>CM021104.1:88061273-88222821 GCA_007115665.2 Sequoiadendron giganteum
AAGAAGTTGAAACATTCGAGAGGAGAGGTCGACTAGTTGATGATGTGAGTGATGAAGAGGTAGAAGAATAGGAAGAAAGGGAAAGAAAAAATCAACTTGGACTTGATCTGGGAGAAGAGAGGTTCATAAGAGCCCTAACCAGAATAAATACTAAACCACATTTCAATCCACTGGATTATAGTGGCAAGTTGGATTCAGATGAATTGCTTGATTGGATAACAAATATGGAGAAGTACTTTGATTTTGAATGAACCACATAAGACAAGAAGGTGAAATTTTCTTGTACAAAATTGAAAGGACGTGCATCCCTTTGGTGGAGAGGTACTTTGATTTTGAAGGAACCATAGAAGACAAGAATGTGAATTTTTTTGTACAAAATTGAAATGACATGGATCCCTTTGGTGGGAACATTTGTAGAAAGATAGGTAGAGAAGAGGAAAGGAGAAGATAAAATCATGGGATTAGATGATGAATAAGTTAAAGACAAATTTTATGCCTATAGACTATCAAATCAGTTTGTTTCAAAAGTTGCATAATTTGAAGGCGAAGGAGTCAAGTGTGATAGAGTATACTAAGGAGTTCTACAAGTTTAATATTAGATCTGGACATTCAGAATATGAGACCGAGCAAGTAGCCAGATATATGAATGGTTTGAGGTCGTCTATATAGGATGAGATTAGTTTGATTAAGTTACTGAGTGTGGAGGAGGCATATTAATGTGCCCTAAAATTAGACGAGAATTTGAATAAAATTCATGAGAAGAGACAAAGAGGAAGAGGTGGAAGATTTCAAAGAGGAATAATTTTTACTGGAGGAGGAATAGGATCTTTTATAGATCAGAATAAAGATAAGGAAGTCAGTAAGAATGATAATTTGTATCATAGAAATGATGGAGAATCTTACCAAAGAGGAGGATATGGTGGTTACCAGAATGAGGGTTATAGAAAAGGTGATAAAGAATAGGAGAAAAGAGTATTCAGAGGAACTTGTTATAAGTGTGGTGGAGAAGGACATAGAGCATTTGAATGTAATCAAGGAGAAGAAAGCAAAAGGACAGAGAATAGTAGAAGAACAAACTTTGTTGAGGAGGATGATGTCAAATAATCTAATAAACTAGAAGAGGGAGAAGTGTTGGTGAACAAAAGAGTATTGTGTCAAAGTGACATGGAGCAGGAACCATTGTAGAAAAATAATTTATTCTGAACCAGATGCAAGGTAGCTGGTAAATTTTGCAGAGTGATTATTAATAGTGGAAGCTCTGAGAGCCTAGTTTCTGAAAAAATGGTGACCAAATTGAAGTTGGAAATATTGAAACACCTGAAGCCCTATCACATAGCATGGATTCAAGATGAGCATAAGATATTGGTAAGTGAACAATATTTGGTAAAATTGAAGATAGGAAATTATCATGATGAAGTTTTGTGTGATATAATGCCTATGGATGTATGCCATATTTTTTCGGGAAGGCCTTGGCAGTATGATAGACAAGATATTCATGATGGAAAGAAGAAAATATATACTATTTTTGCAAATGGGATGAAGTAGACTTTGTTTCCATTGGAGGATGTTCCTCAAGTTGAGATTTGTACGATTGCTCGAATTTCTTTGGTTGATGGGAGAAGATTTTTGGATGGACTGAGACATGAGAACATGTGCTATGCCTTGGTTCCTAAGAAGGTTGAAGACTTGAAGCATGTAGAAGAACAATCAGAAGAGATAAAGGATTTGCTAAAAGAATATGAAGCTATCATTTTAGATAATGTACCTGATGGGTTTCCACCTATGAGGATTATTAGACATTGCATGGATTTGATTCTTGGAGCTAGTTTTCCTAATAAAGTAGCACACTAGATGAAACCAACATAAAATGAAGAATTGAACAAACAAGTGCAAGAATTGTTCAGGAAAGGTTTGATCGAAGAAAGCTTAAGTCCTTGTGTAGTACCTACAATGCTAGCACCTAAGAAGGATGGAGAATGGAGGATGTGTATAGACTCTAGATCCATAAACAAGATCAAAGTGAAGTATAGATTTCCTTTGCCCTGGATGGATGACATTATGGACTATTTGAGTGGAGATAAATACTTTACAAAGATAGCTTTGAAGATTGGATATTATAAGATCATAATCAGAAAAGGCGATGAATGGGAGACAAAATTGAAGACAAATTAAGGATTGTATGAGTGGGTGGTGATTCCTTTTGGACTAACAAATGCACCGAGTACTTTTATGAGGTTGATGAGTGATGTATTGAAGAAATTCTTGGGTAAGTTTGTGATTATCTATTTGGATGGCATCTTGATTTTTAGTAAGACTAGAGAAGGACATTTGTTGCATAAAAGACAAGTTTTGTAGAGGTTGAGAGAAGAGCAGTTGTTGATAAACATTAAGAAGTGTAGTTTCATGAAGGAAGAATTGGTATATCTGGGATTTGTGATATCTGAAAATGGATTGGAGATGGATCCTGAGGAGGTAAGATAAATTGTTGAATGGCCTACATCAAAAAGCATTGGAGAAGTAAGATCATTTCATGGATTGGCTAGTTTGTATCGAAAGTTCATTAGAAATTTTAGCTCTATTTGTAGTCCTATGATAGAAACAATGAGAGGAGATAAGAAGGATTTTAGATGGACATCTGGAGCAAACTAAATTTTTGAGTTGTTGAAACAAAAGGTGACTAAAAAACCTATGTTGGCTTTACCAGAATTTAATAAGGTATTTCAGGTAGATTGCAATGCAAGTGGAGATGCAATTGGAGCAGTATTATGTCAAGAAGGAAGACCAGTGGCCTATTTCAATGATAAGCTGAATGATTCTAGGAGGAGGTATTCAGTGTATGATCAATAGTTCTATACCATAGTTCAATCCTTGAAAAAGTGGAGAAATTACTTGTTGTCTAAGGAGTTTGTGTTGTATACAGATCATCAAGTTTTGTAGTATTTGAATAGTCAACATAAGTTGAATCGGAAACACATGAGATGGGTGGAATTCTTGTAGAGTTATACTTTTGTTTTGAAAAATAGAAGTGGAAAGTCAAATAGAGTTGTTGATTCTTTGAGTAGGAGAAGGAATTTACTAGAAAATATGAGAGTGGAGGTATTAGGGTTTGAGGAATTGGAGAACTTGTATGAGGAAGACCCGAATTTTTTAGAACCTTGGAGAGCTTGTAAACCACCAGTCTTGGAAGATAGAAGTAAGTGGTTGGATTATTTCATTCAAAAGGATATGTTGTTTAGACGGAATCAATTGTGTATACCCCAAAATTCAATGAGGAATAACTTGGTGAAAGAGAAACATAATGGAGGATTGGCAGGACACTTTGGAGTTGATAAGATAGTAGCATTGGTAAGAGAACTAATTTTTGCCTCATATTCATAAGTATGTTAGGAAATTTGTGCAAAGTTCTAGATTTTGTCAAGTCGCAAAAGGGAGTAGTTAAGAAGTTGGATTGTATAAACCTTTGACTGTTCCAGAAAGACCTTGGGAGCATATCAGCATCGATTTCATACTTGGTTTACCAAATACATAAAGAGGTAATGATTTCATATTTATGGTGGTGGATAGATTTTCTAAAATGGCACATTTCATACCTTGTAAGAAGACAAGAGATGCAATACATGTAGCGGAATTGTTTTTCAAGGAAGTGGTCAGATTGCATGGAATACCTAGGAATATTGTTTTAGATAGAGATACAAAGTTTTTTGGTTACTTTTGGAGGACACTTTGGAAGAAGTTGAAAAATTTGAAGTTTAGTTCTAGTTTTCACCCATAGACTGATGGATAGACAGAGGTAGTAAACAGGATTTTGGGGAATTTTTTGAGATGTTTGGTTGGAGAGAAGGTTGAAAGTTGGGATTTAGTCCTTTCTCAAGTAGAGTTTTCCTAAAATAATTTAGTGAACAAGAGTACTATAAAAAAACCTTTTGAGATTGTTACTAGAGTTCATCCTAGAGGTATATCAAAATTGTGAGACACCAATAAGGAGGGTAAAAGAAGTGCTAAAGCATTGGAGTTTGTAGAACATATGAAGAAAGTACATACTCAAGTAAAGCATTAGTTGGAAGATTAGAACTAGAAGTATAAGGAACGAGTAGATGAGAAGAGGAGACATAAGGAGTTCAAAGTTGGAAATGAAGTGATGGTTTATTTGAGGAAGGAAATATTTCTAGTTGGAAAATACAATAGGCTCAAAATGAGGAATTTTGGACCTTATAAGATTTTGAAGAAATTTGATTCAGGAAATGCATATGAAGTAGAGTTACCAGATGCAATGGGTTTATCACCTATATTCAATATTGGAGATCTACACCAGTACAATGAACCAGAATTCAGTGAAGACAACAAAGAAAAATTGGAGAAAATTTTTCCTAAACAATAATCAGATGAGATAGAAGAGATTCTGGATGTCAAATATGGGAGGAAAACTCATCGAAGAGAGTACAAAGAATATCTTGCGAAGTGGAAAGGTAGACTAGTGGAGGATTCTTCTTGGATTTCTCAGGCTGAGGTAGACTGTATTGGTTTCCCTTTAGCCCTAGTAGAGTGAGGAACTCAATCTTCAAATAACCCTAGATGTCTGATGCAGGAACATCCTTGGTTCTTGGCAATCATACATCAACCAAAAATATTTTCATTTAAGTTTTCTTCTTGCTCAATTCTTGTTCTTGTTCAAGTTGGCAGATTTGGTATTTTGTCATGTTTGTTCACTAGACCCTACAGATCTATGTTTTCATCAAGGACATGTTAATTTTCCTTATTCCAAGATTTCAACTCGGTTGGATATTTTTCTGGCAAGTTATCTCTTTCGAATTAAATGACTATTTTTGGAACTGGCCCTGGAATAATTTCAAACCTAATGTCTAGTTGATCAATCATGGATCTTTATCATAGCTTGAAGATCCTTCTGAGGTGCTTCAAATTTTTCTATGGAGTTTCCTTGACCTTAATTTTAGGTCCACACTTCATCATATGCACCTACCGTGGAGAAATTCAAATTTCAGGCCGACTTGTTCATGTACACGTTATGTTTTCCTCATTAGAGATTGTAATAATCTTTGGTCGATGCAGATGTTTCTAGATCTGTGGATATGATATAAGTTTGTAATAGATCATTAGGATAGAAATCAATCCAGATCAAGATGATGAAGATGAATATAGAATTCGATTTGTAATATTTTTTCTCGCATATAGGAATACTATATTTTGAGCATGTTGTATCAGGCCTGTGAGCCTAATCTATAAGCTCGGATGTGGCTGACTATATGTAATTGAATGTTTTGATAATGAGAATTTTTGAATCTATGTTTTCATCCATATTCTATATTTCTTCTATTGTATAGCTCTTGTTGCATAGTCCAGATTGTTCTCTTTGAGGACCCTACTACTATGATTGCACCATCGGCTGAATACATTTGCTAGTCTAGTGAGGCACACCTAGAAGCTGGAATTTTTGATGTCTCAAGGTGTTTCTTCTGAATCTGAGAAGGGTGTACCTATAGTTTTAGTGGCTCCATAGGTAATGATGAAAGGTGCTGAAAGGCCTGCACGAGCCTTTTTTTAGCATAATTACCATTTGAGAGGAAGAACTATGTATGGAAATGAAGCCAAGGACAAGTAACTAGAAAGTAGTCAATTTGTGGGGAGGGTGTCCAAGAAAGATGAGCATCACAAGGCCTATAAAGATAGGCACTATTCACCTATTGAGCCTTCTGAATATTTTTTGAGTAGTGAGACTGAAACAGACTCTAGCTATTGTTGTTACCTCATGTCTCTAAATGAATTGGCTGGTTCCAATGAAGAGGTGATCACAATTTCCCCGATTTCTATTCTAGCACCATGTCAAGATGCTCACTCTATAGTGAAAAGGAATTATGGTAAGGATAAGGGTGTTTCTCCTCTAATTACTCTTGCAACACAAAGTGGGTGTGTGTTTTCTCCTTTTGATTAGGTAGGGTGGTTTTTGCTTTGGTTTTTATGCTTTGATGGTGATGTTGTGAGTTGTGGTGGTTACCTGATTTTCCCATGGATATAGTATTTTTTTCACTTAACCTCATTCTATTATTCCCTATTGGTATTATGGAATTGGTGGTGGTTAGTTATGGTTTCAGTGGCTAAAATATGTTTTTGGCAAGTGATGTGCAATATTCATTCCCTTTCTCCTACTCATTATTGCATTTAAATTAAAGGGAATTTTGAAATGAAATGTTGAAGAAGTGTAACTGTAATCGGCTTGATGCTTGTTTCTCTCTTCTTCTATAAAAAAGATTTCAAGGCTCATTATAGAGGTCATAAATTTTGAGTCGAGAGTGGTCTAGGTAGGATGCAAGTACACTGAACAAATATAATGTAGAATGCATGATGAATCTGCTAGTTAATTGTCTTGGGTGTGGGTTTTGTATGTAATAGTCTTAAATAGTTTTACATGAATTACTAATATCAAAAAAATATACAAAAAATAGTATGTACTCTCCTTTGTGTAGTTGTTGTAGATTATGAATGAAAATATCAAGTATCTTTTTGTTTATCTTCAATGGTTTAAATGAATTTATGACTATGTTCTATGTTTTAACTCAAAGAGTTAATTAAATACTTGAAGAGAGTTGTAGGTCTATAAGAACTTGCATGGGATTTGGGTAAGAAGTAATGCTTTAGATACTGTGAGTTTTTGTAATGTAAGGCATTATGAAAATAGTCCATCTATTTCAGGGTTAAACAATTTGTGTATTACTGAGTATTTCATATTTGACTCCATTTACCCAATTGATGAGGTACTAGCCTATTTGTCAAGAATTCATGTAATCTGATGAATTAGAGAAATGCCTAGCCATAGATTCAAAATAAATAAAAATACTTATTCAAATTCTATCAATTCTGAGATATAAGTCTAAAATACACCCTCGTTCCTAGCAAATGAATGGTTATTTGTGTAAAGGTCAGCTAAGCCTTTGATGATAAATGTTTTTTTGCACTCAACAAGAACTTGTCTATGAAGAAGTGTTCTCTATCTTGGTATAATTAGTATGAACACAATTGGGAAATACCCTCCCTCATCCCACAGAACCTAAAGAGTAGGGGTAAAATCTTGAAAACCTTTACCCATTGAGTTGGCCATCATCTTAAGGATTTTTGGTTATAGAGGTTGGCTACCTTTTAGATAATTCCTAGGGTGTACTAGAAAAAAATACTAACACAATGGAAGGGAATGAAATGTTGAGCACACATAACCTCCTTGCTCAAATCAACATGCTACATACTAACCATGATATTCAGAACCAAGGAGTAGGATATACACATTACAATGCAAGCAATTTTTTGGGATGCACTAGCCACTTTCCAGATAGATCTAGATGAAAAAGAGTGTATCTCATTATGTTACAAAATTTATGGGACAAGGACAATCACAAACAAAGATTGATAACCACAACACAACATCTGAAGCACACCAATCCAGATCACCAAAGCATCAAAGCCAAACCTTAATCAATCAACCAAGATATGTTGACATCAATAACAACCATTAAAGACAACAATCAACATCACATTCCAACAATTTTGTTATGAATTCAAACTGGATCCACCTCAGACTTAGGCTTGTGAACATAGACTGACTAGTGCCTTATCCACACATAGTCTAGAAATGAAGTAACACTCCTACAATAGACTTACCATGGCTTCTTATAAACTTCTTCCCTTACAACAAGAAACCAACAAAAGAAAAAAAATAAAAACCTCTTTGAGATCCTTATTGCATCATCACAACTTAAAAAATGAATTGCAAGAAGTTACTCTTCTCCTTGAACAAAAACTAACAACTCATACATTCATGATCAACAAATGTGATATGAGAATAAATCAAACACTTGATTATATTCATTCAAAGACTATGAGTACAATAGTGGAGAGAATGATAGATCTGATACAAACATAATGTGAAAAATGCAATGAAAATTTAGGTCATCTATTGTTATTACAGAGAAAACATTACAACATTTCCTTCCTAAGTGCAAAAATAACCATACAAACTAAGACAAAGACTTACAAATATTTAGAGAGGATGGAACCTCAAAAAAATGTATAAAATGTGTATTTATAGTGTAGGCATAACTCAAATTCAAATTTTATATTGTTAACCCTAACCAAACTAGGGTTTTAAACCAAGCACCTAGGTCAAAACAATAGTCTGTAGAGAATTTCCCCCCAAAAATAGTGCAACCATTAGACATGAGTTCCCTTGACACCTCGAGCACACTCTAGTAGAGTTGATTATAAAATAGGTATGGTACTCTTGAGAAATCCATGACCACCATAAAGAAGAACATACCCTGACATTGGATTCATTCTCTGCAACACATCAGGACATCAATAACACCATTCAACAATAAATTCTGGTTGGAGAAGCGAGAATCCAATTTGTATATTCCTTGGATCAATCTTGGTAGCTAGTTGTAGTTGTGACATTACTACATATTCATTACCTATGAGAAAGAGTGGCTAGCCATTCAAGACATTATAATTTGAACTATGGTCATCAATAAATCCCAATCATGCCAAGATCTAATGGTTAATGCTCACCACACAAAGCTTTAAAACTTGGTCGTCAAATTTAACCACTTTAAATCTGGGTCATTCGATCATAACCATTAAAACATCACATGAATCACAACAACGATGTGAGTCATACAAAATTAGAGATATTGCCATCTGGAGTGCTAACCATTCAAATCACAACCCCCACCATTACTTCACATGATGATAAAGTCCACATGTCAACAGTCCGCTAATCCCGCTGCTTATTATTTTATTCTCGTAGGGTGTGTGGGAAATGGCTGAGATCAAATCTCAGCAACCAATCTCCACCATTGGATCACAAAATATATCATCGATCATGTGAATGAAAACTAGGCCCCACAACTGGAACAAGACACACGTCCATCACCCACTATCCCCGTGGCCCATTATTTTACTTGAGTGGGGTGCACAAGGAGCAACTGGAATTAAACCCTTCGATTTTACAATTAAAATTTCCACACATGAAAAATAAGTTAGTCATAAAAGAGGGGACCCAACTAGGTCGATGAGAAGGAGACCCTCGAGACCAAAACTTAAGACTTAATTCAATGAAATGGGAAATATTTCACCCAACTTAGGAAAGGGGCCAAAAATTAAAGGGGGGTCACACTTAGTCTGACAGAAATGATGACATAAATTCATAAATAAAAAGGTCAAGCCTAAGAAGACACAAAAACACAATGACAAAATAGAACATAACCACGGCTTAAGAAGGGTTTAAGCCAATGATGAAGACTTGAGGGGTTTTAAGCCCTAAAACAGAACCCTAACACATGAAGGAGAAACCCTAGCCATTAGGAGACTCAAAATTTCAACAAAATAATGGGCATGGATTTTGTAGGTTCCACTAGTGGCTCTAGTTGGGGATGTTTGCTTGATAAAGTAAAGTGAGAATTAAGTTGTTTCTTGGAGCGAAGACCACCAAAACTCAAAACAACAGTGAAAAAACAAGAAGCTGTGATACAAATGTGCATGGATATGTCCTAACTATGAAAACTAGGGCTTGAGTAATTGTCCACGCACTATAAATTCCAACATTTCACCATTTATATTTTGCAAACAATAGGAATCTTCACCATGATTACCCCAAAAAACATAAGGGCCAATCCAAAGGCCCTCAAATTTACCATGTTTTCCCTTGTCCTAAATTCTTGCATTCCAAATCAATACAAGATCTCCTATAGAAAAATTCCTTTCTATAGCCTTCTTGTCAAAAAGTTATTTGACCTGCAACTGTTTCTTCAAATTAAAATCTTGTGTTGCTCTTCTGGATTCATCCAATTCTATTAGCTAATTGATCCTATTATTCATGCTATCTTCAATATCTTCTCCATATTCCTAGATCAATTTATAGACTAGCAATAATTTATTCATTGGTATCCTTTCATCCAGTCCATACACTAGCTCATAAGGAGACCTCCCTCTGGCCTTCTTTATGGTAGTTCTATCAGCCCATAGAGCTAATTTTAGCTTTGAATCCTAGGTCATTTTTTTCTTCTCCATGACTCTCTTCATGATCTTCATGAGGCTTTTGTTACTCGACTTAGCTTGTCCATTTCCCTATGGGTGATAAGGGGAAGCGTATGAAATGGAAATTCGATAACTTCTGCAAAAAACAATGAATTCTTCAAATCTAAAACACATAGAATTGTCCATAATTAACTTTGCATGGGTACCAAATGTGATCAGTATATTGTCCATAATGAAATTAATAACAACCTTACTAGTTTCCCTCCTTGTAGTAATTGCCTCCACCCACATGGTGAAGTAATCTATGGAAACTAGTATCCAACTATGACCACCACTAGATTTTTCATTGAAATCACCAATAAAATCTATGCCTCATTGCCAAAAAGGAGCCTCAACATTTTGTGTTCTAAGGGGAAAATCTCCAAAAAACCTTAGCTTACTAGAAAACCTTTGGCAAGTATCACACTTCCTCACCATTTTGTGTGTATCAGAAAAGAGAGACAACCACCAACACCCAAATCTTAGGATCTTGTGGCTGGTTATTTTGGCCATGTAATGGCCTCCACAAACTCCACCATGCATCTCTTCAAGAATCTTCTCTACCTATTCTTCATCAACACATCTCAACATAACACTAGCCATGTCCCTTCAATATAAGCAATCCGCAATTATAATATATTTGATTGCTTGTAGCTTTACAGTCCTCTTCTAATTTTTTGTCATGTGATCATGGAAAGACATGTATATTAAATCATGTAAAACATCTTTATACCAAATGCACTCTTGGAACGTGCACTCCTTTATGTGAACATATTCACTGAATTGATTTATCTAATTGACTTCTAGGTTTGATTTAGCCATCAAATTTGCTAAACCCTATCCTTGAACTAGTGTAGTGATCTGAATATCAATATTGAATTCTTGAATTTAACTGATCCACCTACACCTTCTTCCTATGACTTCCTGCTAAGTAAAGATATCTTTAACTACAATACTAGGTACTTAAGCCACTATCTTAGCACCCACTAGATAGGGTCTAGAATTCTTCACTACCTTCACCATGGCATAGGCTCATTCTCCCATGATATCATATATCAATTTTTCTTCCTGAAGTCATTTTCTAAAAAAAGCAATGTGTTGTTTATACCCTTCATCATTTTTCTATAATAGGATAGCAACAATTGTGGGGAATGATGCAAAAGAAAACAACTAAAAAGGTTTATTAAAATCAAGTGACTTGAGCACCAATACCTCTTTGATAGCCTTCTTGATGTTATTGAATTCTTTAATAGGTTCATCATCCCACTCAAATTTTTCCTTCTTTCTCAACATTTTGGAGATGGATCTAGTAGTTTCAACAAAGTTTGTAACAAGTATTTTGAAAAATTAATTTGGCCAAAGAATGACTAGATCCCCTTCAGTGACTTAGGAAATGGGATACTATCAATTGTTGCAACTCTTTCTAGATCAATTTTTATCCCATCCTTTGAAACTATTGTTGAAACCCTCTTGTGCTATTTAGTCCTTGATGACAACTTATGTTACTATGGCATCATAGTGGTTACTGTCTCAGTTATTTCGCTTGTCTACTTGACACTTTTACTTCATTATTTATATTATCTTGGTGGCTCTGATATCTTGGATCCATGTGCAGATCTTAGTAGAGGCACTCTGGCTACAATACTTCTACAGGTTGACTATTTATGGCTTGATTAGTAACAAGAATCTTGAATGTAAAAACGGTCTTGAAACACTCCAAGGTTTTGGCATATTATAAGGGGTTAATCATTATTATGTTAATGGAATTCAGAAATTTACATGAAATTAGCCTTCATTAACCTTCACAAGGCATTGGAATGTATGTTACATTGAAAATTATATTGCATTGGACTTTGTCAAGGTGGCACTAGACCATGGGCAAGGGCATTCTATTCGATTCTCCATTTGTATTTGTGTTGGGTTATTTGGTTGATATTTACTTCAAGCCTTAAGGCCAACTGCAGTCATAAAAGGTTAATTATTGATTATGTCACATTGAACATGACTTTACCTTGTCTATATGGGAACATAAAGTCTTATCTTTCTCGCCCCTTCACATGAAATAATGTTGGTCATTTTTTGAATTGGCATTACACTTGCCTTGTCTATTATTCAAACAATGATTTGGTCGGCATGTCTATCTTTAATCTGGCCATGGATTTCATTTAGCATTATGAGTTTGACTTATTATTTTCTATCCTTTCGAACTTCAAATGCTTATCCATTTCTGCAAAGGAACTTGTTTTTGTTTGAGGTGGAAGGTTAGGGAAAACATTTTTCTATTTCACATTTTTGGACACCCCCATTCTGGTTGCCACCATGGATCTTTGCCTTTGGCCATTACTGTGTTATCCCTGGTGTTCTTTCCCTTGGACAGCAATTGGGAGAAGTCTGGAGTCTAGCACAGAGGTCGCTCCACTTGTCTTCTTTCTACACTGGGTGCAAGCATGAGTTTGGAAGGTTGTGAGGCCATTTCTTCTTCTCCGCAGATCTGGTAATCACTCTTTGACATCAACATTCGGTTACCAGGTATTATCCTTTTGTTTGGTTTGCAAATTCACTACTAGACAAGCAAGTTATTTACAAGCTTATTCTTTCTCTCTTATGCAAAGTGAAAAACTGAAAATGGCTATTGCTTTCAAGAAAAAAGTCAAAAATATTTTCTTCTAAGAATCAAAACGTGACTGCAATTTCTTTTGAAGGTTATCATGTCAGTTATTTTAAAAAACTATGTTTGCTGGTTATGGGTAATGATAATATCATCGAATCTATTCATATGCTTATCTAGGTTCATGGATAATGGTTCTTGTGAATTTACTTCAGTCACACTTCACAATGATTTCAGTTTCTTAAGTTTTTCAATCACTATATTGGGTATAGATCTCAGAATATTCTCTCAGCCTCACTGGAATTTGTGGGTAACTATTATAATGCATGGTAAATGGCTTTCGATTGCATACTGGTTGGGATTTCAGTTACTTCTTTTTCATAGCAGCTTATTTGTCAGAACTCCTATGGTATATGCACTCTTCATTACTGCTTGTGGTTAAAATCTAAAATTGGTTTCATTTTGCTAAAAATACTTCTAGTGCATTGCTGGTTCAGTCAAGAAAAATGGTTATCATTTCAGTTTTTAAATGATGTGCTCTCATTGCTTTTGTTTAAGCACTGCATGTGCAGGCTTCTAGTGAAGACATGCTCTATCACAGTTCTATTCCTTGTCATTGTTGTTCCATCCTTAATAGAAAGAAAGAATCTTCCTTTTGTGAACATTGCAACATCATAACTGACTTGACCATTATTATGTAACCTGAAACACAACCTTGCATTTTTTTTCTAGAATGTGAAATTTGAGAAACAGTGGCAATACTTCCAATTAGTAATTATGTTCTCTATAAAAACAAAAAACCAGTGAGTTTAGGGTTCTATTATGACAGAAAATCAAAAACCTGAAATAGGGGTATTATTTTTTAGTGATCTAAAAGTCTATTATGTGATGATGATGCTGAAAATTGGAAAACATAGTGTGTAATCAGATTTGTATTTTCTGTATAGGAAAAGGTTGAAAATCAAACAGTGAGAAAAGAAAAAAAAGATGTATCATTGTAATACAACTTGATTTGATTGTATTGTGACTATTATAAGATTTTCCTCAATCTATCTTAAGGCTTGATAATGGGTGGAACACTGAAGAGTCATTCTTGAATTTTGAGTGTTCCACACATTGTCTATCAAGAGGCACTTGACAAAAATTAAGAGAAACAGAGAGACCCTCTGTATCATTATATGAAAAATAGAAAAGGGGTTGGTGGTCCTTGACATTGGCATCTTTAAACAAAAGGGATTGGTGCTCCTTGAGATTGGTGTCTCTAAACAGAGGGGTCGATGCTCCTTGAGTAGGTGCTTAGAAATCAACCATTGAGGCATTGTCAAAATAATTTTTGAAATTAAGCCAGTAAGGTAGTTCAGGAGTGGTTTTTCTACCCCAGGAGGGTTTTCCACTAGGCAATTTATGTGTCTATCATTTGTGTATTTTATGTCTATCTTGCATAATCTTTCTTTCAGTCATTTATGTTATTGTGCTCATTCAGTTGGTCAACGCTCTGATACATTAAGGTTGTTTAAAAGTTTCATGTAAATTTGCTCTAGTATGTCATGAAAATTTGTTGCTCATTATATGAATGCTCAAAAGATTGTAAATGTCAGTCAAGTTTCATATCAATATGATCTAAAGTACTAATGTACACATTGGGTTAATTTAGAAATAATTTCTTTATGCATTCAATGATAAAAGTTAAAATTAGTCCACTCTGATTCACCCCCCCTCTCAGAGTGAATCCACTTCCAACAACTATATGCCCCAACAATTTTCTGAACTGTAACCCCAAATGTACATTTGTTAGGGTTCAATGAAATACCATATTCCAAAGATCTTATGAATATCCTTTCTAGGTGCATGCAATGATCCCCCCCCTTATAATATGCTATCAGGTCATCCTAATATATAGCCATGAAAACATCTATGAAATATGAAAACGAAACATCCATGGCCCTCTAAAATGCAGCTCCAACATTTGTTAGGCCAAAAGGAATTCTAACATAGATGTATTTTCCCCATGGTGTAGTAATAGTAGTCTTATATTGCTAAGACTCTTTCACCTTTACCTGGTTGTAGGTAGAAAATCAATCCATCATAGATAAGATCTCACAACCAATAACCTTATGTAACGTTGCCTCCATGTTAGGCAATGGGTAGTTATATTTTAATGAATATATATTCAAATTTTTGAAATCAACACAATCTTATATCTCCATTCTTTCTTCTTACTGGTACCAAATTTGATACCCAAGTGGAATGTCTAATAGGCTTTATGATTCCACCATCTCTGAGCTTCATGAGCTCCTGCTGCATCTTAAGTGCTAATGTAGGATTTATTGGCCTTTTCTTCTACCTAAAAGGTTTTGCGTTGGGCTTTAGGGGAATCTCATGTTGAAATAAATCTTCTCTATAAGCTCATAAGTCATCATATGAAAATGAAAATATGTGTTTATATTTACTCAATAGACTGATCAACATAGCTTCTTACTAATATAAACCTTCTTGGGTGCATTTTATATCCAAAAATTGATCTTCTCAAGGTTTTCATCTTGTGTAGAATTTTGCATTTTTCCGAGTTATCAAAAACTCTTTGCAAGGCTACCAATCCTTTTGGTATTTTATTGGCCTTGAACTGAATAACCTCTTTACTGAGAATGGTATCCTTTCCATCCACTTTCTCCATAAAATCCTGGAAATCAATTTTTGACTGTGATACTCATCCACACAATGCAAGAACTTCAAAAAGTCCTTATCATCATTGAATATTTGCCAACTTTGAATATTATATGGAATAGAAGGCCTCATTTGGCTCTCAAAATTTGATATACCATAATAGGTAATATCATATGGTCGTAAGGAAATATTGGAAAGGAAATCTATTATCACATTTTTTGCCCTTTCTACCCATTCAATGGAAAATGCTTCAAACATTATAATGTAATCTCAAACAACATTCCTATATTTCTTTAATATTTTTTTTAGATTCATATTTTTCTCTAATTTGGGAAAAAACTAATTCAGAACCACCTAAGACTCTAAGCATTTTAATTCCATGCTTAATAGCAACCTTAAGTCCTAGGAATGAAACCTCATACTCAAGAACAATATTTTTACATTCAAATTTTAGGGAGAATGATTATATGTAAGACTTACCTTCTGGTGACATGAGAATCACCATTGCTCTGGATCCTTCTTTTGAGTAGGCTCCATCAAATTTCATGGCCCAAAGACCATCTGACTGAACCTCTTACTTTATCTCTTCCATTACTTGTGCATATTTGAACCTTACTGGTTCTACATCTACAACTTTAAAGTTGTCCATATCTATGTCAACAAAATGCAGATCTTCCTCTAGATAAATATCTTCAATTATATGTTGATCCCTCTTCTCCCTAACTAGCATGACATCCCTACCATTCATAGGTATGGTAGCATAAGAAAGGTCCAACTTCATACTTACCCCAATTGTTGTTGCCCACCCCCTTGATAAGAGCATCCCATATTGAGCAAGAATGTCAACAACAATTACACTCGTAGCATAACTCTTCTTAGGAAAAGCAACCAACTTGAAAGGAACCTCATTCACAACTCCAACCAAAGGGACCTCCCTTGAATCCATAGCAAAAAAAATTCCATAGGTATGAGTAGCATGCAACCCAAGCTCCTTCATGATTATGAAAGGCATGATATTTGTGGAAGCACCAAAATCTATCATGCAATTTCTGATCAACTTGTCATTCACTTGCAAGGTTACATAAAATGGGTCTATATGGCTAGGGTTGGCATTTAAAGTGGTGCCTACGAATACTTTAGGAAACTCAATATGAATTATTTTAGGTTCAAAATCCTTCACCCCTTCTTTTTCCCTTTCACTAGGGAGATTCATCTATTCCTTATTACTAATAGTAGCGGTACTAGCAATAAGTGTCAATTCCTTTTCCTTGTGTTCCTCTATTCTCATCATTTCTAGAAAAGGCACTTTAACTTTGATTTGTGATAAGATATGATTCATTTCAACACCATTATCTTTTGGAATATCAAGGCTTGATACATCCTTTTCTTTCTCTTTTGTTTGCTTAGATTCAGATTTATTCTTCTAAACCATAGTAGTTCCTTTGTTCCCTTGATCATTCTTTTCTTGCCCAAATTTGTCTTTATCAGGGGAAGGCTCAACTTGATTTTTAGGATCCTTAACCTCCTTTCCTTTAATGTTCCTATTCTTTGTAGGGTTCTTCACTTTTATATCACCATCCCCTTCATTTATGAAGAGACTACTAGGATTACCTTGAACTTTGTTGATTGTCTTGTTCCTCATATTGTAGGAACTTCTAGCCTCCACAATAGAATTTTTAGTTAATAATCTGATCTCTTCATCTAAAGGCCTACTTAGCCTCACATTTCCTCCTAATTCTAAATTATTCACCCTAGCAGTATCATCATTTTCATGATTAGGAATATTCTCATCTCAACACTCTTCATCAGCATTTGTATCCAATCCAAATAGCATGTTTGCACCATAATCTTCCCTTTGTGAATCATTACAATCATTATATGGCTCATGATTATCCTCCAAGAACTGTGCAACCCTACACTACAAAGAAGAATGTAGTAGTTGACAAGGGTCACACCAAGGATTATCATCCACAAATTTTGCATTACTTATTTTCAAAGGATTGGGAGTATCTTTTTTCTACATATTCCTCTAATTGTTCTGAATAGGCCTACCATTATGCCAATTGGTATTATATGACTGATCTAAAAGCTTAGGCCTTCTCTCTTGTCCTTGATAAGTTAGTTTATTATGAGATAAACCTGTATCATTTCTTGTTACCTTGTAGGTCAATTCCTCAATGGTAGTCATCATTTTATCATTTATTTTTCTTATCATCACCCTTATCATTCATGCACTCCTTAGGGTTTCTAAGAAGTTTTACATCTTCTCTCCTTCCTATTTTACCTAAAGCTCTTCTATTGAATTCAATATGGACTGCAATCTTGTATGCATCTCTCAAGGTTTGAGGATTCTTATCTTTGAGATGGTAACCCATTTTAGAATCAAAGGAATTGAGATACATAACCATACATACATCCTTATTTAGTCTCAAATGTGTTAGGAGTCTAGACATAGTATTTTGGAATCTAATATTAAATTTTGATACCATTTCATTTTGACCTTCAACAATTTTATTGAATTCATTCAACATGAATCTTGGGTCTATTTTGTCACCATACTGCTCCCTGAAAACCCTCTGGAATTCTTCCCAAGATCCAACACTAGCCTTTTGAAGGCTTCTATACCAATCTCTTGCATCAATAGTTAAAGACTGCATGAATACCTTCATAATCACATATTCATGCTCCACTTCAAAATCTCCTAATAAGTTCATGAAGACACCTAAGTGTTCTTCACCTGTCATAGCATCACTTCCAGAGAACTTGGAAAGTGATTGTCTAACGTCATTGGGAACTTGATTTGGGAATCCATGGATTCCCTTAAAATCAAGTTGTCTATATGTATCCGTATGTAGGGGTCTTCTTCCAGGAACTTTACGTCCTCCAAAGTGTTGATAACCTCCCTGGTTATGAGGAATATTGTTTTGTACATATGGTTGCCATGGTATGGGAATATATTGATTTCCCATATAAGGTGGAACACTCCCTTGCACTTGAGGACCACCCTAAAATTGTCCTTGAGTGCTTAGTATAAAATTTCGAACCCCTACATTTTATCCCACAAATGGTGGCTAGGATACAAAACCGACATTTCTATGTGGTTGGAAATAGTGACCTTGTGTGAATTTTATCTAAGGGCCCACTGAAACATTGGAACTTATGGGCACAAAATGCATTCTTGGATTACTTTGGGAATTAGAAGGGCCTACACCTTTGGATGAAGTATTTCTTATATAGACAAAACTAGTTACATTTTGTGAAGTAGTATTTAGTCAAGGATTAGTTCATGTATTCACATGGGATGTACATACAGGAAATGCCTATTTGACCACTAGTCCTAGCTATAGTTGTGGGTATAAAAGTACTATCAACATTTCATGAAGCTCTCAAATCATGAAGCTCCCTCCTTGCTTCATCCCTTCTCTTTATCATTTCTTCTCTAGCCTTTTCTTGCTTCAATCTCTCTATTTGAAACAAGTCCCTAGTTTCATTTAGGACTTCTTCCTTAGTTTGGACTATATCATTTGAGGTATGGGCTTGAGTAGGTACTTTATTAGTATTATGAGGGTTAACTAGGTTCTCAAAATAAAAGGTATGGATTTTCCTAATAGTAGGCCCAACTTGCAATTATTGTATTACAAGATCTCCAAGAGGTGGATTTTGAGGTAAAAGTTCTTGAGCAGGGTCAACCCTATCTCGGTCTATATTTCTTATTTTTCTTTCTCTTCTTTGAGAGTTTGTAGGTCTTATCAGCGGGGTAGTTAATCCTTCTTCATCATTTAACAAGTCATATGCTTCTTGAGAAAAATAAGAGGTATCTTGTCTATGCAGAATAAAACCAGTATTCTTATCAAAGGTAGGGTCAGACTTAATTAGATCCTTGTTCTTCTGATATTTTGATTCTTGTTTCTCTAAGCTACTATACTTCTTATATCTCCTTCCCTCATTCTTCTTGAAGGGTCAGGATTGTCGATTGATCTTTTTTCGTGCATGACTGAAGCTTCTTCTTTCGAACTGGTTTTCAAAGTACATAGTCACCACCCAACTTAATGGGAATAGTATTTATTTTTACTGGTGCACTTTGAAAAAAACTTTGAAACTTTGATGACTCTATTAAGGCTAGGTGGTCTCCTACCAGATCTTCTTGATTTCTCCCTAGTAGAGTCATCAATCTGTTGGTGTTTCCAACTAATGGCCTAGCATCTCCTAAAGGGTAGATATTCCTTATACTCAAAGAGCCTAAGTCAGTGGCCAATGAACAAGAGATGATTGATTGGCAAGCCTCTTCTTGCACTTTAGGCTCTGCAGGACCAAGGTGGGTATCCCTATACATTAAGGTAGATCATCATACTATAATGGAGGAAGGTATTCAATGGGATAAATAATCTACAAAAATCTCCCTTTTCTTCAATATCTAATGGTAGTATGGGAATAAATAGAAAAGAAAATATAGGAAATGAAATGGTTTTCTTATGAATTGAAATTGGATCCACATCAAACTTAGGCTTGTGAACATAGATTGACTAGTGCCTTATCTACAAAGATTCTAGAAATAAAGTAACATTCCTACAATAGACCCACCCTAGCTTCTTATAAACTTGTTGCCTTACAAAAAGAAACCATCAAAAGAGAAAAACTATCAAACTTCTTTGAGATCCTTATTGCATCATCACAACTTAACATATGAACTGAAATAAGTTACTCTACTCCTTGAAAAGAAACTAAAAACTCATGAATTCATGGTCAGCAAATGTGATATTAGAATAAATACAACACTCGATTATATTGATTCAAAGAGTGTGAGTACAATAGTGAAGAGAATAATAGATCGGATACAAAAATAAAGTGCAAAATGCAATGAACATTTAGGTCATCTATTATTATTACAAAGAAAACATTACATGTCCTTCCTAAGTGTAGAAATCACCATACAAACTAAGAAAAATAATTAAAAAAATTCAGAGAGGATGGAACCTCAAAAAAATGTACAAAATTTTCCTTTATAGTGCAGGAATAACTCAAATTAAAATTTTAAATTGCTAAACCTAACCAAACTATGGTTTCAGACCAAGCACCTGGGTCAAAACCATAGTTCGCAAAGAATTTCCCCCCTAAATTAGTGCAACCACCAGACATGAATGCCCCTGACACCTCGAGCACACTCTAGTAGAGTCAATTATGAATGTAGGGATGGTATTCCTAGGAAATCCATGATCACGGTTAGGAGGAACATACCCTGACATTGACTTCATTATCTGCAACACATCAGGACATCAATAGCACCGTTCAATAATAAATTCTGCTCGGAGAAGCGAGAATCTGATCTATATCTACCTTGGATCAATCTTGGTAGCTAGTTGTAGTTGCATTATTACTACATATTCATTGCCTATGAGAGAGAGTGGCTAGCCATTGAAGAAATCAAATTTTGAATTGTGGTCATCGATGAATCCCAATCACGCCAAGATCTAATAGTTAATTCTCATCACACAAAAATTAAAAACCCAATCATTAGATTTAATCACTTTAAATCTGGGTCGATTGATCATCACCATTAAAACATCACATGACTCACAACAATGATGTGAGTCATACAAAATTGATCCAATGAGATATGACCATCTGGAGCACTGACCATTCAAATCATGGCCCCCACCATTACTTCACATGATGAGAAAGTCCACATGTCAAAATCTTGCCAACCCCATTGCTTATTATATTATTCTCATGGGGTGCATGAGGAATGACTTAAATCAAATCTCAGCAACCAATCTCCACCGTCAGATCACAAAATATAATATTGTGCATGTGAATGAAGACTGGGCCCCAAAAGTGCAATAGGACATGCATCCGTCGCCCGCTAGCCCTGCGACCCATTATTTTAATTGAGCATCATGCGTAGGGAGTGGCTAGGATTAAACCCTCTGATCTGATAGTCAACAATTCTACACATGCAAAATAAGTTAGTCATAAAATAGGCGACTCGACTAGGTCGATGGGAACAAGACCCTTGGGACCAAGACTTAAGACTTAAGTCAATTAAATGGGAAATATTTCACTCAGCTTAGGAAAGGGGGGCCATTCTTAGGATGGAAATGATGACATAAATTCATGACCTAAAAGGTCAATCCTAAGCAGACACAAAAATCTAGCAAAAAAAAAAGAACAAAACCAGGTCTTAAGAAGGGTTTAAGTGAATAATAAAGGCTTGGGGGGTTTTAAGCCTTAAAACAGAACCCTAACACATGAAGGAGAAACCCTAGCTCTTAAGAGACTCAAAATTTTGATAAAATGGCCATGGATTTTGTAGGTTCCATCACCCTCAACTTTTAATCCCATAGCTTCCATGATGATAGCTGGCATTATATTATTAGATGCTTTAGAATAAATCATACATTTTTTAAAGAAATTCCCCTCAACAATCAATGTAAGAAAAAATGGGTCTATCTTTCTAGGATAGGCTATCACTAAATTTCCTTAAAAAATATGAGGGATCTCAGTGATTATGATGGAATCCTTGAATTTTGGTTCCATTTTTTTATAACTCTGCATGATTTTGGCCATTTTTTATGTGCCTAAACTTAGGGTTTTTCTCATGTCTCTTGCAATTGGAATTTTCTCTCTATTATAAAACCCTAAGTCTTTGACCTGGTCAATGTTATGTTCCATTGTTGACCTTCTACTACTTGTTTCTGTCCATCTTAAAACATCTTGAGTCATTTACACTTGTGGGGTCACCGACCCCTCGTACCTAGGTCTGGCACTCTTATGTTTTATAAGGTTTATCAATTAACCTTATTTGGCCTTTACATCCTTTGAAAATATTATGTTCTAAGTCCTTGAGGCATTTTATATGTCATCTTAGGTGGTTCCCCCTTTCAAAACAACTTATGGGAACGTGCTAAAATTCTTCACTTATTGTCCTATTCATCGTCTTCTTTATCACTTATCATTGATAGCTTTTAAGTTGTGAACTCAAATGAGAGATGAGCGATGAGCAATGTCTCCTTGATTTCGCACATCGGGGATTTGTTTTAAATGTTCAAAGTTGTATTAGCGATGCGTGGTGGACTTGTTCTACATGTTATCATTGGTATCTCTTGTATCGCTAATTTCTCATATGTTTTGTATTGTGGATTAGCAATACATGATGGCTTCTAGTGCTCTTTGTATTTTATCATATCACTCATTGTGGATCCATTTTAAGATTCTATGTTTAAAATTGATGATGAGTGATGAATTCATTTTTTCAAACTTTCTTTTGCTGATCTCAGTTGTTCTTGTGAGTGATGTATCTTGTGCCTTTAATTTTCGCATAGGTGCACGTGTCTTAATCTTGTTCCATCACCTTATTTCCTATCCTAATATTATTTAGATAATGAGGCATGAACTATCAATGGATGATGGAAAGGGAATGTGATCAAGGATGGGTCTTAGATCCAATGGTCGAGATCATATTGCATGAATTCTCACATCGCTATTAGAACCTACGAGAGGTAAAGTAAATTGGTGATGCACGATGTGAGATGAAGATATCCAAAAGGGTAGTGATCCAATGGTCTAAGTTTCATCATGCCAATTCCCTTGTCATTGATTGAGCCTTGAAGGGATGGCGCAAGTCGATGATGTGCAATGGGATGTTTTAGGGAGTATTCTCTTCAAGTGTCAGCTATATGTACTTTACTGATATAAATGAAAGGGAATGGATCAGGGTTGGCGATCCAGGTTAACTGTCAGATCATGGAAGACTAATGAAGATTAAGGGAGGATGTGGTAGCTTTTGGTACCATTTCACCATTTTTTAGAAATAAGTTGTAAAAGGCCAAAAACGGTGTTCAAGGTTGCCATTGATGAAGTTTCAAATCCTCAAAGATCGACGGTCCTCTTTCCAAGTTGAGTTGCTCAATTATCAACTCGCTCATTTGACAATATCTTCAATCATTATTTTTTGCATGCTCTAAATCATCTATTTAATATAGATTACCTACCATTTGATCTCGCCATTTCTAGTTTGCAAAAAATGTGAAGTGTGGGTCATTGAAGGAGTGTGTGGTTTTTCAGTTTTCAATTGCAAAGGATACTGATGTTTTATCCCAGGTGAGTTGGCCTGTTGTGTGAGCTCTATTTTATTTCATGTTTGAGTTCATCGAGAGTTTTATATTTCAAGGGCATGTTGAAGTTGTCTAGGTTGTGGATGTGGTTTCTAGCAATTTTAATTCAGGACTTAAGGTTGATTGTCTTCACTCAATTTATATTTGGTATAGCTTCTACCCTATGTTTTACAAAATGGGTAAGTTGGGTGAGTCAATTCAGCCAACTAGGAGGCCTAGACAACTTAGTGTGTTTGAGTGTCATGAGTATATGTATGTGGATGACAAAGAATTTTGTACTTCTTTAGCTCCAAAGGGTAAAAAAGGCTTGTCGTTGAAAGAAGCAAACAATTTTCTAAATTACCTACAATTTGAGAAAGAGGACCATTTTAGAAGAAATGGTCAAGCTTAAAGGAAAGGAGTCGATTGAGCTTACAAGAAAGGATAGGAAAAGGAACAAGAGTCACAAGGCTTGCCTAGGAGAATATAATTCTCCCATTGTTCTCTCTGATAGCCCTTCAGATGATGGAGGTGACACTGAATCAGGATACAACCATTATCTTCTCTCTCTAATACCATATGATGACTCTAACGATGATGTGGTGATGATTCCTTCAGTTGCATCATGAACAAGGGGTGGTCGAGCTTACTCTGATGTTGATGGCTCAGAGTAGCGTCTCCTCATTTTTTTTTTGATGATTCCATTTCCATTGTATCAGGATTGTTCCATTCATTGCGTATGTGATTTTGGTCTTTTACTCTTCCATGTTGATGTGGATGTCTTCTACTAGATATGCTTTATCTAAGAAGTGTGTAGGTTTTTTCCTTCCTTGTTGGTGAAGAATATTTTTTCTCAATGTGGACGCTATAATAATGACTAACGATACCTTATGGGTGATGTGGTTACTTTCCTTCGACAAATTTTGGAGAATTTGTTGTTTTGCTTCCGCCTATTATGCAAATGATTACATATAACTATCTGGGGGAATATCTTGAATACGGTTGAAATTAGATTTGAAATGAAAAATGAAATGTAATCATAATTCATCCGAATACTTGTCACTACCTTGTTGTATAAAAGGAATTTCAGAGTTGATTATAGGGGTTCAAGTTTTTTTGTCTCAGAAGGGTCTAGGTGAGAATACCAAGCTCAGAATAAAGCATAAATGTAAATAGATAGGTTGATGAATATAATGGGAACAATTTTAGTGTATGAGTCATGATGTAATGGTCTTAAATGGTTTTATAGTAACATCAGTAATATAAATATTAGTTTTAAAATATATGTTCTCTTGTGTAATTTCCTTGCAAATTATGAATGAAATTGTTAATGATAGTTTCATTTGTCTTCCATTGTTTAAACTGAATGAATGATTTTATTTATGCCTCATTTCAAAGGATTGATTTAATGTTGAAGTAAGGTCATGGGTTTGTTAGGAAAGGATATAGGATTTGGTAAGAAGCTATTTTTTAGACAGAGTGAGTTAAATGCTACAAAGTAGTATATTAATAATCCACAAATTATTGGGATAAATTGTTAAGGTATTACTGATCAATTACAAAGGTGACTCCATCATCCCGTGGGTGAGGCATTGGTGCCTAGGTCATCCCATAGTGTTGGTTTAAAATTTTTGGGAGATTTTGTTTTTTGCTAAAATCACATATTTTTAGAAAATATAATGATTTAAGCCTTAAAACGTTCCATTTTAAGGATTCCAATTGAAGAGAGTTTAATAAAAAATTTCTAAGATCAAACCCCCTTGGATAGAATCCCGCTAGTATTAAGCCATACCAATAATGAAGTCTCCTTTTCACCTATCAAAATGCTAATAAAAAACTAGTTTTGATTTAAATTTTTGGGGATCAAATGAATTAGTTTAAAATTTATTTTTGTAATTATGTAGTCCTTATTATAAGCTTCCCAAAAATTATAATTTTAAATAAATTTAATTTTATTATTATTATTATTATTTATTTCTTGTGAATGTAGGTTTTTCATTGAAAATCAAGCTCTATGTTCTGTACATGTAGAAAAATAGAAGATTATCAAAAAAAAATATTGAAAAATATCAATGCACTAGATATTGAAATCCTTGATCCAACAAAAAAAATAAAATTGAATTTTGATACATAGAAAAAAAAATATGTTGTATATAGTCCACCTATGTCTGAGTTGTAATTGGTTTGACTTCAAAAGTTGATTAACGAAAAAATATTCAATAAAACACTAGCGAACCAAATGAAAGCACTAGATATCATAGTTAAATATTTAAATTTTTAAAAATTAGAATTTAATCCTTCATGAAAAGAAAATTATGTTGTATACGGTGAGCATCATTCCTTAAAAATGGTGTTTACATTAAAAAACTAGTTTTCAAAGGAGATGGAAAAAGAAGTGAAATTTGATTCCAAATGTTTTGAAAAAAATATATTTAGAATCTACAGACAAAATGTCACAAATCACTAGTTTGCATCATCTCCAAATTCCTCATGGTTTAGTTGCTATAGGTGCCCGAAAGTGAAGATTTAGTTAGAAAAAATTAGTTCAGTGTCTAGTTCGGCCAAAAATTGTAAACCAGTATTGTGGGATCACCCCCCTTCATTAGTTTATCTTAGAATAATTTGAGTTATTAATGCACCAAGCCAGAGTCTTAGAATGAGAATGAAATCATAAAAGCTTTCAATTATAATATCCTAACCTGAAGTGTTGTATTATTCCTTGCAATGGATGATAATTTATCAAAAGGTCAACCAAACCTTTAATGAATGTTGCCCATTTGCACTATTGGAGGAATTCATTATTGTATATAAATTCTCTTGTTTAAATGAATATCACATGAGAATATTTAGGATTACCCTCTCGGGTCTCATAGAGCTTGAAGTGAAGAAGTAGGGGCCTTAGAATTCTTACTTGTGTGATGGCCAATCCTTACCCTAACTAATAATTGAATTCTGGTAGATTCATAGGTGAGGGATGAGATTAAGTTTGGTTCATAAAAAATAACCAAAAAATTACTCCCTAAATCTCCTTCTATTTCTTTTCCTTTTCACTCACTCTAAGTGGAGTGGGCACCACTAGTTCATTACAGGCTATAGTAGCACCATTGATAAGGGCTACTACCTTTTGTTTATGCTTGTCAATTCTCATCATTTAAAGAAAAGGAGAATTTTTTTTTACTTGACTAAGCAAACAAAACATATCAATAGGAATATATTTAGGAAAATCAATTAGGATCATACCTTGTTCTATAATGTCCTCCTTCTGTTGATCCTTTGTTGTTTCAGCTCTGGGCTAGGCATCCTTCTTTGCAGATTTAGAATTTTTCTTTTGTGCTTTTCTCTTTATAGCATTGGACTTTTATTCTGCATTTGTTTTTGGTTTATCAACTTTCTTAGCCCAAATTTTGTCTCCCTTAATTTCTTTGGCTTTATGTCCCTCCCCTTTGCTATCATATTTTTTTTTATTTTCCTTTCACATTATGCTCTTTGATAAAGGGACCAGTAGGGCTACCTTGGTCACCACCCACTATTATGTTTCTCAGATGATATGAATTTCTAGCTTGTGTAGCCAAGGCCACTGTATACCTTGAATTTTATTCATCTGAAGGTCTCTTTAGAGACACATTATCTTCAACTGATTCCAATGCATACACTTAATTATCATTACCATCATCTTCATCAGAGAGAACTTGTGGGTGATTTGTACTAGCTATATGCCTTTGGCTGTCCAAATCAAGTTCATGAGACTCCAAATCATATGTGCACTCATTATCAGAAAATTAGACTTATCCATGATCATATTTACTTCAACATCATCCTCATGAGGTTGATACTAATCTTCTAGTATACCCTCTTCAACTTCAACCAAATGTGCAACTGTACGTTGATGAGGATAATGTGGCATCTAACAAACCATGCACCAAGGGGTCTCCTCAGCAAAATTGCCTAAGTTTTTCTACAAAGGATCTAGAGGAACCTTGTTTTGAATATTCTTTTGAATTTTTGGAATGGGCTTCCAATTTTTCCCATTTGTGTAATATGGATGGTCTTGCAACTGAGGAGGTCTCTCATTATTGTGATATTTGGACCTTTCATTTGATATACCTTTTTCTTGCTTAGCAATTTTGTAACAAATATCCTTCATATAATTTGCAACATTTCCAATCTTGTCCTCAAGTGAACCTCCTTTAGCACTAGAGATTTTATCCTCTTTGTTTGGGTTTTTGAGAATTTTTACATCATCCCTTATCACAACCTTACCAATTTCTCTACTGATATTATCAATATGGATGGCCATCTTAGAAGCCTCCCTCAATGTTTGGGGATTTTTATCTTGTAATTCATAGCTCATCTGTGCATCAAATGCATTGCAATATCTCACCAAGCATATACTATCATTTAATTGTAAATGAGGGGGTAATGGTTTAATTTCCTTTTGGAACTTTACATTGAAGTTATCTATAACCTCATTTGATCCTTTAGAAATATTATTGAACTAATTTAAAAGAAACCTTGAATTAGTTTTATCACCATACTACTCTCTGAATAGCCTCTTAAATTCCTCCTAAGAACCAATACTCTTAGTAGGAAAACTTCTATACCATTCTTTGGCATCTCGAGTGAGTGACAACATGAAAAACTTCATTATCACATCCTTAGATTCTACTTCAAAATATTCCATGACATTAGAAAACACTATGATGTGGTCATCACCACTTAAGGAATTGTTACTAGATAACCTCACCAAGATAGGCCTGAAGTCTTCAGGAAATTGATTAGGATACCTAGGAATTCAAATAAAGCAAAATTGTTGATATCTTTATACTTGCATTGGTCTCCTAGTAGTTTGTTCTCTCTGATTATTTTTAGGCTCATCATATCCCTGCTTACCAGATTGTTTGTTTCCTTTACCATCTCCATTTTCATCACTAACACCACCTCCATTCTTCTTTCCACCCCCACCACTTCCTTCTCCATCATCAAAACATGTGTTCTTGTTTTTACGTTTTCCTCCACCACCACCTCCACTAGGAATATGTTCATCTGACTTATTTTAATTTCGCTCAAGATTAGTATGTCCAAAGCTTGAAGCTATTGGATCAGGTATAAAGATCTTAAGAAAATATATCTTTCTTTGTATTTCTGCATTTGCAGCTTCAATTTCAGGTTTCTTAAGGAAATATATCTTTCTTTGTATTTCTGCATTTGCAGCTTCAATTTCAGGTTTCTTCAATTCTTGGTGCAACTTGTCATTCTCTAGTTGCAACCTCAATATCTCAAGGTTAGGAGGCATGTTTGATGGAGTAGAATTTATCTTAACATTTTGGGTGGATGTATTAGTGGATGCATTGGTGGATGATGTGTTTTTACTTGTAGTGGTATTAGTATTAAAGGTAGTTTTTTTATATGGGTCAATAGGTTGTGATTTCCTAGCAACAACAAACAAATCTGAGGTTTTATTGGTTGCAACCAATGTAGTATAAGTGCTTGTAGTAGAGGTCCCCATTGGGATGGTTACCTTAGGAGGGACAAAAGTTGTCTAAACAACAGACTTAGAGGCATTTTCAAAAATTTCCTTATGCTTTGTAGCTTCTTTCATCTTCTCAATTATTTACTTTTGAGCATCTCTTTCAAGCATCTTAGCTTTAATTCTACCCTATTTTTCCCTCAACTCCTTTGCTTGTTTCTCCTTTAATTCCACGATTCTATGTTCTTCTTCTTCCTTAAGCCTAAGTTCTTCCTCTTCTAAGGCTTGCATATCTTTGTCTATATCCTCTTCATCTTCCAAGACATCTCTCGTCTCACTTAGCTTAGGAGGATAGAATGTAAGATTAGTTTCTTCTCCCTCAAGAGAATGGTGCAAAACTACATTAGGGGATTCACCTCTTGGCTTGAAATTAACATCATTAAATATAGATCCAACTCTAGGAGTTGAAGGATCTGAGAACTTATTGTTTTCCCAAAATTCCCACCTATCCTCTTCGCTTGACACATCAAGTTCATTCTCGAAAACTTCCTCAATGGGAGAATTTCCTTCATTTACATTAGGCACCTCAACTTTGTGAGCCTCTTCATGAATATTGACACTGCTTGCATCATTATTAGAACTAGGAGATGTATCAATGTGAAATTTAGTAGAATTAATTGATTCAACATTTTTCTTTTTCTAGGTTGGTTGCTTGTCCTTTGAAAGCTCAAACTCCAGCTTCTACTCAGGATGCTTCTTCATGTGGCTTCTAGTCTTCATGGTGTCAAATTGTCTTTCAAATTTCTCTTTCTTATTTTCTATTTTGGAATTTATTCTTGCACTGGCACAAGAGACTTCAGATTCACCACCCATGATACTGGTAAATATAAATTGATTATATTTTGGAGTTGCACTTGCAATCTCAGAGAAAACTTTGAACATAACCCGACACAAGATGAAGGAATGAACTAGAACTTGATGCATAAAATTGGACTTGAATTTATGTAATGAAAATTTGAACAAATTTCTCCCCAATAAGTGAAGAACAATAAAATACTTCGCTTTGGCTATACCAAATCTAACCTAGAAACACTGGACTAGAGTTGTCAATCTGTTGGTTATTTTTTGATAACCAAACTTGATCTTAGCCATTATATATGAATCTACCACAATTCAATAGTCAATAACGGTGAGGATTGGCCAATGAACAAGTAAAGGATTTTTCGACCCTTAATTCTACACTTTGGGCTCTGTGAAACCCAAGAGGGTGAGCATGAAAATGTTTAGATGATACTGTTGTGCCATTTTATCATGAACATTGAAATAAATATATAATTCTCATGTAATAGATCAACAAATGGAATGTATTAAAGAATTTGGATGCTTCTTAACAATACTCTACATTCAAAGCATGAGAATGGTGAAACTTAACACAAAATAGTAACCATTATAACCCATTTTAAAAGAATTTGATTTAATAAGTGATTTTCTATTGAATTGACCAACTAAGTGCAACATGAATATTTTACTTAGATCAGTTCCTCATCCTTGAAATGGAGTCAATCCCAATACCTATAGGACATGATAACAATTTTATACATGACATCATTTAAGCTTTGAAAATACCGCATTATAGCATTTCAACATTATATTCTCAACCACCACCTCTTACTAATATCCTAGCACTCCATTTGAAATCTTCAATCAAGCATTTATATTAATTCTTTGAATTAACAAGAAAGAAAAAAACTACACATCCACTGGAAATCAATGGAGACAAATAAGATAATGCTTCACTATATTATTCATAGTTCATGAAACAAGTACATAGGAGAGAAAATGGGTTTGAATTTGTGCCATTTTGTGTTATATTGCCAATATTTCTATCAAAATTACATGTGCATTATCAGACTCAAACCTAGGACTTTACTCTAAAATGCCCTATATTCTCTTTCCAATGTTTTCTATGATCAATTACAAAGGAATGAACCCCTTACTTCTGACCTTGAATTCCTTTTTATAGAAACGAAGGAGCAAAACAAGCTTTGACCCAGAGAGTACACATGTCACTATTCAATTGGATTTTTATAAAATACACTCCCTTTGCATTTATATTTGTGTTTCCAAATGGAAGGAATGATATATGGGATAAAATTTATTTTCATTTGTTGTTGAAGATAAAGTCTCTCCTTTCAAAAGGCATGTTCAAGCTGATTTAAGAATATCCACATGCTCCAAAATATGTCCATGTACACGAAGAAAAGATGAAGGAAAGCATAAAAGAATAAAAATATAAAAGACAAGGAAGAGAAGAGCCAAAATCTATTTTGCTTCTTGTTTGGTATTTGTTTTTTTCACTAGTTTTATTGTGCAGGTTTGTATAGTTTTAATGTACAAGCACTTAGTGTAATTTTTTCTAAGAAAATCTAATAAGAGTTTATCTTACTTTTCAAATTTCAAAGCCTTCTAACCTTTTGTGAGGATATTTTATCTAAATATTTCTAAGTTTTTAAACTTTCAAATCTATGCAGTATAATTTGCATGCATGTTTTAGAAACCCTCAAATAAAGGATTATAATTCAATTTCTTTTTAAACATCCATTATTTGCATGTTATAATTTGAATTTCTTAAAATAGACCCAAAATTTTTAGAGTTCCAACTATAGTTCAAAAATTCTTTTTAGAAAAAGATTCACTACATTTTGCATTTTGTAAAAAATTGAATTTTTTTTAGGGCTCTAGCCCTATTTTAACTCACATTTGATCTTTAATAAATTCAAAAAAATCATTTTATAAACAAAAACTCTATCAAAATAATCAAGTATATTTCAAAACCCTAATTTTAATTCAGCTTTTGAAAAAAATATCTCTATTTTTTTCATATTTATATGAAATAAATAAAAAAACTTAATCTCTTACCATTTTTTTTATTTGGAGGGTATTTATTTAAAAATAATATTTATTATTTATCATTACAAATATTTTTTTAATTTTTAAAACCCCTTTGGATTTTGGCCTTTCTTGGGCTGCAACTGCAGTCACGGCTCCTCCGTAGACTTCTACTTGCATTTCACAAACCTCATCCACTATGCTGCCTTCCAGCCATTGCTCAACCTCTTTCTTTCGTAGCCTTCTATTTTTGTTTGACCGCTTCTTTGTTTTTAGAAACAAGTTGTAAAAGGACAGAAACGGTGTTCAAGGTTGCCACTGATGAAGTTTCAAATCCTCAAAGATCGATGGCCCACTTTCAAAGTTGAGCTGCTCATTTATCAACTTGCTCATTCAACGATTTCTTCAATCATTGTTTTTTGCACGCTCTAAATCATCTATTTAATATAGATTACCTGTGATTTGATCCCACCATTTCTAGTTTGCATAAAATGTGAAGAGTGGGTCATTGAAGGAGTGTGTGGTTTTTGAGTTTTCAATTGCAGAGGATATTGATGTTTTATCCCAGGAGAGTTGGCATGTTTTGTGAGCTCTATTTTATTTCATGCTTGAGTTCATCAGGATTTTTATATTTCAGGGGCTTATTGAAGTTATCTAGGTTGTGGGTGTGGTTTCTTGCAATTTTAATTTAGGTCTTGAGGTTGATTGTCTTCACTTAATTTATATTTAGTATAGCTTATACACTGTGTTTTACAAAATGGGTAAGTTGGGTGAGTCAATTTAGCCAACTACGAGGTCTAGACAACTCAGTGTGTTTGAGTGTCATGCGGATATGCATGTGAATGAAGAAGAATTACCTACAACTTCTTTGGCTCCAAAGGGTAAAAGGAGGCCTATCGTTGCAAGAAGAAAACAATTTTCTAAATAGGACCATTTTAAAGAAAAGGTGAAGCCTAAAGGCAAGGAGTCGACTGAGCTTGCAAGGAAGGCTAGGAAAAGGAACAAGAGTCACAAGGCTTGCCTAGGAGAATCTAATTCTCCCATTGTGCTCTTAGATAGCCCTTCAGATGATGGAGGTGACACTAACTCGGGACACAACCATTATCTTGTCTCTTTGGTACCATATGATGACTCTGACGATGATGTGGTGATGGTTCCTCCGATTGCATCATGAACAAGGGGTGGTCGAGCTTACTCTGATGGTGATGGCTCAGAGTAGTGTCTCCTCCTTTTTTTGATGATTCCATTTCCATTGTATCAGGATTGTTCCCTTCATCGTGTATGTGATTCTGGTCTTTTACTCTTCCATGTCAATGTGGATGTCTTCTGGTGGATATGATTTTTCCAAGAAGTGTGTAGGTTTTTTCTTTCGTCAATGGTGAAGAATCTTTTTGCTCAATGTGGATGCTATAACAATGACTAACGGTACCTTGTGGGTGATGTGGCTACTTTCCTTCGACAACTTTTGGATAATTTTATCTTTTGCTTCCACCTATTATGCAAATGATTGCATATAACTGTCTAGGGGAATATCTTGAATATGGTTGAAATTGGTTTTGAAATGAAAAATGAAATGTAATCGTAATTCAGCCAAATTCTTGTCACTACCTTGTTGTATAAAACGTATTTCAGTGCTGATTATAGGGGTTCAAGTTTTTTGTCTCGGAAGGGTCTAGGTGAGAATACCAAGCTTAGAATGAAGCATAAATGTAAATATATAGGTTGATGAATATATCGAGAGCAAGTTTAGGGTATGAGTCATGATGGTATGGTCTTAAATGGTTTTATAGTAACATCAGTAATATAAATATTAGTTTTAAAATATATGTTCTCCTGTGTAATTTCCTTGCAGATTATGAATGAAATTGTTAATGATAGTTTCATTTATTTTCTGTTGTTTAAACTGAATGAATTATTTTATTTATGCCTCAATTCAAAGGATTGATTTAATGTTGAAGTAAGGTCATGGGTTTGTGAGGAAAGGATATAGGATTTGGTAAGAAGCTATGTTTTAGACAGAGTGAGTTGAATGCTACAAAGTAGTATATCAATATTCGAAACATTATTGAGATAAATTGTTAGGGTATTACTGGTCAATTAAAAAGGTGACTCCATCATCTCGTGGATGAGGTATTGGTCCCTGGGTCATCCCGTAATGCTGGTTAACAATTTCTTAGAGATTTTGATTTTTGCTGAAATCACATATTTTTAGAAAATATAATAATTTAAGCCTTAAAAAGTTCCATTTTAAGGATTCCAATTGAAGAGAGTTTGATCAAACCACCTTATATCAAACCATCTTAGATAGAACCCCACTAGTATTAAACCATACCAATAACGAAGTTCCCTTTGCACCTATCAAAATGCTAATAAAAAACTAGTTTTGATTTAACTTTTGGGGGATCAAATGAATTAGTTTAAAATTTATTTTTTGTAAGTATGTAGTCCGTACTATAAGCATCCCAAAAAGTGTAATTTCAAATAAATTTAATTTTATTATTATATTTTTTTTAATTTCTTGTGAATGTAGGTTTTTCACCAAAAATCAAGCTCTATGTTCTATACATGTGGAAAAATAGAAAATTATCAAAAAAAAAATTGAAAAATATTAGTGCACTAGATATTGAAATCCTTGATCCAACAAAATAAATAAATTGAATTTTGATACATACAAAAAAAATTCTATTGTATATAGTCCACCTATGTCTGAATTGTAATTGGTTTGACTTCGAAACTTGATTAAGGAAAAAATATTCAATAAAACACTATGAAACCAAATGAAAGCGCTATATATCATAGTTAAAAATTTAAATTCTAAAAAAATAGAATTTTATCCTTCATGGAAAAAAACTTATGTTGTATACGGTGAGCATCACTCCTTAAAAATGGTGCTTAATTAAAAACACTAGTTTTTGAAGGAGATGGAAAAAGAAGTGAAATTTGATTCCAAAATTTTTGAAGAAAAAAAATATTTAGAATCTATAGACAAAATGTCACAAATCACTAGTTTGCATCATCTTCAAACTCCACTCAGTGTAGTCACTATAGGTGCCCAAAAGTGAATATTTAGTTAGACAAAATTAGTTCAGTGTCTAGTTGGCCAAAAATTGTAAACCAGTATTGTGGGATCACCCCCCTTCATTAGTTTATCTTTGACTAATTTGAGTTAGTAACACACCTAGCTAGAGGCTTAGAATGAGAATGAAATCATAAAATATTTCAATTATAATATCCTAACCTGAAGTGTTCTATTATTCCTTGCAATGGATGATAATTTATTGAATAGTCAGCCAAACCTTTAATGAGTGTTGCCCATTTGCACTATTGGAGGAATTCATTTATGTATAGAAATTCTCTTGTTTAAATGAATATCACATGAGCATATTCAGGATTAGCCTCTTGGGTCTCACAAAGCCCGAAGTGAAGAAGTAGGGGCCTTAGAATTCTTACTTGTGTGTTGGCCAATCCTTACCCTTACTAATAATTGAATTCTAGTAGATTCATAGGTGAGGGATGAGATTAAGTTTGGTTCATAAAAAATAACCAACAAATTACTCCCTCAATCTCCTTTTGTTTCTTATCCTTTTCACTCACTCTAAGTGGAGTGGGCACCACTAGTTCATTACAAGCTATAGTAGCACCATTGATAAGGGCTACTGCCTTTTGTTTATGCTTGTCAATTCTCATCATTTAAAGCAAAGGAATAAAAAATTTTACTTGACTAAGCAACCAAAACATATCAATGGGAATATATTTAATATAGATTACCTGCCATTTGATCCCACCAATTCTAGTTTGCATAAAATGTGAAGAGTGGGTCATTGAAGGAGTGTGTGGTTTTCAAGTTTTCAATTGCAAAGGATATTGATGTTTTATCCTAGGAGAGTTGGAATGTTTTGTGAGCTCTATTTTATTTCATGCTTGAGTTCATGGGGAGTTTTATATTTCAGGGGCTTATTGAAGTTGTCTAGGTTGTGGGTATGCTTTCTTGCAATTTCAATTTAGGTCTTAAGGTTAATTGTCTTCACTCAATTTATATTTAGTATAGCTTCTATGCTGTGTTTTATAAAATGGGTAAGTCGGGTGAGTCAATTCAGCCAACTAGGAGGTCTAGACAACTCAGTGTGTTTGAGTGTTATGCGGATATGTATGTCAATGAACAAGAATTACCTACAACTTCTTTGGCTCCAAAGGGTAAAAAGAGGCCTATCGTTGAAAGAAGCAAACAATTTACTAAATAGGACCATTTTAAACAAAAGGTGAAGCTCAAAGGCAAGGAGTCCACTAAGCTTGCAAGGAAGGCTAGGAAAAGGAACAAGAGTGACAAGGCTTGCCTAGGAGAATCTAATTCTCCCATTATGCTCTTAGATAGCCCTTTAGATGATGAAGGTGACACTGACTCGGGATACAACCATTATCTTCTCTCTTTGGTACCATATGATGACTCTGACGATGATGTGGTGATGGTTCCTCCGATTGCATCATGAACAAGGGGTGGTCGAGCTTACTCTAATGCTGATGGCTCAGAGTAGCGTCTCCTCATTTATTTTTTTGATGATTCCATTTCCATTGTATCAGGATTGTTCCCTTCATCGTGTATGTGATTTTGGTCTTTTACTTTTCCATGCCGATGTGGATGTCTTCTGGCGGATATGATTTTTCGAAGAAGTGTGTAGGTTTTTTCTTTCGTCGATGGTGAAGAATCTTTTTCCTCAACATGGATGCTATAACAATGACTAACGGCACCTTGTGGGTGATGTGGCTACTTTCCTTTGACAACTTTTGGAGAATTTTGTCTTTTGCTTCCCCCTATTATGCAAATGATTACATATAACTATCTGGGGGAATATCTCGAATACGGTTGAAATTTGTTTTGAAATGAAAAATGAAATGTAATCGTAATTCAGTCGAATTCTTGTCACTACCTTGTTGTATAAAAGGGATTTCAGGGCTGATTATAGGGGTTCAAGTTTTTTGTCTCAGAAGGGTCTAGGTGAGTATACCAAGCTCAGAATGAAGCATAAATTTAAATAGATAGGTTGATGAATATATTGGGAACAATTTTAGGGTATGATTCATGATGTAATGGTCTTAAATGGTTTTATAGTAACATCAATAATATAAATATTAGTTTTAAAATATATGTTCTCCTGTGTAATTTCCTTGCAGATTATGAATGAAATTGTTAATGATAGTTTCATTTGTTTTCCATTGTTTAAACTGAATGAATTATTTTATTTATGCCTCAATTCAAAGGATTGATTTAATTTTGAAGTAAGGTCATGGTTTTGTGAGGAAAGGATATAGGATTTGGTAAGAAGCTATGTTTTAGTCAAAGTGAGTTGAATGCTAGAAAGTAGTATATCAATAATCAAAAAATTATTGAGATAAATTGTTAGGGTATTACTAATCAATTAAAAAGGTGACTCCATCATCCCGTGGATGAGGTATTGGTCTCTGGATCATCCCATAATGTTGGTTTACAATTTCTTGGAGATTTTGATTTTTGCTGAAATCACATATTTTTAGAAAATATAATAATTTAAGCCTTAAAAAGTTCCATTTTAAGGAATCCAATTAAAGAGAGTTTGATCAAACCACCTTATATCAAACCCTCTTAGATAGAACCCTGCTAGTATTGAACCATACCATTAACGAAGTCTCATTTGCACCTATCAAAATGCTAATAAAAAACTAGTTTTGATTTAACTTTTGGGGGATCAAATGAATTAGTTTAAAATTTATTTTTTGTAATTATGTAGTCCTTATTATAAGCATCCCAAAAAGTGTAATTTTAAATAAATTTAATTTAATTACTATAATTTTTTTTATTTCTTGTGAATGTAGGTTTTTCACTAAAAATCAAGCTCTATGTTCTATACATGTGGAAAAATAGAAGATTATCAAAATTTTTTTTTGAAAAATATCAGTGCACTAGATATTGAAATCCTTGATCTAACAAAAAGAAAAAATTGAATTTTGATACATACAAAAAAAAACTTGTTGTATATAGTCCACCTATGTCTGAATTGTAATTGGTTTGACTTTGAAACTCGATTAAGGAAAAAATATTCAATAAAACACTATCAAACCAAATGAAAGCACTAGATATCATAGTTACAAATTTAAATTCTAAAAAAAAAGAATTTTATCCTTCATGGAAAAAAAGTTATGTTGTATAGGGTGAGCATCACTCCTTAAAAATGGTGCTTGCTTAAAAACACTAGTTTTCGAAGGAGATGGAAAAAGAAGTGAAATTTGATTCCAAAATTTTTGAAAAAAACTATTATTTAGAATCTATAGACAAAATGTCACAAATCACTAGTTTGCATCATCTTCAAATTCCACGCGATGTAGTCACTATAGGTTCCCGAAAGTGAATATTTAGTTAGAAAAAATTAGTTCAGTGTCCAGTTTGGCCAAAAATTGTAAACCAGTATTGTGGGATCACCCCCCTTCATTAGTTTATCTTTGAATAATTTGAGTTAGTAATGAACCTAGCTATAGGCTTAGAATGAGAATGAAATCATAACAACTTTCAATTAGAATATCCTAACCTAAAGTGTTGTATTATTCCTTGCAATGGATGATAATTTATCGAACAATCAACCAAACCTTTAATGAGTGTTGCCCATTTGCACTATTAGAGGAATTCATATGTGTATAGAAATTCTCTTGTTTAAATGCATATCACATGAGTATATTTAGGATTACCCTCTTGGGTCTCACAGAGCCCAAAGTGAAGAAGTAGGGGTCTTGGAATTCTTACTTGTGTGTTGGCCAATCCTTACCCTTACTAATAATTGAATTCTGGTAGATTCATAGGTGAGGGATGAGATTAAGTTTGGTTCATAAAAAATAACCAAAAAATTACTCCCTCAATCTCCTTCTATTTCTTATCCTTTTCACTCACTCTAAGTGGAGTGGGCACCACTAGTTCATTACAAGCTATAGTAGTACCATTGATAAGGGCTACTGCCTTTTGTTTATGCTTGTCAATTCTCATCATTTAAAGCAAAGGAACAAAAAATTTTACTTGAGTAAGCAACCAAAACATATCAATAGGAATATATTAGGATCATACCTTGTTCTATATTGTCCTCCTTTTGTTTATCCTTTGTTGTTTTAGCTCTAGGCTAGGCATCCTTCTTTGCAGAGTTAGAATTCTTCTTTTGTGCTTTTGTCTTTATAGCATGGGACTTGGATTCTCCATCTATTTTTGGTTTATCAAATTTCTTAGCCCAAATTTTGTCTCCCTTAATTTCTTTTTCTTTAGGTCCCTCCCCTTTCCTATCATATTTTTGGTATTTTCCTTTCACATTCCGCTCTTTGATAGAGAGACTAGTAGGGCTAACTTGGTCACCACCCACTATTTTGTTTCTTAGATGATATGGACCTCTAGCTTGTGCAGCCAAGGCCACTGTATATGTTACAATTTCTTCATCTGAAGGTCTCTTTAGAGACACACTATCTTCAACTGCTTCTAATCCATACACTTCATTATCATTACCATCATCTTCATCAGAGAGAACTTGTGGGTGATTTGTACTAGCTATATGAGTTTGGCTATCCAAATCAGGTTCATGAGACTCCAAATCAGATGTGCATTCATTATCATAAAATTAGACTTATCCATGATCATATTTACTTCAACATCATCCTCATGAGGCTAATCATAATATTCTAGTACACCCTCTTCAACTTCAACCAAATGTGAAACTGCACGTTGACGAGGATAATGTGGCATCTAACAAACCATGCACCAAGGAGTCTCCTCAGCAAAATTTCCTAAGTTATTCTACAAAGGATCTAGAGGAACCTTGTTTTGAACATTCTTTTCAATGTTAGGAATGGGCTTCCATTTTTTCCCATTTGTGTTATATGGATGGTCTTGCAGCCGAGGAGGTCTCTCATTCTTGTGATATTCGGACCTTTCATTTGACATACCCTTTTCTTGTTTAGCAAGTTTGTAACGGACATCGTTCATAGAATTTGCAACATTGTCAATCTTGTCCTCAAGTGAACCACCTTTAGCACTAGAGTTTTTATCCTCTCTCTTTGGATTTTTGAGAATTTTTACATCATCCCTAATCCCAACCTTACCAGTTGCTCTACTGATACTATCAATATGGATGGCCATCTTATAATCCTCTCTCAATGTCTGAGGATTTTTATCCAGTAAGGGATAGCTCATCTTTGCATCAAAAGCATTGCAATAATTCACCAGACATACACTATCATTTAATTGTAAACGAGGGGGTAATGGTTTAATTTCCTTTGGGAACCTTACATTGAAGCTAGTTATAACCTCATTTGATCCTTTAGCAATATTATTGAACTAATTTAAAAGAAACCTTTAATCAATTTTATCACCATAATACTCTCTGAATAGCCTCTTAAATTCCTCCCAAGAACCAATACTCTTAGCAAGAAAACTTTTATACCATTCTTTGGCATCTTGAGTGAGTGACTAAATGAAAAAATTCATCATCACATCCTTAGATTCTACTTCAAAATCTTCAATGACATTAGCAAACGCTATGATGTGTTCATCACAACTTAAGGCATTGCTACCAGAGAACCTCACCAAGGTAGGCCTGAAGTCTTCAGGAAATTGATTAGGATACCTAGGAATTCTAGTAAAGCACACCTGCTAATATCTTTCTACTTGCATTGGTCTCCTAGTAGTTCAGTCTCTCTGATTATTTTTAGGCTCATCATCTCCCTGCTTACTAGATTGTTTGTTTCCTTTACCATCTGCATTTTCATCACTACCACCACCTCCATTCTTCTTTCCACCCCCACCACTTCCTTCTCCATCATCAAAACATGTGTTCTTATTTTTACAGTTTCCTCCAGCACCACCTCCACTAGGAATATGTTCATCTGACTTATTTTTATTTGTCTCAAGATTAGTATGTCTAGAGCTTGAAGCTATAGGATCAGGTATGGAGATCTTAAGGAAAGATATATTTCTTTCTAATTCTGCATTTTCAACTTCAATTTCAGCTTTCTTCAATTCTTGGTGCAACTTGTCATTCTCTAGTTGCAACCTCAATATCTCAAGGTTAGGAGGCATATTTGATGGAGTAGGATTAGTCTTAACATTTTGGGTGGATGTATTAGTGGATGTATTGTTGGATGATGTGTTTGTACTTGTAGTGGTATTAGTATTAAAGGTAGCTTTCTTATGTGTGTCAATAGGCTTCCTCCCATGTTCTACAAGTTGTAATTTCCTAGCAACAACAAAAAAAATGAGGTTTCAGTGGTTGCAATAGATATAGTATAAGTGCTTGTAGTAGAGGTCCCCATTGGGATGGTTACCTTAGGAGGGAAATAAGTTATCTTAGCAACAAACTTAGAGGCATTTTCAAAATTGCCTTCTGCTTCGCAGCTTCTTTCATCTTCTCAATTCTTTACTTCTGAGCATGTCTTTCGAGCATCTTAGCTTTAATTATATCCTCTTTTCCCCTCAACTCCTTTGCTTGTTTCCCCTTTAATTCCATGAGTCTTTGTTCTTCTTCTTCCTTAAGCCTAAGTTCTTCCTCTTCTAAGATGTGCATATCTTTGTCTGTATCCTCTTCATCTTCCAACACATCTCTAGTCTCACTTAGCTCAAGAGGATATAATTCAAGATTAGTTTGTTCTCCCTCAAGGGAATGGTACAAAGCTACACTAGGGGATTCACCTCTTGGCTTGAAGTTACCATCATTAAATACAGATCCAACTCCAGGAGTTGAAGGATCCGAGAACTTCTTATTCTTTTCCCAAAATTCCCACCTATCCTCTTCTCTTGACACATCAAGTTCATTCTCATAAACTTCCTCAGTGGGAAAATTTCCTTCATTTACATTAGGCACCTCAAATTTGTGTGCCTCTTCATGAATATCTACATTACTTACATCATTATTAAAATTAGGAGATGCATCAGTGTGAAATTTAGTAGACTTAATTGATTCAACATTTTAATTTTTCTAGGTTGGTTGCTTGTCCTTTGAAAGCTCGGACTCCAACTTCTACTCAAGATGCTTCTTCGTGTGGCTTCTAGTCTTCCTCATGGTGTCAAATTGTCTTTCAGATTTCTCTTTCTTACTTTCTCGTTTGGAATTTATTCTCGCACTCGCACAAGAGACTTCACATTCGTCACCCACGATACTGGGAAATATAAATTGATTATAGTTTGGAGTTGCACTTGTAATCTCAGAGAAAACTTTGAACATAACCCGATGTAAGATGAAGGAATGAACTAGAACTTGATGCATGAAATTGGACTTGACTTTAAGTAATGAAAATTTGAAGAAATTGCTCCCCAATAAGTGAAGAACAATAAAATACTTGACTCTGACTATACCAAATCTAACCTAGAAACATTGGACTAGTAATGTCCCGAGTAGAGTTGCCAATCTGTTGGTTATTTTTTGAGAACCAAACTTGATCTTAGCCATTATCTATGAATCTACTGCAATTAAATAGTCAATAATAGTGAGGATTGGCCAATGAACAAGTAAAGGATTGTTGGGCCCTTACTTGTATACTTTCGGCTCTATGAAACCCAGGAGGGTAATCCTGCCAATGTTTAGATGATACTCTTGTGCAATTTTATCATGAACATTGAAATAAATAGATAATTCTCATGTAACAGATCAACAAACAAAATGCATCAAAGAAGTTGGATGCTTCTTAACAACACTCTACATTTGAAGCATGAGAATGGTGAAACTTAACACAAAATAGTAACCATTGTAACCCATTTTAAAATAGTATGATTTAATAAGTGATTTACTACTAAATTGACCAATTAAGTGTAACATGAATATTTTACTTAGATCAGTGCCTCATCCTTGGAATGAAGTCAATCCCAATACTTACATGACATGATAACAATTTTATACATGACATCATTTAAGCTTTGAAAATACTGCATTATAGCATTTCAACATTATATTCTCAACCACCACTTCTTACTAATATCCTAGCACTCCATTTGAAATAAACCTATAGCTTCAATCAAGCATTTATATTAATTCTTTGAATTAACAAGAAAGAACAAAACTACACATCCACTGGAAATCAATGGAGACAAATAAGATAATCCTTCACTATATTATTCATAGTTCATGAAACAAGTACATAGGAGAGAAAATGGCTTTGAATTTTTACCATTTTGTATTATATTGCCAATATTTCTATCAAAATTACATGTGCATTATTAGACTCAAACCTAAGACATTACTCTAAAATACCTTATATTCTCTTTACAATGTTTTCTATGATCAATTACAAAAGAATGAACCCCTTACTTCTTACCTTGAATTCCTTTTTATAGAAACGAGGTAGCAAAACAAGCTTCAGGCCAGAGAGTACACATGTCACTATTCAATTTGACCGTTACAAACACACTCCCTTTGCATTTATATTTGTGTTTCCAAATGGAGGGAATGTTACATGGGATAAAATTTATTTTCATTTGTTGTTGAAGATCAAGTCTTGCCTTTCAAAAGGCATCTTCGAGCTGATTTAACAATATCCACGTGCTCCAAAATATGTCCGCGTACACCAAAAAAAGATGAAGGAAAGCATAAAAGAACAAAAATAGAAAATACAAGGAAGAGAAGAGCCAAAGTCTATTTTGCTTCTTGTTTGATATTTGTTTTTTTATCTAGTTTTATTGTGCAGGTTTCTATAGTTTTAATCTACAAGCACTTAGTGTAATTTTTTTAAAGAAAATCTAATAAGAGTTTATCTTACTTTTCAAATTTCAAAGCTTTCTAACCTTTTGTGAGGATATTTTATCTAAATATTTCTAAGTTTTTAAAATTTCAAATCTATGCAATATAATTTGCATGCACGTTTTAGAAATCCTCAAATAAAGGATTATAATTCAAGTTTTTTATAAACATCCATTATTTGCATGTTATAATTTGCATTTCTTAAAAAAAAGCCAAAAATTTTAGAGTTCTAACCGTAGTTCAGAAATTCTTTTTAGAAAAAGATTAATCTATAAAAAGATTCACTACATTTTGCATTTTGTAAAAAATTCAATTTTTTTTAGGGCTCTAACCCTATTTTAAGTCAGATTTGATCTTTACTAAATCCAAAAAATTCATTTTATAAACAAAAACTCTATCAAAATAATCAAATATATGTTAAATCTATTTATTTTTAAAAAAATATATTTCAAAACCCTCCTTTTATTTCAGCTTCTCAAAAAAATATCTCTGTTTTTTTCATATTTATATGAAATAATAAAAAACCTTAACCTCTAACCCTTCTTTTATTTGGAGGGCATTTATTTCAAAATAATATTTATTATTAATCATTACAAATATTTTTTAATTTTTAAAACCCCTTTGGGTTTTGGCCTTTCTTGGGCTGCAGCTGCAGTCACGGCTTCTCCGCAGACTTCTACCTGCATTGCCCAAACCTCATCCACTGTTCCGCATTCCAACCATTGCTCGGCCTCTTTCTTCAACAACCCTCTATTTTTGTTTGACCGCTTCTCTGTTTATTTAACATTTTAATACCTTCAAAATACTAATTTCCCCCACCCATTTCTATTTAAAAAGATTCAAATCATGTTTTCTTTCAGAAAAAATTATATGAAAAGTTTGATTAGTTTATAAAGTTTGATTTAAAAGTTTCTTTAATTTTTTTAAATAGAATCTTCTTTTGCCCGCCCATAAACCAAACCCAAAGTTGTTTCACATAGTTTTTTGTTTTTTTTTTAATATTTAACTAAAATTAAGAAGTTTTGCTTTTAACTAAAATTTTAAAAAATTTATCGTGCATTTTTTAAGAAGTAAAAAGTTTTACTTTTCAATAAAGCCTTTCAAGTAAATCTTTTAATAATTATTTATATAATAATTAATTTTTTAAATTTATTTAAAATTAAGGTTTTTTTGAAATGTTTTATTGAATATTAAATATTAATTGACTGGCTATTTTTTAGATTATTTGTTTTCTAATAGCGAATCAATTTAATCATATTGTGTTTTATTAAAAAAGTTTTTTTTTTTTTTTTCTGAGTAATTTGTTTCGATCTTCAAAGAATTTTTTTTCTAACTATTAATTTAATTCAAGGGGGTTTAATTTTTTTTTTAAGAGGTTAATTTTACTCAAAAATGACTAATTTTTTGTTAAGCTTAATTAATGTTATTTCCTTTCTCAAATTTAGATTTATAGTTGAGAGTGCATTCATTTAAAAAAATTCATAGTTTAGATTTATTCTTTACTTTTTAAATATGCATTTAAGATTCTTCATTTTTAAAATTAGGAGCTTTTATTAATAAAAATTTTTCAAGTCCTCTTTCACAATTTATTTAAAGTTTAAAAGTTTCTTTTTTATAATTTATTTTGCTTAAACTAGAAACATGCAGTATCATTCTGAAAGGGAAAACAATGATAATAAAGAGGCGTTACAAATCTATTTACTGATGCTGAAATGTTCTCCAAAAAGAAAAACCTACACCTTAATGATGAAGGTTATTTTCTTTTATGAGACACTTAAAAATCAGCATATTTAGGCTCCATTCGTCTACTCATATTCTTTGTGTCTTATGGCTGATTTACAAATTCATAACTATGGATTTCAACACATGAACATATGAAAGAATTTTTTTCTTTCACTTTATTTTTTTATGTTTTTATTTAAGTTTTTTTTTTTTTTTAAATATTTAAAAATATATTTTGTAATTTAAGGATATATTTTTAAGGCATTTGAAAAAAAATTGCCTTTATTAGGCTATTTCAAAATTAAAACAATTTTAGGTATTTTTTTCTAAATTTGTTTTCTATTGTTAATACATTTTATTTAGTTGGAAATTTTTAAAAAAATAGCCTTTTTTCCAAAACATTTTTCCCCTTAATATGGCATTTAAAAATAAATAAAAAATTGCCTTTTCTTTCCAAAATTATACAAAAAAAATTTCCCCAATTTTTTTGTTTTTAAAATAACTACACATGTAGTTTATTATTGGACTTGATCAACCCAATAATAGTTTACTTGTTTTATTCAATTATATTTGGAATATGAAAGGGGGATATTCATGTAGTCATGAATGCATGAATATCGTCTTAATGACTTATTTATACTTAATAATCCTTCTCTTCATTGTACGCTATTCCCATTATTCCATCACAATTTTTTTAATATTAATTTTTATAACTTAAGGTGGCTTGATTTGGGGCTTGAGAAATTATCATTCTCTCTACCTAAGTCTTGATCTATTACAATATTTAAAACAAACCTAGTGTTTCCTTTTCAACTAAAATTATGTTGTTTTGATAAAGGGAATTTGATATTTTATTGTGTCTCATTAATCTAATATTGTGCCTTATTGATAATTTTTTCTTTTTGATGGATTTATTTCATCTATATATTTTTGAAAATTAAACACTCATTGGAGTATTTTCCTTTTTGATGGATTTATTCCATCTATATATTTTTTTGCAAATTAATCACTTTATCAAGTCTCAATGGAGCCTTTATATATATTTTATGTGCTAGACGCATTTATAGTAATGTTGCATAAGGAGCCCTATCTATAGTGAATCATATATTTTATCAAGTCTCATTGGAGTTTTTTTGGGACCCATGGAAAATATTTCCATCCACTTTGATGTTATGCACTTATTTATGATGAACTTAGATCTATTTTCTTAATTGATGGGGATCAAGTTATTGAAACTTTTAGGTTTCATTATTTTATTGAAGGAAAAATGGTTTTTATACCATTTTTAGGACTATTTTTCAAAGTCCTTTGATATTTAAAATAAACTCTTAGATTATAGTGAAAAATTTGCTCTAGTAGATAAAATTCCAACTATTAAATTTGTTCTTGCTTTAGTTTTTCATATGCATTGACCCATTCATCAAATGGATGTTAAAAGTGCATTTTAAAATGGTGATTTATATGAAGAAATTTATATGTCTCAAACTTTGGGTTTCATTAAGAAAGGTAATGAAAATCTTGTTAGCAAATTGAATAAATCAATCAATGGTTTAAAACAATCTCCTAGAGAATGGTATTCTAAAATTAATGCTTTCTTTCTATCTCAAGATTTCATTAGAAGTAAAAATTATCCAAATTTATATATTAAGCATAGTGAAAATGATATTGTGATTACTATTTTATATGTTGATGATTTAATTATTACTTCTAGTTCTAATAATTTGATTAGTGATGTTAAGTCTCAACTCAATCAACATTTTCAAATGATTGATTTAGGCCTATTACATTATATTTTGGGTATGCAAATTTGGAAAACACCTAAAGGTATTTTTCTTCCGCAACAAACATATGCTCAAGATCTCTTAGATAGATTTAAAATGAATGATGCAAAGTTTGTTTCTACTCCTTGTGAATTAGGGACTAAATTAGCGGTTGATATGGAAACTCCTTTTGTTGATCCTAGTTTATATAGGAAATTAGTAGAAATTTTAAATTATCTAACTCTTACCAGACCTAATATTTATTATAGTGTTGGATCGGTTTCTAGATTTATGTCTAAACCACCAGAAACTAATTTTAAAGTTGCAAAAATAATTTTAAGATATGTTAAAGGAGTTGACCCCAATGATGGGAGATCCACTTGTGGTTATTTTTTCTTTGTTGGATCAGGTGCAATCTCATGGAATAGTAAGAAACAACAATCTACTTCTCTTTGTTCTACAAAAATTGAATATAAGGTTGTACAAATGCATCCAAAGAAAAATTATGGTTAAGAAGATTACTTGAAGAATTGGGTCTACCTGAAAAAGATCCTACTCCTTTGTATTGTGATAATTAAATTGCTATTGCTTTGGTAAAGAATCTAATTTTTCATGCAAGGACCAAGAACATCTCTCTTCAACATCACTTTATTAGAGAGAAAATTGAAGACAATAAAATTTATCTTTTGTATTGTAAAGGTGAAGATCAAGTGGCATATATTCTCACTAAATCTATTTGTAAAGATAAATTTTTCTTTCATTGTAAATTTTTTGGATTACAACCCATTGAAGGGTTTGATGTAACCTATCCAAGTAAAGCTTAAGGGGGGGATGTTAGAAGATTAATCTTTACTTGGTAAAGGTTATTATTTAATTGTAATTACTTATTAACTTGTAGGAATATTCCAAAGGAATCCCTACAAGTCTTTTATCTTTTTGTCTTATCACACATGTGTGAGGATGAATCATTTTATTTTTAATTCCTTTATTAAGGAATATTTGTAGCCACCTCCTTGAGAGGCTCTTGACACATTATACACAAATAGATGAATGGTGGCATTCATTGAGTTGGGAGTTATATTCTAAATCCTCTTCTCACCTCTATTTATTGAGGTGCCTCTCCTTTCATTCTTCATATTCAAGCATGTAAGCTTAAGGCTTAAGCGTTCTCTCTATTTTTGTATCATTCTTAGGAATTTTTCCTCCATTCATAATATTGGGTTTTTTTTTTTCTCCCCTTATCAAATTCCTATCTCCTTTTCATTTGGTGGTGCTTGGTTTGGTTTCTCTATTTCTTGGTAATCTCTTTCCTTCGAATAATGCTCAATTATTTTTCCATTCACTCTTCAACATGTTCATATGATGTCGTTCTCAAATCAAGGCAACCTGCAGTGAAATAATTCCATATATTTCTCTTCTCTAGTCCTGCAAGGTTTTGATGTTACCATGATCCATTAAAATGGATGGAAGGAGTCCATGATGTGTTTCATAAAAAATCTTCATCAATTATCTTATCCTTTCCTCGAAGGGGTTTGTATTCCCCTTGAATTCTTAGGTTTTATCCACCATCTGGATGGTAGGCTTAAGTTTCTCAGGTTTATTAGTAGCATGCTTGGCTCCCACAACCATCATACTCAACTCTTGTAACTTAGGAATCCATTATTCCATTAGGGGAATGGCTATCTCCTTATTAGTATCATTTTTTTTTATGGAAAACTTCATGGCAGAGTAGCTAGCATGAATACTATTCAATTTGTTATTTACCCCCCTACTCAAATGTTCCAAAACTATAGTGACAACATTCATATTGTTGATAAATATTTCCCTACCATGATTGTCACATTTTTCCTTGTATTCCCTTAGCTTCTCAAGTCATTCTTCTTTACTGACACCTTCCTCTGCTTGGGATGATTTTGATATACTCGGTTCCACAATTGAGATGCGTATAGTTCCCATATTGTAAGGAAAAATTTCCCATGAGGAGCTTGTTGGGGGTGGAGTAGAAGTAGTTGTTTCATATGAAGGAGTGGGAGAGGTAGTATCAGTATTTATTGGTTCCCCTATTTGGAAATTTTTGAAATTCCTCTTTTAACAATGATACTTTTGTTTGGAACTAGTTTTTTGTTGTTGATTCTTTCCATAATCAACCAACAAATAATTGTATTAACTTATGAATTTCTCCTTTTTCGGAACCAGTGACTCCACTTTAGCTCTTGTGAATTTTTCTACACTTAATTATATGGTGATAGCCTCAATCTTTGAAGTGCCAAACACCCTCTTTATTATCAAAGCCTCCCCTATAATCTATAGTAGGATATATAATATTAGGCTTCTTTGTGCTTGGGGCTAAGGACCATATGGCTAGTGTATCCCACTACTCATTGAATGTAGATCCTTACACTGATTTGTTAGCCTCCTCCTTAGAATTGTAGAATGGTCTGTCACATCTTTTTATTGTATCAAAGGAAATTTCAAAGGCTAGGTCCCATTCTTGCAACAAAAAGACACCACTCTTCCTCACTAGCTCTCTACCCTTATCTATAATCATTCCTTGGAATTTTTCCTTCATCTCCTTTAAAAATTCTCATTCAATATTTGCATTAGGTAGCTCTAGGTGGAGGCTTATGTTCAATACAACATTATTGAAAAACTCCTCCTTCTTCCCTCTATAAGACAACTCAATGAAAGCCTTAGACTTCACAAAGAAGTCATCATCAAGGAACCTTGTACAAGCCTCAATTCCAACATCATTGGTATTATTCACTCTGGTAAGGTTAGCTTTGCTCAACCTCCTACCCAACTATTGTGGCACAATTACTGTTGGTGAAGAGGGCATTCCCTATTCCATTTCCTCTTCTGATACCCAAATTTCTTCATCGGATTCATCATCATCATAATCCACCAAACCCATTGATTGGACCTTTTCTTTCATCATTGGTGGCTCTTTTTGTGGTGACACATGTTGTGGTAGGAATCAACATCAAAAAATTTAGGTGTAGTTAAGCTTGGGGAAGATGGTGGTGGTATTTGTGGCACTGGAGAGAGAGATCTTTTCTCTATTGGAATATGGCTTCTATTGCTATCATTTATGGCAACCTAAGTCATGGATCTAGTACACACTTCAATATCTATTCATACTGAAAGTCAAAGTGAAGAACAAGGTATTCGATTAAAGTTGAGTATGTCGATCAATATGCAATATCTACTTATTGGTTCATGTTTCACATCTCAAGGAAGGTCCTTGGGTATCTGGAATACCTTATTCTTGGTTTTTGTTCCTGCACATCAATTGATGTATGTGTAAGAGGATCTGGTGTATTAATTTTTGTTTATCAGGGTTGGAAGACCAACTTGGTGGATATAGTTGTTGCAGATGTTTAAGGAGTAATTGCTTTTTTTTTTTGTGTTCGAACATGTTTATTTGGGTCCTCACTATGGTATGGCTAACTATGGATGGTACATGTTACGAATCATTTGAGGATTTAGCTGATGGTTGGAAAATATTATATATTTTGTTAAAGCTGACATAAAGATACTATTATCCTTTGATGTAGATATATAAGATTGATTATTTATATCATTTTGGTATCAAAGCATGTTAGATGCAAACTATATTATTGTGTGATGTGAAATTCAAAAGGGAGGTTGTGCAATTTCATATGTGCACAAAATATTTGAAATGCAAGTTGCAACAAAGCAAAGCAGAAGAGAAGAATTAGATAGAAGGTCTGAAATCGACTAATGTGCTTAATCGAAACTATTACCTAACATTAGAATATTTTATTCCTTTAGTTCAACCCTTTAGATGGATTTAATCTAAATATTTTGTAAGGCAATGAGCCTTCCTATTTTGAGCAGTGAGTTCTAGGCAGTGAGCTTGAATGCAAGTGCATTCCCATTTTTTAAAACTTATATTTAAGTACTCAAACTTTGGATTGACCTCCACCGTGGTTTTTCCCCTAACAGGGTTTCCACGTGAAAATCCTTGTGTTATGGTGTTGTGGATGATTTCTTTGTGTGTTTTCTTTTTTCCTTTGGTTTAATGTTGAATTTTTTTAAATATCAGAATAATAAAGTTGAAGATTGCAGAACACTGATTCACCCCCCTCTTAGTGTTCCCAAATTCCAACAATTGGTATCAAAGCATAGTTTCGTGAAAGGATTTTGATGACTTGAGGTGGATCTTGGAATGTAATGGACTCTGGTAGTCTTCAGTAGTAGCTTGTGGTGGCACTTGATGATCTTGATCAATCTAAAGTAGAAGTCTAGGAATTGAAATCAAATCTTAAGGATGTTGAGAAATTCATTCAGTCATTAAAGGATTAGATTGTAAAATCTAGGGAAAAGAGGAAGGATCTTTGTGATCAGATTGAGTACAAAGAGAGCGAAAACATAGATGATGCTCACTTGAATCAAATCTTGAAGGAAATAACTCAAGAATGTGAAAATATTGCCAGAGACAATGCTACTCTAAAGCATGAAATGAAATCTATGGTGATGAAGCTAACTAAGGTAATTGAAGGAAGGAAGAAGAATGAGGATAATCTTGTTGAGTCCTTAAAAGAAAGATCTGATGAATGCAAAATAATAAATGGATAATTCATTCAGTTAGAAAATGAATTGCAACAATCCAAAAACAATGAAGAAGATCTTGAAAAACAGATTATTATTCTTAGGGATGAACTTGCTACTGCAAATGAATACAAGGAGAAGTTTAAGAATAGGTCAGTTAAGCTTGATGAGATGACTCAAGGACAAAAGAATGCTAAAGACAAGCGAATTATTGGATATGAGAAAGGAGAAAGTTACAGATCTGGACAAAGAAATTTTAGGAAAGGAAACCAGATGAACAAAGGTGGAAGGTATTCAGTAAGACAACCTAATGCTCAAAAGTGTAATGGATACTATTTTTCTTGCAATAAATTTGGTCATATGGCTACTTAATGTAGAAGTTAAATTAAATCAAGTGATTCATCATTCTCTAGTCAGTGTTTCAATTGCAATAAGTTTGGTCATAAATCAATCAATTCTAGAACTATGTCAAACAACTTTTTCAGTAGAAAGAATGTTGAATGTTATACTTGTGGAAGATTTGGGCATATTGATAACCAATAAAGATCAAGAAGAAATCAATGGAATGATTGGTCTAGACAAGGAAATATTGTGTGTTAAAATTGTGTCAAATATGGTAACATTGCAAGATTCTACAAAAATAAAAATATGGGTAGAAGAGGTCTGATATAGAAAGGTAGAAACTCACAGAAAGATGATAAAATAAAAAGGAAAGTGATTCTAGATGAAATAAGATATTAGATGAAGAAGACATGGGTAAGGAAGAATGAGTCTAATGCTGGAAATGGTTCTCCACTAGAACCTACTTCCGATAATTCCTCTGGAAATTGATTTCATGTGATTGGCCTAGGGGGAGCTTTTCAATAAAATACTTTGTTCCCTCGATGGTAGCTAGCACCAGAATACAGGAGATTATCAAAATTTGTGCTAATAGTTTGCAACTACATTGGAGATCACTTGTGCAAAAATTTGAGAAGTTGAAGGTATGCAGAAGAATGTTTCTCTCCCTATTTCAGAAAGTAGGGTATCTGGAACACCTAGGGAAAAAGCTTTTATTACAACTAAAATTTAGATAAAAGACATGTTGAAACCCTCATTTGTCACTTTGCATCAAAGAAAAGAAGGAGAGTGCTCTACAACAAAATTTTAAAGATAATTTAGCAACGAATCTCTAAATCCATCAAGTATTTCAGTCATTTGTGGAATTTTCATTTAATTTGGTGCTCAGTAGAAGAACTTGTTCAGTACACAAAATGGAACAAATAAAATGAATTGTGAATTTGGATGAGTTTAGTAGTTAGAAGATTAGAGCTATAAGAAACTTGTTATCACCCGATGAATTGAAATGGCTCGAAGGTGCGAAACACAAAATTCTGGATATTTGGAGTAAATTTCCCTATTTCAAAAATGCAGAAATTGTTAAATGTATTCCAGACAAATTGAATGATGACACTCTAATTCTATACAAACCTTATCATATTTTAAAAGAGGTAATTGGAGTCCTAACTAGATTATGGAAAATTGGGGATATACCGAGAAAGAAGTCTATTTAGAATAAAGAAGTTGAACCCCTAACTAGAGTTATTGGAGACCAAAGGGCATTTATAATTTTGAAAAATAGAGATTATATAACAAGGTACATTGCACATGGAGTATCCTATAAAATCCTTTACAGAAATGGAGAAGGAGCAACCTCAGCTAGTGCATTTTACATCTCTCAAAAAATAATAATGGAAGATCAATACTTTCATCTATGCAAATTGCTAAAGGATCAACTAATGGAGAATGTGCAGTTAACCAAGGAGATAGGTTATTCTTTTAGGTTTGGCACTTTGATTAGATGTTGTGATATATTTTATGAATTGTTTGCCATTGAAGAGCAATGTTGTATGGAAAGAGAATGAAATAGTTTGCAAGAAGATTTATGAACACTCTAACAAACTATCAAACTATGATCAAGAATATGCAAGTTTCTTTAGAGGTTTACTAGGAAAGTCTAGATCTATTTGAATTTCCCATCCGGTAAAGGCACTTGAAGTTGCTTCCTCTTCCAGTGAGGTGGAGAGAAAGAAGAAAAGAGAAAAACAAATTACTATTTGTACCCCTCTCGTATGCAAGACTCCAAGAGTTGAAGGAAAAGGAAAGGAACAGGTGGTTGTAGATATTCCAGATGAGGAATCTGAGGCCAGTCAAGGAAAATAATTGGAATCAGCTGAACTGGAACAAGAAAAAGTAGAAGGAAGTGAAGAAGAAGATGACTTAACCAAGGAAAAGCTACTACAAATTATTCATGAGGAAGATGGAATGAAAAAAAAATCAAAATTATGGTCTATCAGACCTTCATATGAACATGATATGATTTTAAGTGTACTAAGTGCTCATGTTGTGCACAACCAGATCAAATTACAAAATTTTCTACTTGAAGAGATAATCGAATGCATCAAGGAAATATGGACTCCGAGTCTCAAAAAAAGAAAGAAGAATAAATAATTCTACACTTGAAAGAGTATTTCAGGCTATCACTTACCAAGTTGAAAAGGAAAATGAATGAGCTAAGGCAATGCATAGGTACAAAAAACAACATTTATAACTATTGCATCCATAGGCCTCATGAGTTGGGAAAAACAAAGAAAAGTTGGAGAAAATTGAAACAAAACTGAATAGGATTGGACAAAGTTTTGATATGTTTCAGGATCAGGATGGTGCAATCAAGAAAAGAATTCAAGAGTTACAGTCTGAGCATACCAAAATTCAATTCACCAGAGACAAGCTTGTGGACACTTTTTAGAAAGTAAAGGACTTAATAGAATGCAAACTAGAGTAGTTGATTCAGATACTGAGGAAAGGAAGAAAACTAGAGGAAACCATTAGTATTCTACAATCTCTCATCAAGATTATCAACCAAACATCTAAAAATAGCAGCATGATCATAATCATTGGGATTGCAGTAGAAGCTTGGAAGAAGTTTCTTCTGGAGATGAAAGAAAAACACAAGATAATCTTTTGATTTTAGTAGCAGTTGTTCTTTTTCAATTTTTGAATCAGTTTTGAATCAACACGTTTTTGGTCATATTTCAAAGGGGGAGATTGAATACATGTTTTTCATTGATGTCAAAGGGGGAGAGACAGCAGTGAAAAATGCCTTATCAATTTCAGGGTGAGCTATGTTTTGAAGTTTTGAAGTTTGACAGTGTACTCATATTAGTTTTGACACTTAGTCATTTTTCACTAAGTTTTCCCATCAATGCCAAGTGGGAGATTGTTTGCATATGGCTTCTAGTGTTGTCATTGATGGTAACCTAAGTCATGGATCTAATACACACTTCAATATCTATTCATACAAGAAGTCAGAGTGAAGAATAGGTTATCCGGTTAAAGCTGAGTCTGTCAATCAATATGCATTATATGCTTATTATTTCATGTTGCACATCTTAGGGAAGGTCAGTGGGTATCTGGAATACCTTATTCTTGAGTTTTGTGCCTACGCATCAATCAATGTACGTGTAAGAGGATCCGGTGTATTAATTTTTTGTTTATCAAGGCTAGAAGGCCAACTTGGTGGATATAGCCATTGTGGATGTTTAAGGAGTAATTTCTTAAATTTTTTTGTGTTTGAACATGTTTATTTGGGTCCTCACTATGCTATGGAGAACTTTGGATGGTACGCATTAAGAATTATTTGATGATCTAGCCGATGGTTGGAAAATATTATATGTTTTGTTAAAGCTGACATGAAGATAATATTATCCTTTGATGTAGATATATAGGATCAGTTGTTTATATCCTTTTGGTATCGAAGCATGTTAGATGTGAAGTATATTATTGTGTGATGCAAAATTTAGAAGGGAAGTTTTGTGATTTCATCTATGCACAAAAGATTTAAAATGTGAGTTGCAGCAGAGCAGAGCAGAAGAGCAGAATGAGATAGAAGGTCTGAAATTGACTAATGTGCTTAACTGAAACTAGTACCTGGCATTAGAAGATGCTATTCCTTCAATTCAACCCTTTCGATGGATTTAATCTAAATATTTTGTAAGGTAGTGAGCCTTCCTATTTTGAGCAGTGAGCTCTAGGTAGTGAGCCTGAATGCAAGTGCATTCCCATTTTGTAAAACTTATATTTGAGTACTCAAGTTGTGGATTGACCTCCATCGTGGTTTTTCCCCTAAAAAGGTTTCCAAGTAAAAATCCTTGTGTTATGGTGTTGTGGATGATTGCATTTCCTCCATGATAGGGATTTATCCTCCACCTTGTTCCTCTTTCATAGGAGCCTTCCCTTTATCCAAATTTTTTCTCGCCCATTCAAGGTGACCAACCACTATCTCAAAAATGTGGAACATATGTTCCATTCTTTGCATTATATTGGTTATTCCACAAGATTAGTGAATTTAGGGTTCTTTTCCCTTATTTTCCTTTAGATTTTGTCAAAATAAATCAATTTTTCTTTTCTATCCTCCTTCTTTAAAAGATAAAAAGGGTATGTGTAGGATCATGTTGGGCCAAAAAGTGGCAATATCTAAGTGATATGATGGCCCATGTGGTTGACGAGTTTTTTTTTACCCAAAATTGATGAAATGAAAAGGGTTTTTAAAGGAGATTCTCAAATTTCCACCAATATAAATTATGCTTTACTTTGAATTTAATAAATAATTATTATTCATTTTCTATTTGAATTACGACTAAAGTCCTGATTGATAGACTGATTGAAAAAAGTCTATAGCTTTCAAATAGTATCACATTTTTTGAATCCAAAACATGCATCACATTGTATGATTCACATACTACAGGATTAAAAAAATAAATTGAATTTTATGAAGTTTTGACCAAGTTAAGGTGGTCAGACATACAAGTTTTTATATTTTTTAAAAGTTGTAATGAAAAATTCATAATTAATTATTTACTTGAAAAAAAATTACAAAAAATTATGTATCACACTAGGACATGATTCCCCTACTTATATCTAAAATATTATAAAAAAAATTATCATTTTATTGTGGTTAGGGTGGTCAGACAGACACCTAATTCTTATTTTTTCTCTGAAATTTAAGTACTACTACATTGAAATTTCAAATTTTCACCAAATAGATTTTAAAAAATGAAAAATAAACCTAGTGGTATAGAAATTGCATTCAATTTGCTATAGATTCTATTCTTACATATTTTTGAAATAATATAGATAACTTATTCAATTTTTATGTCAAGTTGCCTAACTCTGATTTTCTGAATTTTATTGCCACTTAAGGGCCTATTTTTTCCATGATGATCCTGCACAAACCCAAAAATGTTCCTTATTACATCCTTAGGATGTTGGAAAATGTGGACAAATGTGGAACTCTTGTTCCTTATCTTTAGCTAGGATATGAAACCTTCAAGATCATGATGATCCCTCACTCCTACTCTCCTCATGCTAAAAGGCTTTAGTAAGTCATTTATTTAATCCCAACCTCCTTTGATCATTAAAAAGTTAGAGAAACATGTATATGAAGGGAAAATGGTTCCCTTTCCCTGATATTTCAGATGTTTATTTTCCACACTTCACATCTATGATATCACTTCAAGGAATAAAATTCTTTCTAGCACATACTTAGGTAGTAATTGGGGTGAGACAATTGCACCATAAACTCTCAAAACAATATATGTGGGATAGAGGATAATGTCTGTCCTATTTTTATCAATACCCAACTTAGGTCTCCTATCCTTGGGTCTCAAGAAATCATGCAAGGTTTTGGGAATCCTTGGCATGTTCACAACTAGAGCTCTCCTCTTATTGGAGGCAAACAGATTCTCAAAGACCACATAGTCAAATTTTCTATCATCCTTGTCCAGGACAATAGTCCAACATTGGTCAGGAAATTCCATGTTACCCTCTACCATCTCAAGTGTCATATCCCTCACAAAGTAAGTTGCATCTTTGAATAGAAACATGTACATAAATAATGAGTACCAACTGAATTTTACTCCCACCTCTCCTTTCTTCAATCTTTCCAAGCCTTCATGATTTTTTTCTACAAGAAACCCTCCATAATCATATGTTGTGTAGTAATGGGGGTTTTGGATATGTGTCGCAATATACATCCATGCCATGGGAATACATGTGAGAGGGTCATACTCAATGATTTGGAAGATGGAATAGAAAGTATTTTGGAGATAGGGCACAAAATAACTAACCATGTAGGGTTGTTTATCGAATGCACCCAATGTAACCTTTCAGCCCTCAATAGTTGCTAGGTATTTTGGAAATATGTGGGCTTTGAATGAATGCTTAGTCTTCTCATACTCCACTCTAAGAAATTTCTCATCAATCTAAACCACGTCCTCACTCCATTCGGTGAGCTTGAAAACATGAGAAATCTCCTCCCTGGTGACTTTAACCATATCAACTCCATCAAAGGCCCTCATAGTCCTTGTGACGAGGTCATAGTTGGCAACCACTACTTTCAACAAGTCAATGTCCATATAGACATTTGGCACAGTCAATTTTACCAAATAAACGTTTCATGGGTTGCTAACTAGAACACCACAATTTATATTTCCAAACCAGTCATTGAACAACTCACATCCAGTGTAAGGCAATGTGGCATCCCTAATAGCACTATGATTGTTAACCAAGCCTTCTACAACTTGCATGTCGTGGAACATTGGTTAACCCTTTGCCTTCTCACTAGTAGAGGGTGGTAGCTGATCAGTTAGGTCCTTACTTAAATGTCTGACAAGAACTTTGGAGCTAGAGGCTTCCCCTTTTGATGAAGATGATTTTGTTGGCCCTATAGTTGTCATTGCACCAAAATATTGACTTGTTAATGCCTGATACAACCACCAAAGTTAATGGATCCATTGGAGGTGGTTAGGCCATGTCACGAATCCTGAGGGGAGCACTGACCATTTTCCAAAAAACTTCCCCTAAACATTATCTGAGGGGATTCAAACTCGACACCTTTGGCTCTTATACCACTTGTTGGCCCTATAGTTGTCATTGCACCAAAATATCGACCTGTTAATGCCCGATACAACCACTAGAGTTAACATATCCATGGGAGGTGGTTAAGACATGCCACGAATCTCGAGAGGAGCACTGACCATTTTCCAACAACTTTCACTTTAGGAGCCATGACTCAAGGGTGTTTGTAAGATAGGGTTTCTAGTTTCACAAAAAAAACCTACAACTCAAGCAAGGGTTCGACATGAACAGTATCAAGGGAGGACTATCAAATTGCTCAAAATGAACGTCGAACCTTAAAAGAAATGCATAAAATAGAACACCATAACAATAAAAATATTGCGAGACCACAATTGAGGAAGTATTAAACAATTTCAATAAAAAATCAACTTACTAGTTTAGCGCAAGCATGAAACCCTAACTTTAATGTCGAACAAGCTTAAAAATCATGACATGAGCTCCCTAAATGCATAGAATGTTTTGTATAATTCTCAATTATGTTTTAAAACAAGTTTTAATAGCTTTAAAACTCTCAATTTGGTAGCTTTGTGTCTTTTCCACCATTATGGATCACTTGTGCAAACTGAAAAGGTTCACTTGTCCTAAAACTCAACTTTGAATAATGATCGCTGATCATGCAATGGAAGTGAATCAACAAATGATCCAGATTTAGTCAACTAGGTTTGAAAAAGTTGATTGTAAGTAGCCATTGCATTTATCTAATCAGAACAAACCATGTGGGAAAGCTTTCTAGTCACATGTGGGCTCCACTATCTCTCCAACATTGAAGCATTCTCCATGTGTCAACTTCCTTGCTCTACCATGAGTCTTAACCCATGCACAAATTTTAGTAATGGGGAGATAGGGAAGGGCTCATATTTAATATGGAGTCTTAAATATGCCTGCACTTTACACCTCAAGCCTTCAGCAGTGTGCATAAATCTTGAACATAATGGATGGGCTAGATTATAACATCTCACTCATTTGTGTAACATGTGTCTAAATATCCCTTTTAGTAACATGGGCTTTATCATCCATACCCCTCCGCTGAAATATTCCATTAATATTTTCCACTATTCTAATGTTTCTCCCATCATTCAGAAGACTCCACGTGGTATTCTCCACTTCCCTATTGAGAGATGGGAGGTAGAGGTGGGTCCCCCATGGGATGGCGAGGAATAGTCAAGATTGACCCATGTTGTCCACCCTCGAATATCGATCTCTTCCAAGCAGAGTGTGTACTTCCTTTCACAGCTCGATGGGTCCCTTTCATAATGGGACACTCATCATCCACGCGCTACCCTATGATAATATTTAAATGCAAAAAGAATCCATATGGGGAGGTGGGGATTGGTCTAGATGTAGTTGCTTCATTTGATCTCCATCATTGATGTGTTCCATCTCACTACCCATTGAATTTTCAAAGATGTCGGGCCCGACAATATAGATGACATGTGGTGCTCACCTGTCACCGATGAGATTATTTTAATGCAAAATAAAATTGAATAGGGGCATGGGGAGTGGCCAAGATTTTCTTGGAGTGATTCAACTATCCTCATAAAGCATAAAATCTGCACATGCCAATTGTTAGTTCTTAAAAAGGTGCCTTTACTAGGTAAACAATTGGTGAGGATATAAAACCTAAGGATCAAACCTTGGACCTGACAAATATTTTGATGACTTTTCACCCACATAGTATAAATACAATGTTTTTTAATAAAACGACGAGTAGCAACATGATTTTTAGGACTCAGGGGTCGATTTGTAGAATGATTTAAAAGGCATGAGTCATAACTTGAATGATCAGGAACTGGTGATAGGAGGTCAATGATGAATCATAACTTTTTCAAAGGATGTAGACTCAATGCTTTTTGGAAAGGGCATTAGCAACTCATAAACCCTAAGGCATGATGACAAGAGAAAACCTAAGCCTAGAGACATGAGATTAGCCATATTTTTCAAAATTTCAAGGGTAACACAAAACATTTTGTAGGGGTTCCACCAGAATATCTTATTGACTGATCGGGATCTGCTAAAATCTGCTAAAAGTGTTGTATTGAGACTCATACACCTAGACTAGTGCAAAGTGTCTAGTTTTGTCACAAAGTGTCCCAGGAGAAGAATTTTGAATCAAAACTTTGTGAACCTCTAAATATGGAATAAGTAAGCACTTTCCCACTAGTTTCATGTAAATAACTTGGATATCTTTCTCTGGATCTGAGTTCCTATGAGCCTTGAGAACTTTTCATAATAATTCTAACTTTTGCAAGTTTGTCATTTTGGTACTTTTGAGGGCTCGAAATCCACTTTTTCTTTAACCTATACACCTACAATCACACAAACAGAGAGAAAATTTGTTTTTTTTTTAGGGAATGGGAGTTTTTCTTGGTCAAACCCTATTTTGGTAATCAAACCTTAATGAGAAATAAAGCATGAATGAAATGAAAATTGAAACATAAGATGAAATAATAGAACCTTGTTTGAAACCTTGTAGACCTACAAACAAGCATGAAGTGGCCTTAATGGATGTAGATCTTGATTATGATTATTGATGAAAGATAATGCCTTTGAATATGATACATCACAACATTAGCTCAAAACCACATGCATGATGCACAAAATATTTGACATGATGAAATGACTCTTGATTGTTGTAATAATCTAATATAAATCTACCACTGAATTCCTTAAAAATGATCTTGAATGCTCTTGTGAAAGTACTCTTCATTTATTATGATATTCTAGGATAAAACTATATGAAATAGCTTTGTATTTATTATTTTTTACATGAAATTTCTAGAAATTAGAACACTACAATCTGACATAAGATCTAGGAGAATAAAATCCCACCCAAATTTGAATTCAGAATAGGTCCTAATTAGATTTTGACTCATACTCCGAAGGTGGCATACAATTCCCAATGGCTCAAACATGAGACAAACTTCTAGGAGTGTCTTGTTTAATATGCAATTTGAAATTAGGTCCCAAGACCTAGGTGGGACTCATATGCCCAAGGTGGCATATGAGTCCTAGATCACTAAATATAGAACACACAACCTCAAACATTAAATTATGATTGGTCATTTGATAAGTGTCAGGATTATCCTTGGAAAAATGCATTTTATAAGGCTTGTGGATGAAGAATAGGACAAAATAAGGCACAAATAGCCCCAATTAATTAATAAAGACATTAATTAGTGTTAAAGTGTAAAGATACACTTTACAACACCCTAAATAAGGCTCAATTATGTCCATTTAGTTTAGAAGGGCCCTAAGCTTACTATGAATGTGTAAAACACATTACAACACTAAATCAAGGCAACATTTGGTTTAGTTTAATATTAATTAATCCAAAATTAAGTATGAAAAAGGCATTATTTTTCCTACACTACATCAATAAATAGGTATACATAAGCCTTATAAGTGTATTCTACACGTTTATTCAAACCCCACCTCTCCTACCCTCTCACATGGACGTAAGAATTAACCTATATTTTAGGATTTACTAGAACCAAGTGAAATTAATAATTATGATTATTAAGTGGGAAATTTATCATTGATCTAACTATACAATTAGTCTAGATATAGATTTTTCTTTCACTTAACATTGGAGCATAAATCAACTATGGTTTGATGATTGGCTAATTATCTCAAAGGAGAGCCAAATTCGTAGGGTTTTGGTCAAAAATTTTATACAAAGGACATATTCGATGTTTGTAATCAAATAACCTAATTGATATAAGCATAGATTTAAAAATATCAATGATTACATAAAAATGGAAAATTGGTTGATTTGAAATAGTGAAAGAGTTTAGACGGATCGCTTTGCAACTAGGGCTTCGTGGAGACTTTTGGCACGTGTGTGTGGGGGAGGCCTAGTCCTCCTCCATGAAAGAACCTAATAGTGTGGCAGTGTTGGTAGTGTAACCTATCTATTGATTCTCATGTGAAGCGGGATCATGGATTAAAGAAGGATTAATGGGGATAAGGATCCCTCAGACGATGGTTTCGAAGGTAAAAACCCTGGTGGAGCTATTCATTGCCATTTCAAGTCTTTTCGAGAGATTGTTGCTAGTGAAGAGGAGCCATTTTTTGCTGGAGTGGGCTTCATAGTGCAAGAAAGAAAGAGCAACGAGGATGGAGTACCCAGAAGAGTTATGTGCCCTCTCGACTCCCATAAACTTCATGTCTTGGTTCCAAATGGAAAACTATTAGAGGCTCTGTGTGATCATGATTCCAAATTAAAAAACATAGCAATTTTTTTGGTGGTTGTGTACATAAACAAGGTCTCAAATCACAAGTATATGGATGAATGGTTGTCAATTGTTTCAGGAAAAAAACTGGGGATCTCATTCTCTTACTCACGAATGATTTAGAGGGGTCTTTATGTCATCTTTCTTAGAAACCATGAAATGCAAAAAAGAAACCTAAATAGGGAATTATGGAATATTGGAAACAATATATTTTAGGTGGTGGCTTGGTCACCAGAGGCCCTAAATGATGAAGTACTTTCCCTATCGATCCGTAGATGGTTGATAATTAAAAGCATGCCTCCACGGCTCTGGGTTTTCATTCTACTCCTCCTTGAACCATATGGAAAGGTTCTAAGAATGGACAACACTAAGTCAGCCCTGCACCATGCAGATGTTAGGGACCTAGTCACCATATTATCAGGGGTGGACTTATCAGATGCATTGGTCATAAAACTTGAAAGTGGGGATATTATGTGTGGGCTTGAAATCCTAGGTGGGTTGAATGCCTTCTATCTCTGTAGGAGAGAAGGGCATATTAGGAGATACTATCCTTTAATTAAGAAAAAGAACACCACTAAGGAATCTCAATTGAAAGGAAAAGAAAGAATGATGGTGAAAAATGGGACCAAAAACACTAATATCTGTAACTTTGAGCTAAACAACATTGAAAACAATTAGGCTGCCATTACAGGTGACCCCCCTAGAGTAGGGATGAGAGAGAAGATTGAGGGAAACCTGTACAGTAGCAAATAAAATTGCAAAAATGTATTTGAGGTCCCAAAAGGCCTATCTGAGCCTTAGTCTAGTGACTCAGATGAGAGCTCTTGGGAGGTCGAGGAATTCTCTAAATCCTTAGATCATGAATCTAACTATGAAATGGAAAACATGTTTGAGGGTATGGAGATGGAAACCTAAGACAGAAGGAAGGATAATTCAGTACCCTTAAGCTTTGATCCCCCGACAACAAGTATCCATAAGGACTGGCCTGTAAATGAACAACTAACCTCCCCTAGAGAGGATACCATTAGCCTCTCAGAAAGCCTAGGTTGTGAAGGGGTCAAGGATAATAGCTCAAACCCAACTAAGCCTACAAATAAAGAGTGGAAAAATTCCCAGTAGTTGGCTCTAAAAAAGCTAAGAAATGACTCCAATAGAGAAGAAGGTAAAGAGAAATCTCTGAGTAAGTAGACTTATTATAGGGTGAACCCACATAAGTGGTTAACACTTTTGTGGAGGAAGGGAAAACTCGATTTTCCCCTCTACACAAAGTGAAGGGGTTCGGCAGAACCCAAGTGTTTGGTCCAACCCTTATGTGGGTTCAGTTGAACCCTAGGGTTCAACCGAACCATATGTTTGGCTGAACCCCATTGACTTATGCGGCTTAATAATAAAATAAAGGGGTTCGACCGAACTAGGGTTCGACCGAACCCCCTTAACATAGATTAAAACAAAAAAAACCCTCATCCCTGCCATTTTCACCGAGCAGAGAACAGTGGCCGGCGAACAAAATGCATGCAGCGAATAGGGTATGTGCAAAGAAAAAGCGTGCAAACACTTCACCTTCGAGAAAACCCTCCAACACATCATCTCAAGTTTTCCATAGCTCATTTTGATGCAAAATTTGTGGCTTCAATTGCATTTGTTTGAAATTTTTTAAAGCATTTTCAACAAATTCATTATGTAGAATTTAGAAGAATATAAATAGTTGAGTATACAATCTATTTTTGTATTCAATCCATTTTTTTATATGCAATTCCAATGGATAAAGAAGGAAAAGACACTTAAACAAGGAAGGTATACAATCCATTTTTGTATTCAAGCATAAACAAGATCTTCTCACAACCTTCAACAAGAAATAATGAATTGAATTATTGGTTTGGGAAGATTAACTTTATAAAGAAAATCGAAATAGGTTTTGTAGAGATAATTAGGCCACTAAATACCAAGATGATGAAATATGCAAAAATATAGTGGAAAATGTAAGCTAAGGCAGTTTAATAAATCAAAAAAGCATTTTTTGAATCCCCTATATTGGTTACAAGCCCAAACTATTCTACATATACTCATTTTCATTTGACCGCATTGTACAACCATTCTTATTCAAATGAGAAACCTAGGAAATGAAGGGCATGTAGCCTTCATGAGTTTATCATTCAAAGATGCAAAGATAAATTATCCAAATTTGAAGCAAGATTATGCTTTAGTGTGAGTATTGATTAATTTTTAATTACATTTTCAATAATAAGTAGTTGTAGTAATCTTTGACATGTAGTAGTAAAGGACTTTCTTAGTAGAATAAATCAAGAGAAAAATGGACCACTATATTGTAATAATTTGACATATAAAACATGCCTATGAAGTTGGCCAAAGAATAGAAATTAATTAAACTGATAACACAAGTTGATCTAGGTTGATCACACCAATATTATGTAGATGATGTGATAACAAAGGATGATTCATATCCTAATAAAAATAATTATTTATGAGTAATTAATTCCTTATATATATTTAAATACTAGTTAAAATACATCTTTGCACCTTAAAATGAAAAAGCTACATGTGATTATAGGAGGCTTATTACAAATAAATCATGAAGGAATCTAGACTTAAGGTGATTGAGTAAGGAAGAGGTAGAATGGATATTGAATTTTTATTATAATTTCATCTATTAAATTCTTTTCAAATATCTACTCAGTGATGTCCCCTACAAGTTCAAGATGCTTCAATTTCTAAAAATTAAAAAAATATCCTATGTGTGAAGTTGTGTTGGTCATTTTCATTAATTTCTATCAATTACCATATTGTTATTTTGATGGATTTGCATACCAATATTTCATCTCTACCATCTCCATTTTTCTTTTTCCATTGGTCTATTGGGCTTCATCCTCAAAGTATAATATTTCAACTAATCTTGATAATCCACTTTCAACCTTTGTTAAATTTATCCAAGTATGGATTCTATTGGACTTCAATTTTATTGCAGTTGTCATGTTAGTAATCCAATCCTTAGTGTTTCTCAGTGACCTAGAATATTTTCTATTTTTAGAGTGTTTGGCTTGACCCTCCATTCAAACCATTCTTGTCTCCATATTCTTTGACCCCTCTTAGCTCTATTGTATTCAAGTGTTATATTTTCTAGGATTTTAGACTTGGTTATATCCTACCATACCACTCCCTTTTAAACTTAAAAATGCCAATCCATTTTAATCCAAATGTCTATAAGTATTTTTGCACCAATGTTTTCATCTCTCAACCATCATGTCATTTCAATCATTCCCCAACAACTTCACAATCTTATTATCTGTATTTACTCCTTTTAGTATTTGGAATTTAGTCTTTCCAATCCTTAAGTACCATCCCTTTCTAACCCCTATTATCTTCATCCTCTACTAGTAAAAAAAAATCTTGTGTTTTAGAGTTCTAGAATTGATTCCATGCGTCTAAATTTTTATGCATCTTTTATTTCACAATGTCAAAATCATGATAATTCCATCTTTATATGATGCTAACATCATTAATTTTTAGAGTAACTACCTATTGAGACATACCTACTAACATCATTTTTTCATTCTCCAAAAAATAAAAATATATAAAGCTAGAGGATTCAACCTTATTTTCCCCTAGTATATTATTTCATACCCCCACAAACCCCAACACCTAGTTGAATAATTTTCCTATCTTTTAGAGTCAAACATTTGGCCTTTTATATTTTTATAAAAAAATTAAGGTCATATAGATACATTAATCTCAACATCTCGATGATTTGTCCTTTATTAAGGTCATATAAGAAACCTTTTATTATAATTGTGTATTATGGACCACCATTTTTATTTAAGTTTTTTTATCGATTCATGGAATCTTTGAGTTTGTGTTTTTTGTTCTTTATATTAATTATTTATTTGTTTGCATCTAACACATGCTATAAAATTATGTTACACTATGTAGTTCATGCTAGGATGAGAAAATTTTCTAAAATAATATGTGGGGAATTTAAATTGATTGTGGATTATCAATTAGGGTGCATCATTGGGGTAAAAGGGAATTTGAGAGTGTAAGCTCTAAATGATAAATCCAAGTGCATTAGACTGATTTGAATGTTAGTATTTTATTCAATTCATTAAGGTTTCATGTATTCAAGATAAATTTGATAGTTGAGGGTTGGACATTCTATTCATTTAGAAAGAAAATAAAAATATATATTTTAGTGTCATATTATAGTGAAGTAGGTTTTATTCCATCATCCATAAATTTAGTAATATAAAGCTATTAAATCCCTAGAGAGTGTTATTAAATACATAGTATTTGTATAGGATTTTATATTATACTATATACTAGGTAAATTATTATTGTGACAAACACAATATATATATATATATATAGGGATGAGTAGCTTGCTTATATCTATAGTCACATCATTTGAACTAACTACCAAATTAGAGACCTCTTATATACTAAATTAGTTGTGTTCCTATATTTAAGATCTATAGGAAATAAACTTCCAAACTTAGTAAGGCTCAAAGAAGAGGAGGAGGTTTTCTCCAAGTCATTCTATCTACTCTAATTTTTCTCCCCCTTATTCTAAATATATAGGCTACTTCCCCATTGCCTACATTATTCCTAGACTGGGACATTATGGTAGATTTCCTTAATATCTAGATGGTTGCAAGAAAAATACCCAACACCACATCCTGTACAAAATATAATTCAATTAAAATTTTAAGATATCCATGTCTTCAAAACATCAAGTTATCTATACTTTGTACATTACATTAGGCAAGTTATTCCAATTATTCTCTATTTATTCCTCATAAAGAGAAAACTTTAGATAATGAAATCTATAATGACATCATATTCTATGAGTCAAAATTTCAGTATACTTACTATTGTGGGATTGATGTACTTTCCTCTCTTGATTGATATTATAGTGTACTCACCACTATTTTCATGATTCCCAATATATTTTGGTTTTGTAAAGAGAGAAAAATAGTGTTCAAACTAAGAACATTCTTTTAGTGGACCTCATGTGATGATAGGATCTAAGGCACTTCTCACCACACAAAATCTCCATCTTGGATCCAATTCTAGACTCTCATACACTACACCCCCAAGATTAAGAAAATTACTCATACATCATTATATAGAGTAAACACATTTCAAAATATATAAAGTCTCCATTTCTATAGGAGCATATGTTGAGCATATGTGGAGCATATGTGAAATTATCCAGATTAGTAGTATTAATGAATTTATTCTAATCATTTTTTGTTCTTACATAATCAAAATCATTGAAAGAGAGAAAAATAGATCCATAACATAGAGATAATCAATAAATTTTGCTACAACTATAAAAAAAGAAAAGAAAGAGAACTAGGTATCTTCAATAGCTCAATAAATGAATTAATACTTAAGTTATGAGGATCACAAGATTGCCAACTAGGGTTCTATTCTTGTGGATCTTGCTATAGTACAACTTAATAATAAAATTCCTCTAGCATTTCCAAATCTCTCTATCCCTTCACCTCCTATCATACCACTAGATCTTATGTACAATATATTGAACTTCAAAACATCACACTATGCACTTTGTAGATTATATTAGCTACTATTCAACTAAGTATTTATTTATTCCTCATCAAGAGAAAACTTCATACAATGAACCACATACATTTGACATTATTCACACAATTCCTCCACATGAAGAAGGTAGCCCACCTTTTAAAAATATCCAAATACAATGTATAACCTTCTCTGCATGTATGTTACTAAACCAATATGAATACACAAGCATTATTGAGTTAATCAGTATAATTATTTGACAAAATATTAATATTTTGAACATTTATAATACCAATGTTTTCTTGTAATAACTCAAAAAATTATTGAAAACAATATTGTACATACTATGACGAATGATATTGATCATCACTAACATGTAAAAATTGTGCTCCCTAACTATCTTCTTATTTTATTTTTTACTATTAGGGGCACACCTATATGTGATGCGAACAATAATAGTTTAACTGAATAGAATTGTAATATTACTATGATTCAACTTCTTTTTGTGGCTGCAATGTGTAATTTTATATAAAATTGACTATAGATCTATAATAATTCCAATTAGGAAATAATCCTTGCACACCTTGACTTGTTGATCTAACTATCAAGAATAGTGGCTATGTATTGCATACTTATAAAAAATATTCTTAAAATCAGAAATAAAATTAGCAACTTGCTTCTCTTGTGACCAACTCACATCTAGAATCTTCACCTCCACTCTTCAAATTGTATTTTATAGTTATCTCATATCTCTTTTTCTCAAACATTTTTTTTCCTAGATCATTTTTCTTCCATCATGGGTACATGATATAAACTTTCATAACCCACTGCATTGTAAATGCTTCTCATTTAAACACATTTTTACAAAAAAATACAATAATTGTATCTAACACATTAAAATAAATCTAATAGGTCCTTACATAAATTTGCTATTTTAATTGTACCACACTCCTGTAAAATTTGGTTAGTATACAAAGTATAATTAATATTACATGTAATAGTTCATGGTAGATAAAAACTACTTTATCTTATGTTCTCATCAATTTTAAGTAACCATTTTTGGGTTCCAGAATTATTACAATTTTATCAAACTCATTAGAAAATTTTGAATATGGGATATCATTCTTATTCGGAAAGGTCCTCTCTCTTCTTAATTAACTTGGAGATACAATAGGTTTCTTTTTCTACAACAAAAAAGAATATTGAGACAACATTCACTTTATATATATAGAAGACATGGACTAATGAATCAATGATTTTTCTTGGATGTATAGGAGAAGAAACATCTTGAGATGTAGTCATGTAACATCTCCTTGTGTGCCAATTGTCTTTTTTGTTGAGATGCTATATTTGGGGGATCATTGAAACTAACACTAACTTTTCTTCTACTCCCACCATCACTCTTCCAATGAATTTTTTTATGACAAGGTTTGCACATTATTTACATAACAAGTACTTGAATTCCATGGAACAAATATATAATTAGAAATATCTGAGTAATAGGTTTATTTTTCTACAACAAAAAAGAAGATTGAGACAACATTCACTTTATATATATATAGAAGACATGGACTAATGAATCAATGATTTTTCTTGGTTGTATAGGAGAAGAAACATCTTGAGATGTAGTCATGTAACATCTCCTTTTGTGCCAATTGTCTTTTTTGTTGAGATGCTAGATTTGGGGAATCATTGAAACTAACACTAACTTTTCTTCTACTCCCACCATCACTCTTCCAATGAATTTTTTTATGACAAGGTTTGCACATTATTTACATAACAAGTACTTGAATTCCATGGAACAAATATATAATTAGAAATATCTACTCAATTTAAGGTTCTCAATGTATTTCAACCCCTAATTCGTGTCCAACCAAATTTAAAACACTTGTCATCAACATATATTATAAGTAACTAAAACAATCCAGAATTCAAACAAGTTACTATAAGTTCTCATCTTGAACATGTATGTACATGTACAAGTGAACTTGAAAATCATGGATATAATCTAACTCAAACATTCTGGTTCAACCTGCTCTTGAATAACATGTAAACTTTTCTAATGGTCATCACTATCTAGTCTCCATTTTTTCATCCACGTGCATGTGGAACTGCATGAAGATGTAGGGCGGTAGCAATTATAAGGTGACTATATTGATATACCTTGTTATCGACTTGATAGTCCACAAAATGAATCCCATGTTGAACAACTTTGAATTGTTTTAGATACATCCCTTGCACAACAATAGAACCTGCACGATAAACATGAACCTGAGGTAATACATGTGCATGTGTACAACATTTGCATGCTCAAGGTTTGTACAATCTATATTTAATGTTTTTAAGGTAATGTACACATGTACACAATGTATATATATAATTTAAAATTCAAACTCACTTGTGGGAAATAACATTCCTTAATTTGTTTCAGGCCATGTTAGCTTATTCCTCTCTTTTGTGTAACGCAGTAAATAATAGCTAACACCTTCTATGTTTCCAGGCTCTGCTATAACTGCAAAAACATCTCCTGTACACCAAATTTACACAATAAAATTCTAAAAAAAATAGAATTGTCTCTACACAAGTTAAAGATCATTAAATTTATATAATATTTAAATTATTGAAAACTTACACATGTACCTTTTCTAACCAATCTTGAAATATGGTCATAATCAATTGAAATCAAAGGAATGTCTTGAAATCTTTCATCCTCATTTTCATTGTATGTGTCTAAAACAAATAGTGGCACCATATCCCATTTACTAACATATTCAATTTCTTCATTGTTGCATGCATGAGAGTTTCCCACAATGCACTCAATGTAGAAACAAGAGTAATCACTCATGTATGATGTCCATCCAGGGTGACTATCTGAACTCATAACACAATGCAAAGATCTTGTTTTTTCTATTGTCTTGCATCCATGCATTGATCTTCTATCCACACCTAGATAAATGTAATTGCAAAAAACTTATATGAACTTGAACATGTGTGTATATATATATGTGTAAATTTTAAATTTAAATAATTTTTTTTTTTTAAATGTAATTTATACATACCTAATATCTCCCAGAACACTCTGTGTGGAATGTTTCAGTTTGTTCTTGAAGATGTGCCAACCTCATTTGATGCAAAGTTTTTCTTGCACCATTCAAAAACATCATGTGCATCATCTATATGATCTTCTGAATAACTCATTTGATGCTTTCTTAAAGCACGTTTGATGCAAGCTCCTACACCATCATGTTCACCCTTTCCATGCCCACTCTCAAAGAAACTCCAAACATGTGGTATGTTGTAAATTTTATGATATCTGGAAAGTGCGTAAAATGGCCGTGATGATTTGAATTGTGCCGCACATCCATCTGACCATACAAAATATTTTTCAAATTTTACACCCCTGCTTCTCAAATTCTCAAAAAAACATTTCGTAAAACAATGTTGTACAAAAAGTGTGTCATGCTCTTTATCATCACTAATATAAAAGTGATATTCTTTATTGATGGCTCATTGTTCATCTGTACTCTCAACACCATCTAATTCCAATTGTGCATGTTGATAACACACATGAACCATAATAGTGACCTATTTTGAAAAGTAATATTCTGATTGAATCTCTTTTTGATGTACGAAAGAGTAATTTTCTGCAAAGTCAACTACTAATAGAACTGTTCAAAGTGGGAAAGTATCTTTTAATGTTTGAAATTGATGTGCTTGCCACTTAGCATAAAAGTAATGATGTATGTATGGTTGTATCAATTTTTCAAAATCCTCCATAAATTTCCCAATAGGTATCTCCTCTACTACATAGTTTAACCTTGTGGATTCTTTCCCAAAATTTATTTGAAAATTTACATACTTGTAACTTTTGCAATTTACTATCTTTGTTAAGTCAACATTTTCATTTGTTGAAGGAAAGTTAGCCAAATTTCGACATGTTTCACAAATTCCTTTTATGCATTTTATTTGAAGTCCATTTTCATGATCACATAATAGATCCTTTATGAACAAACTTACCTGTTTAGGATGTGCCTTTTGAAAACCATATCTTTCTTCTCTCATCTTTCAAAACACCTGATACTAGAGATCAAATTCAATGTGATAATGACAACAACAAGTTTCAAAAAACTTGTTTATCTTCACATAGTATGGCTTTAACCTTTCAAACATTGTTTGCCCAATCTTTATATGAGGATACATATTACAAAAGTTCATATACATCTCAAGTTGTGTTATGTCTAGCCAATGTTTAATATATTCTTCATAAATACCAGGTCCAATCCTGCACCTCATAACATCTCTAGTATTTGATGACGGACGGGTCTGATCATTCCAAAAACTTGAGATCAAGTTCCTAACAGCATCTTGAATCCGGTCAGAATGAGAAGCTCTAGACATAATTGTCCAATTCCCTTCAAAACTATCATCTAAAACCTTCCTCTTTTTCTCATATTTTATTAGTGTGGTTCTACTATAACCAAATTCAGTGGAAAGTGCTGACATTTTTCTTTTTCTGGATATTTCTTTATTTAAAACAAATGTCAAAATCACCTTTCTTGCAATAGTTCTATCCACTGATCGAGATCCTTTCCCAATGGAATCTAAACCTTTTTTTACAATTTCAACAATATCTTTTTGCAGTCTCATGTGTTTCCTCTTATTCGATGCAGAATGTATACACCCAACAATTGTAATGACTCTTTCAGCTCATCACGAAGAAGTAAACATGATAACAATTGGGTTTTTCAAGTGTTTCAAGATGATTGAAATGATCATGGTTTATTCTATTAACAGATTTAGTCATTGACCTCTTACTTGTATTTTTAGGTTGGTCGTCATAACATTTCAATATCTCCATATCCATTTCAAGTAAGTGATCTAAATTTCTATAAGAAATTTGTTTCCCCACTGTTTCAGCTACTTTTATATGCTTATCCATTGGTGTAGAAGGAAGTGATCCTGACCCCTCTCCAACATGCATTGTTTGAACTCGGGCCTCCTCCCTATCTTCAAGGTCCATGTGTTCTTCAACTGATTCATTTGGTCCAATATCTAGATTGGGCTCGACTTTTGCCTGAGAACTTCCTGCTTGTTGAGCCATTTGTACATGTCACAAAATATTGTGCAAAGAAAGTGAGAGATGGTGATATATAAGTGGAGTTGAACATATGAAATCAAATGAAATCAAAGATTCTTGAACTTAAGAATTCCATGGAAAAAATGCATTTGAAAAGGATATCATTCTAAGATGGGATATATGAAAATGGTATGATATATGATGTGATAAGCTAAGAATGCAAGAGGTCAAATGCAACTCTAGGTCCAAATTTGGTTACGATGCAAGGCTTGACTTGTGTTATGATGGATAAACACAAGGGAACAATGATCAAGAGAGGGTATGCAGGAGATGATGGACTCCAAAATGATTTCCCTAGACATGCAAGGATAATGGTATTTTCCCTAACTTGAAAGTCCATGATAAACCTTAAGTGATGTGAGCGATAGATAAAAAATGGATTGGTTTTGAGACCTATGAAGAGTAGTGGAAATCGTGCAAGAGCTAAGGGTTCTATTTGAGCAATGATGACTATGCAAAGGACTAAATTCATGGAATGTATGCAACTTGGAAAGTTTAGGCACAATATGATCTTGATATATATGCAAGGGGTCATACATGCAAGACCTAGGTGAAATGATATATATGTATACATTGACTATGTGATATGATCTATGTATGCAAGAGTAGGAATATGTAAGGACAAGGATGCATTTGAAAAGGATATGATTCTAAGATGGGATATATGAAAATGGTATGATATATGATGTGATAAGCTAAGAATGCAAGAGGTCAAATGCAACTCTAGGTCCAAATTTGGTTATGATGCAAGGCTTGACTTGTGTTATGATGGATAAACACAAGGGAACAATGATCAAGAGAGGGTATACAGGAGATGATGGACTCCAAAAGGATTTCCCTAGAAACACAAGGATAATGGTATTTTCCCTAACTTGAAAGTCCATGATAAACCTTAAGTGATGTGGGCAATAGATAAAAAATGGATTGGTTTTGAGACCTATGAAGAGTAGTGGAACTCGTGCAAGAGCTAAGGGTTCTATTTGATCAATGATGACTATGAAAAGGACTAAATTCATGGAATGTATGCAACTTGGAAAGTTTAGGCACGTTATGATCTTGATATATATGCAAGGGGTTGTACATGCAAGACCTAGGTGAAATGATATATATGTATACACAGACTATGTGATATGATCTATGTATGCAAGAGTAGGAATATGTAAGGACTAAGATGCAATGAAAATGATATGATTCTAAGATGGGATATATGAAAATGGTATGATATATGATGTGATAAGCTAAGAATGCAATAGGTGAAATGCAACTCTAGGTCCAAATTTGGTTACGATGCAAGGCTTGACTTGTGTTATGATGGATAAACACAAGGGAACAATGATCAAGAGAGGGTATGCAGGAGATGATGGAATCCAAAAGGATTTCCCTAGACACGCAAGGATAATGGTATTTTCCCTAACTTGAAAGTCCATGATAAACCTTAAGTGATGTGGGTGATAGATAAAAAATGGACTGGTTTTGAGACCTATGAAGAGTAGTGGAACTCGTGCAAGAGCTAAGGGTTCTATTTGATCAATGATGACTATGCAAAGGACTAAATTCATGGAATGTATGCAACTTAGAACTTAGGCATGATATGATCTTGATATATATGCAAGGGGTTGTACATGCAAGACCTAGGTGAAATGATACATTCTATGTATGCAAGAGTAGGAATATTTAAGGACTAGGATGCAATGAAAAGGATATGATTCTAAGATGACATATATGAAAATGCTATGATATGATGTGATAAGTTAAGAATGCAAGAGGTCAAATACAACTCTAAGTCTAAATTTGGCTACGATGCAAGGATATGACGTGGATGGAGGACTAGGATATGACGTGGATGGAGGATTAGGATATGAAATGATTGGAGGACTAGGATTTGACATGAATGAAGGACTAGGATATGATGTGGATGGTTGGTTTCCCTTTTCAAGGTTAGGGTGGGTATGACTAATGGAAGGGTTTTGTGACTTAGTGTCATGGGTGGTGTTAGGGGACTCTTGATAGTTTGACTGTATTGATTCATATTTGGAGGATGATGTTCATTTGTTCATGTTGTCTGAAAATAGTTGGCAAACACGTGGTGTTGTAAAGAATGAAAATCAACCACATAGAAGACATTTATAAAAAAAAATCCTAAGGCTGCAAGGACAATATTCTTATGGATCCCACGAACCGCATATCCTTAGCGAATGAATTTCAGAAGCTTAGCCCCACGGGCTCTCCCTTACAGTGCGCTCACTTCTCAGGGCAACCAAGCTTCCAATCTCCATGAAACTCCCATGGAAGATTGATCATTTCTACTAAGAACTGTGCAGGTGCGGGTGCCTTGGCAATGACCATTGCTGCGCCAAAGAATAGAAGGTTTGTGGTTTCCTAAAACAAAGGATTTATTTTGGGCACCCATTCAGAAGGCCACGCAAGAGGCATTATCATCCTAGTCTGCAGAGGTTAGGCTCTGTAGGTTTTGACGCACCACAAGGGTATTGGGGAGTCAATTGCTTGTCCGTAGGAAGTTTTGTAATGCTAAGCTTTCCTTAACATTCAAATTTATATACCGGTTGGGTGTCGCTTGGCTTTAGCACGTTCCCGGTTTGAGTCGCTTTGGGGTGAGTGCTTTTTCCCACCAAAGAAAGCCCAAGATCTAAGGCTTAACAAAAGCGAACCAAAATATTCATAGTTCAATTGATCTTTGTTTGAAAACAAAGAAAGAGCACATGAATATTTCAGATCACACTCGCATGGTGTTCTTTTTAAACCAAAATCAAAATATGAACAAACAAAGAATGCACAAGGTTCATTTTATCCATTTGTAGTGTTTTTCAAGCAAAGGGATTAATTTTAACCATTTTTAGTGTTTTCTATCTAAGAGTTAATTTTAAACCCAATGAAAAATAAAGTGTGTTGTCCTTTTTAACCCATATGCATTTGCATGTCTGTTCTTTTTTAACCAATGCGTGTAAAATGCAAGTTGTAAAGAAAAAAAACAATTAAATTAACATTTAGCTAATTCCAGCTGGACACATGCTAAAACAAATAGATTATTAGCACAAACATAAAAAAGCTCTAATCTAGAAATAAAGAAAATAGGGAAAAAAAACTAAAAAAAAGATAGAAAACCGGGACAAAAAAATTAGATAGTGTGGTAAGTCTATGAGCCTTTTTGTACCTAAGTAGATAGTCAAGATCTAGTAAATTTAAATATTTTATTTTTCTTCTAGATAAGCTATCCCATTATGATAGATCGTTAGGATTTGTGTCTCAACCTTCAATCCCTATCTATTAATACTGAACAAAATCTAATTTTCAAATTATAAAACAACAAATATATATAAATTTCAACACTCATAATTTCATTTTTGGCTTGGAACATGTTAGAATAGACATTAATTCTAAGAACATGATAATTACAACAAAATGCATCTCTTTCACATCTTAATATTTTTAAATGGGCACAATCATATAGAACTCATTTTTATGGATGAAAAATATATTAATAAACTTGGGAGTAGATGTTAAAATTATTCTTAAAATAAATTGGGAGGAGCTTGGGAAACCAAATTTACATGATACTCCCTATGATATAGTACTAGATGAGGGAGAAGATCCAAAATTTTCATTAGCACATGGTATCTAATATAAAGGTCAACCTATTGGGTTTAAAGGAAAAATGAATTTTGTAGTGTTTGAGATTCAAAATGACTCTTTGGTGCTTTTAAAAATTTGTTTAATCTCAAATTGGTTCATGTAGAATGTAATGAAATCTTTGACTCCCAAAATGAAGAATTAACATTTTATACATCATGGAAGGCTGGATAGTGCATATATCTTTGAATATGAATATAGATTAAGACTATGATAAGAATCTATAGCAAAAGAAAGAGATGTAGAAGAAGATGACATATTTAGATGGCTGTATTCATTGAGGAAGCTACCTAAGAAAATATCATAATCACAAATTTTCATATTTCTTCTTGTAGATTCATATCTCTCTTGGAAATGCTTGTTGATCCATCTTCTTAAATTTTATTTTTTCATATATCTAAGGGATGCACTTATTGCTATAGATTATATTTTTTTTTTATGTTTCACTCATCTTAGTTGTAGATGCACATAGGATAAGAGCACAACCATATTAATCTAATGTATTTTTATTTGATTATTTGTGGAGGTAAAAATACCAATTAGGGATTTGACAATATTGGTAAGATAACCAAAATTCACCCCTTTCCCTTTGTGGAACTAGCTACATGTATTCTTGGAAATCTCTTCATGTGAAGGTTTTGTATCTTTTCCTATCTATCATAATTATATTAAATCTTAGAGTTCAGTTTAAATAACATTATGATGATTTTATATCATTTAATTTATTTTACAAAATTTATGTGTTATTCTACTATTTAGTTTCTTGTTATTGGTTGTGTATTTTATTCTTATTTTATAGACTTTCATTTTTTTGCATAAACTGTTATTTTTTATATACTTGACAAAAATCTATGTAGTCATATAGAGGTCTTAATGTAGTCATGCTACCATCTAGGAAACACAATTTAATTTTTATTATCTTCTATTGATTCATATTCTAGATTCCTATCACATGATTCAAGATATCTATTTCTCAACTTTCATTCTAGGATTTTCTTTGTTTATAATTAAATCTCATTTTAATATTTTGTTTAATAAAAATATAGTACTTTTTTTTATAGGAAAAATAAGCTTGCATAGTTTATATAGGTGAAACCAATTTAGATAAGACCATTTACACTTGTTGATTTATCTATTTTGGATAGTATTTTTGTGTTATTAATCTTATCTAGGAATAAAGTTAGTTAAAACTTTCAACTTTTTATTTAGGTAATCAAATTCAATACATTATTATTTTTACTATCAATATGTTTATTTCTTTATGAATTATTTCATTGTTATGAATAATATTCTAATTCTAATGTTAGATTATGTGCTAGAAAATTTAGAAAATATTATTTCAGATACATATTTCTACATTATATGTTCCTCGCATATAAACTTATTTAGTTAATGTATGTTTTATGTGTATATTCATCATACTTGCTAAACCTATCATAATCCAAAAATAGTTATTGTTAACTAATATGATTCTATTTATTATAATATTTATAATTTTTACCAATTTTTGTGTGTTTGTGGGGTGTTTGAGCTATCCCCGCCTTCTCAACTAATTATCACTATTTAGGTTTTTTAGATGAGTTTATAAATTCTTTTTTGTTGAATTATCTTGTGTCATCTTCTTTTATCCAATTTGGTTATACATAATGATTTCCCTACTATTGATTTTCATGTATTGATACAAAGGGAGATACCAAGATAGAGGAGGAAATACTGGTGAAAGATGGTGTGTCTACCATATTTATATAATTGATGATGCACAATTGGATGAAATAAATATAATAATTTAAAGAAGGACATAAACATAGATAGATGCAAAATTGGGTGCCACAAAAAAATACAAATAAAGAGAATATATTGTAGATCAAAACTAGTAAAATATTTAGTATAAGGATTCATAAAATCTAGTGATAACTTGCAGATTTTAGTTTTATAGAACTCATTGATGATGTGCATTTGAGTTTTCATTTCCAAAAAATTGAAATGAGGAACCTTCAATTTTCTTATATATCAATTATTTGATGCATTTTTCCTTGTTGCTAGATAAAACATATGATAAACCCGCTAAATTGTAAATAAATAAATTTACCCATATTTGACGAGAAAAAGAAGAAATAAACACATACCTTGTTTCTTTCTATGATAATTTGTCAAATTTTGTTTGCGTCTATTTTCTTCTTTATCTTTTCAAAATTTTCGTTGAGCTTTTTTTTTTCTTTTTGCTTTTTGTCCCATTTTCTTCTTCAAAATACAAATGATTGATTTAAACCAACAACAATTTTTTCTCCAAAATGCAAAAAATTTGTCACAAAAACTTGAAAAAACTTAAAAAACTTAAAAAAACTTATAACAGTAAAAACAAATGCAACAATAACAAACATTATCAAAATATTCATCATTTTTTAACCTGTAAAATGTCTTTTTCAGTTGACAGGCTTGGAAGCACGAGTGTCACCACCATTTACACAGGAGCTCTGAAAAACGCAAACAAACCTGGAAAAGATGTTTGACTTTTAGATGTATAATGAGGGGGTTCGGTCGAACCAATTTTGTGTGGTTCGAACGAACCCCATTAAAATAATTTCCTTAATTATTTTAAAGAGGTCCAGCCGAACATAGGTTTGACCAAACCTATGTTCGGCCAAACCTCTTTAAAAGGCTCAGCCAAACCTATGTTCAGTCGAACACCCTTTATCCTCAATCTCCCAAAAAATTCATTTGTTTTTGTAAAAAAATGTCTTTCGAAGCTCAATTTCAAAATGAAAATACAGAAGACTTCAAAAACCCAACTAGAAAATGGTAGTCCTTAGAATGAGCTATCCAGTGAATTAAATTTTAATATGTTTTGGTTTTATTATGTATTTTATTTTTTAATTTTATTAAACATAGGTTTTTCACCAAAAATGAAGCTCTCTGGTCTACACATGTGGAAAAATAGCAGATTATCAAAATAATTTTTTGAAAAATATGCTGAGGCTGGGTACTGATGTCCTTGATCCATTAAAAAAAATAGAAATGAATTTCGATACACACATAAAAAGTTATGTTGTATACAGTCCCTCTATGTCTGAATTGCAATTGGTTTGACTTCGAAACTTGATTAAGGAAAAAATATTTAATAAAAATCTATGAGACCAAATTCAAGTGCTAGATATCATAGTTAAAAATCTAAATATAAAAAAATTAGAATTGTATCCTTTATACAAAAAAATTTATGTTGTATATAGTGAGCGTCACTTTTTTAAAATGTTGTTTTATGAAAAATACCAGTTTTGGTGGGAGATGGAAAAAAAAGTGCAATTTGATTCCAAAAATTTTGAAAAATGTATTTTTAGAATCTACAGAAAAAATGTGATGAGACTCTAGTTTTCATCATCTTCAAATTCCTCACGGTTTAGTCATTATAGGTGCCCAAATATGAAGATTTAGTTAAAAATAATAATTGCAGTGTCCAGTTTGACCAAAAATTGTAAACCACTATTGTGGGATCACCCTATATGAAAAACTTTAGATTCAGCAAACAAGAGCGATTTCTAAAATGAATAATATATTTACTAGAGGCAATGCAAGGAAAATTAAAATAGCTTGTTAGTGCCATGGTGACCAACTTGATGCCCCTTGAAACCAATTTGTCATAATTGCTGGATGGGATACAAACCAAATTTTGGAAAGCAATACTTTAAAAAACAACCACCAAGGGGATTCTATGTAGTGCACCAATGGTGAAGTGTGTGGTGAAAGTGGGGGTGAGGTGGATCTCCTCAAAAGTGATGTAACTCAGTTAGTCAAGGACAATAGTGGGTGCATGTGCCTGACCAATGGGGTTGGTCCAGTGGTTTCTCTTATTACCATTGCATATTCAAGGGGTCAAGGTGAGAAAAACACCAAGGGAGTCTCTAAGGGGGAAGGGAAATATGAGGTTCCATGTAGATGAAGGGGAAGACCTAGGAAGGGTATAGAAACCTTAATCCCTAAAGGAAAAGGGAAAAAATCAGTGCCTTCACTGCAAGTCCAGTCCCTAAAAGAATAGAAGCTGAGTAGAAAGTCCAGTCCCTAAAAGAATAGAAGTTGAGTAGAAAGTCCCCAAATGCTTTGAAATCTTCAAGCCAGATAAAGAGCCTACCCCAAAGAAATAAAAAAACTACCCTCATCTAAATTTCATGGAATGTAAAGGGGCTAAAGTCCCCAGATAGAAAGAAATTTTTTAGAAGATTCCTCAATGGTTGCAAGGAAAAGGATGTGGTCATGCTGCAAGAAATCAAAGCAACTGGTTTCATGCTAGAAACCAATCTCAAGTTCATTTGGAGAGACTCAATCCACTTTGTTTCAACCCATGAAATAGGCAGGGGAGGAGATACAATCTCTCTCAAAGGAATGGGGACAACATGTTTGTAGACATGGGGTCTCCCCATGCAACAGGGTTGTCTGGGTAATTTTGAAAAAGGGAGATATCTCATTTGTTATTTGCTCCATATATGCTTTGAATGAGCATGGAGAGAGAATCAATGTTTGGATATGGCTCAGTGAAATGGATGACCTCCCATGGATCCTTTGGGAGGACTTCAACATGATTGAAAACCAAGATGATAAAGTGGGGGGAATCAATTTGGAATGGAAAGGCAAAAAAAAGTACTTTTGAACCAAGATGAAAAATAAACTCAAGTTATCTGATCCACTAGAAGGGTAGAAAAAGGATTCCCCAATATATTGTAAACTTAGTGCAATGGCCAAAAGGGAAACCAAAGAATATATTGGAGATTAGATAGATTTTACATGAAAAAAGTCTTCTTTCTCCTTGACTCTTTTAGGGATGGATGTAAAGTGGAGGTCCACCCATATACTCTTTCCGACCACTACCCTATTAAAACTAGGGTCCTAATCAAAGAATTACTAGGGTCTGTAGAAAGGAAAAGAGGGGGCTTCTTCTGTAATTCCCAAAATTTTACACTAAAATACAGTTAAGGACAAAAAACACATTTTAAAATGTGTTCACATATGCTTCTAAAACTCTCAAAGTTTTCTACCAAAGCATGTACTACATGAAACTGTACAACTTTCAACCAATTATAAACTATAATATTTTAGTTCAATGATTAAATTGCTTAGAAAATCAAGGGAGACATTGAGTCCACATCATTGAGGCAGACTTAGATAGTTCAGTTAACTCTAGAAAAATCACAAACATAATACCAAACACATGATAAAAAATATAATACATATCAATGGTAATTCCTAATATAATAATAAGAGAACAAATCCTAGGGGCCAAACCTAGTCCTCGAGGGCTCGTCTTAGATGGCCGTGCCTATGTATATATTTCATAGAGGCATCGTACTTCAACAACTAGACATCAACCATCTCCCACATGGTTGGATAACAAAGGAATATAATCACTAGGTTTGATTCACGGCTAGTTTGTCAATAGCTTAATAAATACATAGAGTAGACAACTATGGTTAATCTATGCACGCTCTTAAATTGATATGATGAAAGTATACAAACCATGATACCTCATTCTCATACACAAATCCACCATTGATTATAATATAGATCCATATAATTCCCATCCATATAATCTCTTATTCCATCTACCTTCTCACATAGCTAAATGACTTTTACGATGCTATTCATAGTAATATTAATAAAATAGTTAAATAGAATTTTAATAACTATTTAATACTATATGAATACAATAAATTAATTTCTATAAGAAATGATAGTAATATAATGATAAACATAATCATAAGGTCTTTAAGACTAAATTTTTAACCATCATGGTTATTATAATGATAATACAAAGCAATTGTATTCAAAAAAATAAACAAACCATAATATCCAAATTATCCAACAATTTATAGCTTGCTGATTTTAGCAGCAAAATGGCAGCGTTTGAGCAGTCATAACTTTTTCATCTCTTACCCTAATTTTAAAATTCAATATGTTTTGGGAAAGTGAAAGGACAAAGGATAAAACCCAAAAAATCTTTGAAAGATTACTAAAGCAAGTGTGAGCAGTTTTGACTATAACTTAGCCCATTATAAAGCCATCAGAATAGTTGTTGATGATTTATTCACTTTCTCTTTTATTTTCTCTTTTCTCACCATTATAATCATTTAAAAATTCTACCTCATGATACAAATATATGTCACAAAGCATACCAAGATACTAGGAAGAATTAGTGTAAATCAAATAGATATTTACAAGATAAAAAAAATACAGTCATTTTGAACGTTGAATAATCATTTGTTGGACATAGTTTCACCCTAAACTATGATCAATTTCATCATTAATTGGATTAATAATCATAAAGATTTATATAAAGAGATTTAGATCAAGCAACCTTATACTATTCTCCTATCTAAAACTTGATGTTTCCATTTATATTAAATTGATGGCATAATAGAACCACATAATTTATAATTTTCTTGTTATGATAATAATTAACTATGCATATCAAGATTTGTATCTTTCTGCTATATGTAAGATATTTATAATATATTTTTTATATATAAAAGAATGACAAATAGAAAAAATATTTTTACCCACTCACTTCATGGTTACCATTAAAATTTTCCAAGTTAACCTGACTACCATCATAACTATCGGCTTAAATACTTGAATACTCCCACATTTTTTTTTAAAGATTCTAAACAGTTGGTACATTGTTCATCTCAGACTTCATATACCTCAAATAAAAATAGTGACACCTATTCTTTCAGCTTATTTTCAACTAACTAAATAAATTTACAGATTTAAATTTTCAATCATTTCAACAATTATAAAGCATTTAAAGTCAAAATAAAACCCCTATCTATTTAACAATAATCTCAATTTGTCTTGGTCGATGGCTTTGGTGTTTAAATCTAACTTTACCTTTTTTTTTTCCATTATTGCAGAAATTTAAATGTCATGCCGCTTTTTAAAAAAATAAAAAATTATAAGTGATAACAAAATAACATTTAAAGGGTTTAGTAGCACAAGATACTTGATAGTTCACGAAGGTGGGTGATGAGTTTTGTTTTTAAAGCTACACAAAAAAGGCAATCCCTAATTCCATTAAATGTGGAAGGTGCTGCCATCGATAAGGCTCAACAAATTGCTTGAGCTCACCTTTTGGTAAGAAAGCATATTCAAAGGCTATTGTGTTGGCAGGAGAACCTGACAGAAAAAATAAAATTATAAAAGGCTGAAACCTATTTCACAAGGATGCTCATGAGAGAGGGAAGAGGATCATCAGAACTAAAAGAAAGTGAAGATGCCAAAAAGTTTGCAACAAGAAGTCATGTTAACATTTTTTGGGGATAAGAACCAGGTCTCATTGATTCACTTCATGACTAAATTCTAGATATACCAAAATCAAAATAAGGGCAAGAAACATGACGCATATACATAGGCTTTATCTTTGCCCACTAAAGGAGATTTAGCAGTAACCTTTTCTTTTGCAGACACTGTGGAAAATATATGAGAAGTCTAAACTAGTATATATATATATATTAATAAGTAAAATAATCAAAGGACCAACCCGAGCCATTGAAAGTGCATCATTTTTGTAAAAATCAGGAAGACTATCCACATATCCAGGGTACCTTGACAATATACATGCTCTATGTAATTTCCTTTCTACAAGAAAACAAGAACTTTGGAGGCAAGCCTGAAGAAGCATGGTATATGTCTTTAGTGACACTCCCCCAATTGTTGTTGTGGTATTTACTGAAAGTGACAGAGATTCTTCTGCATATGACAAAATCACCCATTCCTCAAATTTTATGCAATCTCTTGAAAGCGAATTTTCTCATCGAAACCTCATAGCCCTTCTAATACTTATGAATTTCACTCTAGAATCTTTCAACTAACCACCATTTATAAAAAAAAAAACTAAATCTTTATTCACTAGAATTTTGCACTTATTGTACAATATAGTAAACTGCTTTCCCCAGGCTCTATCAATCTCCCTCTCTAATATGACAGCTCATACACCATTATCAATTAAGAATATTTATTTTTTCAGCGATCAAGACTTTTCTTTTCTCAAGAGGTGGAGGAGGATATATCACCATAGTCATAGTCACTAGAACTCCTCATTATTATTCAAGTTCTACACAAATTGTGTTCCCCGATAATCTTACTTTTGTAGAAGCATGAATATCCATTCCCAAGTAAATAAAACTCCTCATGCAATCTATATGCCAACAAAATTAACTCTCTTTGGTAGTGAGTAGTTCATATCAATTTGAAGGAAGAAAATAAACAATCAAGCAACCCTCACCCAAAAAAGGTCAAAAACTTGCTAAGAGTTAATACAAAATCCTCTTGCAAGATTTGTATTTAATGTTGACACTCAAACAAATCCATTGCTGGTAGAGAGTATCCTGAGACGGTTGGTATACCATTTATGCCCCAGTCTTTTCCTCTCTTGGAATTGTGTCTAGCCAACACCTCCAATTTGCTTTTCCATAATTTTAGAAATGATACAAAGGATAAATTCGATCTAGGGTTCAATGAGAATATCAACACAAAATTTAATGCTAGAATTGACATCCCAAATAAGTATTAGTTTAATACTATATCATCACAAGCCTACTCCCAACCGTAGTCTAAAGATCATATTAGGGGTATGAAATTTAATTGTTCTGAAAATTAATTACACATGCCTCACAAAAGATTTATAGAAATATAAATAAATAACACCTCAACTTCCATTACATGTCAATATATTTTCAGTTATGTAAGAGTAAAAATAAAGAGATCTCAGTTAGAATAAAAAGAGGTTACTATTTTTCTAGAGGTATTTGACACATTTGAATTCTTAATTAGATAACAATTAACATGAACTTCATAATGTTTAGTCCTCTTGCAATAACCATTATTCCAAGCTAACATATTAACTTCTTAGTTTATCAAGAGATATTACTTTAACAATAGTAAATATTTCTTTCTTTCTTTCTTTTCTTTTTTAAGGAGATAATATCCATAAAATAATAATATTGATTTATTATTTGATATTAATATTAATAGTAGGATTAATGTTAAGATATCTTCTATCGTTATTAATATTTTTATTCTATTTTACTCCTAACACCCTAATTAATCTTTTCAGATTAGCAAGGATGAATTCTCGATAGGTATTAATAGAAATCATTTCAATCCCTTATAATATATTAGCAAGTTCCTCTTTGATAAAATCAAATATTAATAGATATATAGTTCTTATCCTATTCTCATAGCTGTACTAGTAGTTTAACCTCTTACTTTTAATACTAACACATATTATGCATACATTTCTCATACATAATAACATGATTATTATCATTCTAACGATATACTCTTAATCTAAATAATGGAGTAGCATAAGTTCATAATAAAAGGGGATGTAACCCCGAGTATAAAAGGGAGAGGCCTTACATCCTACCCCCCTTATATAGACTTCCTCATGAAAGTCTTTTTGGGTTAGAACTTTACAATATTATAGCAACACACAATAAACTGATTAGCCATACTAATGATTCTATTTCCATGATGAAGGCAGTCAAAACATCAAATTAGGAACATGCATTTTTGTTTTGTATTGGATCAAAGAATGAATTACACAAATTCACATAGCAACTTTGTACAACAACACAAATAATGGAACAACAGTCACAATGATCAACAATTTCTCAAACAATTAGCAAGAGGGAAGCCCACAAAGTGTAGGCACTTGCAAGTAACCATAGAAATTGTACAAGGTATGAAATATAAAATAATTATTTTCACAGAATTGACAACAAAAGTAGACTAAAAGGGACACATAAGAGACATTAATTTCATGAATTTAGCATCCAACCATTAAAAATAGAATTTTTATCCCATATGATCACAATATATAAACAAAATACATGATTAACAACCATTCATGTAGCCAAAAATTGTTACCCATGCAACCATCTTCAACTAAGTTACAATAGTATATCAACAAATAAGCATCCTTTAATACATCTCAAAATCCTTATTGCTAGGAATAACACTCATGCTTTTAGAAAATGCCTTTTCTTAAATTTCCCAAACATGTCTCAAGAGTTATCAACTTCACATTTTTGTCAAAATATTTTCTTAAGAAACCTATTTACCTTATAATCATGGCACTCGTACCATGTCTCAAGGAATATTAACTTTGCATTAATTGTTACTATCTTTCTCACATAGTTCACAGGTATGGCACATCACATTTACTTGCAATTTCACAAGAACACACAACAATAGAAAGGACGCTCTTCCCAGTTGGGTGTGCCTATCCTCACATGAAGGATGCTCTTCAAAATTGGGTGAGAATATCATCATACAACCACATGATTCACAACACACAACTCAAACAATTGGGTTTACAAGGATGGATATTCTTAGATACCATAGAAAACCGGGAAGAGGATCTTGAGGCCCTTCTCTAAGGACTCCTCCATATAGATAAGAACAATCATAGAACAAGGGGAAGAATGTATTAATGACTGTCCCATACCGGTCCCATTTACATCCCCTTTCAAAACAATTCTCCAACGCATATACTCCCCTATATGACCTACCAGGGAACCCCCCAGGATATGGTAGTTTATAGATTTCACATTACACCACACATGACAACAATTTGCAAACAAGGAGAAAGCCTCAAACCGAGTACCATAGGATCATAAACCAAAATTCCAATAAATAAAATACCAAAAAAAGCAAAACAAAAAAAAATTAAGATCAATTGTAGCTACATTGAAACATTTCAATCTTAATTCATGAAGTAAATTTAAACAAGTCATTGAGGCAAATCATACTATAACAACCTTCAAATGGCTAAATAGCCTAATCAAATAACTATTAAATAGCGCATTGATGGCGCGTAATAAAATAAAACATAAATGAAAAATTATCAATAATTCATATTTCAACAATAAAATTTGCACATTATGAGCACCATGTGACTTGATTAGCCACCTAAAGGGAGGAGGGGAATGGTGGGTTCTCTAACCACATAAGTATTATAGCATGCAATAACCGGTGGTCTCCGACCACATAAATATGAATAACTAGTGGTCCCACACCACATAAATATGCATTGTTGGTGATCCTTGACCACATAAACATGAATCACTGATAGTCCCTTACCACATGAATATAAGTAACTGGCGGTCGATGTAATTCCATCCTTTACCCATGGGTTACAAACATCAAGGAATAGGTTTTCACTATGAAAAAATAAGTGTGGCTCTCATATATGGGGGAATAGGCCATAGTTAGTGTCCATGAGAAGATTACAATGACTCGACATAGATCCTTTATCAGGATTAGGGACAACACCCTGAGCTTGTAATCTCCTGATGGGAGACCATGTGCCTCTCAACCCCTATTTACACTAGCTGGCATCACACTCCCATAAGGGGGGAACCATACACTAGGGGTGCAAATTTAACATAAATTAGACTAACACAAAAGAATACAAAAGATTTCATTTAATAGACACAACTACACACTTAACACATTTACATAACTCACAACTAGCTAGCTTACATAGAGGTCATCACAAAGGGTACACATATGGGATCGTACTAGACATCCACCACCCTTATCCCAAGTTGAATACCTATATCTCATACTTGGGAACAACACATATACTGCCTTCCACATGATAAATCACATAACTATCAAGAATATTATCACTCCATTTCATATGATTCAAAGATGCACAAAATACACTTACTTTTTATAACTTGGTCTATCCATAGAAATTGCCTTAGTACACAACAAAATTACTGTAATGGGGTATTCACATTAGAAAACAAAATAACTTCACTTCCAACTTTCATCTTTTAAAGAAACAAACCATTTTCTTACACATAATTAAGCTGCAAAATATTCTATTCTATCATTGACATACACAACCATTATATGACATCTTCTCAAACAAGGCTACCCAATACTCACACACGATGAGGAAAGCACACTCCAATTTATTAGCTCTACAAGCACAACATTCTATTCACTAAAAATTTACTTAGCCATGCAGTTAGTATTTACATTTATAAATAGTGTATAATGAGCTAACATTTATATGATTTTCTATCAATACTAATGCAATTGGGAACCTAAGTGTCGCCAATGTAAGGCTACTATAATGCACACGCTATTTTACTTTTTAGGCATACCATGTAATGAAAGAAAATATTATATTTGAAATTTAACAATGTCAACTTTATTCCTACATTATTTTCTTTACCATCATTATTATTTATTTACTATGCATATTATTTCACTATTCCCTTTTACCTCAATATTAATTGATTTCATTCACAAGTTCACACATACATCCTAAGGTAATAATATAGTTTTGGGACATAGGGCTTTTACCTAATCAAAAATATTTCAAGATAGCTTTACACCAAAACACACATTCAATTGAATTGAAGGCAACATGCACTATTTAGAAACACTTCATTTGTCCACACATAAGGAAAGAATTTGCATTTTCAAATTTCCCCAAGGCACCTAGATTTAGAAATAAGAATTATAGTGTTTTAAACTAAGTTATTCACTTGCACTATGGAGTTAAATGATGTTTAATTTAGTAAATTTGTATTGTCTACACAATAGCCATGCCTTAAAACTCATCCATTCATCTCCATCAGGTTCATGGTTATAGGATAGAACAAGGGTGAATATTATAATGATAATATCCATTAATTGAGCTAACATTTTCTAGTTGTTCACTTTGATTTTATTTACTTTTATTGCTATTTGACTTGTTTTTCACAAAGATATCTCACCATAACATTATCACCAACATGAATGGAACATCCAATCGACACACTTAATCTATTTAAAACTTTGATCATCCTAAACATTTACGAGTCCTAAGAAGGGTACATGGGTGCACTTTAAATTGAAATTCTAATAGGAAAACATCTCTAAACTTAGCTATTTAAACTCTTTCATGTTAAAATAAACTATTCATATAAGGGTACATAATGCTTGATCAATGTTAACGACCTAGTTATTCCCTTTTAAATTCACTCCTCCACAACCATAATTGTCAAGGAATGATGAAAGCAACTCAGGACCTCATAAGTTCTATTCAACAATCAATCACAACAAGAATATAAGCACAAGGATGAAATTCACACAACTAATGTCACATGGGAAACCATAATATCAAGAGATCCCAGTGCTACAACTGAGCTTTGATACCAAATGTAATGCCCAAAATTTTACACTAAAATACAGTTAAGGACAAAACACATTTTAAATTTTGTTCACATACGCTTGCAAAACTCTCAAAGTTTTCTACCAAAGCATGTACTACATGAAAGTGTACAACTTTCAACCAATTATAAACTATAATATTTTAGTTCAATAATTAAATTGCTTAGACAATCAAGGGTGGGGGATCAAAGGGAGACATTAAGTCCACATCATTGAGGCATACTTAGATAGTTCAGCTAACTCTAGAACAATAAAAAACATAATACCAAACACATGATAACCAATATAATACATATCAATGGTAATTCCCAAGTATAATAATAAGAGAACAAATCCTAGGGCCCAAACCTACTCCTCAGGGGCTCGTCTCCGACGGCCTTGCCTATGTATATATTTCATAGAGGCACTATATTTTGACAACTAGAGTTCAACCATCTCCCACATGGTTGGATAACAAAGGAATATAATAACTATTTTTGATTCACAACCAGTTTTTCAAAAGATTAATAAATACATAGAGTAGACAATTATGGTAAATCTATGTGTGCTCTTAAATTGATATGATAAAAGTATACAAACCATGATACCTCATTTGCATACACAAATCCACCATTGATTATAATATAGATCCATATAATTCCCATCCATATAATCTCTTATTCCATCTACCTTCTCACATAGCTAAATGACTTTTAAGATGTTATTCATAATAATATTAATCAAATAATTAAATAGAATTTCAATAATTATTTAATACTATATGAATACAATAAATTAATTTGTATACGAAATGATAGTAATATAATGATAAACCTAATCATAAGGTCTTTAAGACTAAATTTTTAACCATCATGGTTATTATAATGATAATACAAAGCAATTGTATTCAAAAAAATAAACAAACCATAATATCCAAATTATCCAAGTTATAGCTTGCTGACTTTAGCAGAAAAATGGCAGCGTTTGAACAATCATAACTTTTTTGTCTCTTACCCAAATTTTAAAATTCAATATGTTTTGAAAAGGTGAAAGGACAAAGGATAAAACCCATAAAACCTTTGAAAGATTACTAAAGCAAGTGTGAGCAGTTTTGACTGTAACTTAGCCCATTATAAAGCTATCAGAATAGTTGACCATTTTTTCACGTTCTTTTTCCTTTTCTTTCTTTTGTAACCATTATAAGAATTTACAAATTCTACCTCATGATACAAATATATGTCACAAAGCATACCAAGATACTAGGAAGAATTAGTGTAAATCAAATAGATATTTACAAGATAAAAAAAATAGTCATTTTGAACATTGAATAATCAATTGTTGGGCATAGTTTCACCCTAAAATATGATCAATTTCATCATTGATTGGATTAATAATGATAAATATTTCTATAAAGAGATTTAGATCAAGCAACCTTAAACTATTCTCCTATCTTAAAATGGATGTCTCCATTTATATTCAATTAATGGCATAATAGAATCACATAGCTTATAATTTTCTTGCTATGATAATTATTAAGTACTCATATCAAGATTTGTATCTTTCTGGTTTATGTAAGATATTTATAATAGATTTTTATATATAAAAGAATGACAAATAGAAAAAATATTTTGACCCACTCACTTCTTTGTTACCATTAAAATTGTACAAGTTAACCTGACTACCATCATAACTATTGGCTTAAATACTTGAATACTCCCACATATTTTTTTAAAGATTCTAAACAGTTGGTACATTGTTCATCTGGGGCTTCATATACCTCAAATAAAAATAGTGACACCTATTCTTTCAGCTTATTTTCAGCTAACTAAATAAATTTATAGATTTAAATTTTCAACTGTTTCAACAATTATAAAGCATTTAAAGTAAAAATAAAACCCCTATCAAACAATGTATAGATTATTTGGAAGATTGATTTCTATCAATTGTAAAAAAATTGTAGTATATATTCAGTAATTGTAATTGTATTGTCCAAAATAGAAAATATATCTTCATTAGAACTTCTATTTAACAGTAATCTCAATTTTCCTTGGTCGATGGCTTTGGCGTTTAAATCTAACTTCGTTCTTTTTATTTTGTTATCCATTACTGCAGAAATTTAAATGTCATACTACTTTTCAAAAAAAAAAAAAAATTATAAGTGATAGCAAAATAACATTTAAAGGGTTTAGTTGCACAAGATACTTATAGTTCACAGAGGTGGGGGATGAGTTTTTTTTTTTAAGCTATGCAAAAAAGGCAATCCCTAATTCCATTAAATGTGGAAGGTGTTGTCATCAATAAGGCTCAACAAATTTCTTGAGCTCACCTCTTGGTAAGAAATCATATTCAAAGGCTATTGGTTCACAAGAGAACCTGACAGAAAAACTAAAATTATAAAAGACTCAAAACTATTTCACGAGGCTCTATCAATCTCCCTCTCCAATATGACTGCTCACACACCATTATCAATTAAGAACCCTTTTTTTTCAGCCATCTAGACTGTCTTTTTCTCAAGAGGCAGAGAATGATATATCACCGTAGTCATAGTCACTGGATCTCCTCATTTTTGCTCAAGTTCTACACAAATTGTGTTCCCCAATAATCTTACCTTTTTAGCACCATGAATACCCATTCCCAAGCAAATAAAACTCAACACACAATCCATATACCAACCAAATATTTATAGGGATAGAAATAAATAACACCTCAACTTCCCTTACACATCACTATATTTTCATTTATGTAAGAGTAAAAATAAAGAGATCCGGGTTGGAATAAAAGAAGGTTACTATTTTCCTAGAGGTATTTCACACATTTGAATTCTTAATTAGTAAAATCAAGAAGATAATAGTAACATTTATGATAGAACATCTTGTAAATCACTCTTCTTATAATCATGAAAAGAAAAGTAGATAACAATTAACATGAACTTTCTAATGTTTAGTCATCTTGAAATAACCATTATTCGAAGCTAACATATTAATTTCTAAGTTTATCAAAAGATAGTACTTTAACAATAGTAAATATTTATTTCTTTTTTTTTTTTTGTAAGGAGATAATTTCTATAAAATAATAATATTGAATTATTATTTGATATTAATATTAATAGTAGGATTAATGTTAATATATGTTCTAGCGTTATTAATATTTTTATTCTATTTTACTCCTAGCACCTTAATTAATATTTTTGGATTAGCAAGGATAAATTATCGATAGGTATTAATAGCAACCATTTAAGTCCCTTATAATATATTAACAAGTTCCTCTTTGAAAAAATTAAATATTAATACATATATAGTTCTTATCCTATTCTCATAGATGTACTAGTAGGTTAACCTTTCACTTTTAATACTAACACATATTATCCATACATTTCTCATACATAATAACCTAATTATTATAATACTAGCGACATACTCTTAATCTAAATAATGGAGTAGGATAAGTTCAGAATAAAAGGGGTTGTAACGTCAAGTATAAAAGGGAGAGGCCTTACATCTTCCTGAATGCCAGCTTACTTCAAAGTCAAGACTACAAGGATGCTATCTGAACCCTCAGATGGAAAGAAAATAGCCTGTACAGGGATAGAAGTGCTATAGAAAGATGGAATTTGAATGTTAAATGGTGGAATGCTTCATTCCAAATCATTGGAAAAAAGAAAGTGAAAGATAGCAAAAGAATGGAAGGAATTCTATAGGAAAACCTATTGCAAGTCAAAATTGGGCTCCAAAATGATCCAAGGAATGAGGATCTAAACAACAACGTGGTCTTAGCAAAAAAATCCCTAAGTATATTTCAAAATCTAAGAATTCAAGGAATGAAGATCAAGTCCAACGCTATCTAGCTTGAATTTAGAGACAAAGGCTCCAAGTATTTCTTCAAACTACTAAAGGAAACAAACTTCAAAGAGCACATATAATAGATCCAGGTGAACGAAGGGATATCTAGTGATCAAGAAGTGATTAGAGAAAAAAATTATGCTTCTAAAAAATCCTATTTTCTTTTGAGAGAGGTGGGAGTGATTGGGACAATGCAAGAAACTCAATTAGGAAGGTAATCCCAAAAAAGATAGAAAAGAAAGATGTTGAGGGCCTGAGCTGAGAGGTACCCAAAGAAGAAATCAAAAAGGAAATTGAGGCCATGCAGAATGATAAGTCCCCTAGAGATGATGGAATTCAAATTGAGTTCTACAAAACATTCAAGGAATGGATTGTGGATGACTTGTTTTTGGTCTACAAGGAATCCTTAGAGGCAGGCACATTGGGAAGGGAGATAAATAAGGGCATCATCAAACTTCTGCCAAAGGAAGGTGACAAGACCCAAATGAAAAACTGGAGGCCCATAACTCTTTTGAACATCTCATACAAGATTCTTGCTAAAATCTTAGCAAGGAGGTTGGCTGATGTGTTCCGAAGATCATCAATGCAACTCAAATAGGCTTTATTAAGGGAAGATACATTCTAGAAAATCTCATTACTAGTTGGGAAGCACTGGAGTGGTAAAAGCACACCAAACATGAGGTTTTTATCCTCTTTCTAGATTTTGGAAATGTATATGACCGAGTTGGATGGTCTTTCATCTAAATCACCCTTGAAGATTTTGTATTTCCACAGAAATTTTGCAACATAGTTACTACATTGTTCTGAAATGTAGTGGCACAAGTAGATGTAAATGGGAAGCTAACATAGGAATTTGGATTGAAAAGATCAATTAGGTAGGGTTTTCCTCTAGCCCTTGCGTTATTTGTGATTGCCTCAAATACTTTATACTATGTCCTCAGGTCTAATATGCAGTTCCCAAAGGTTAGAGGTATAACATTACCTAACAGAGAAGAACTAGTGAATGTCTAATTTGCAGATGACACTGCTCTATTCCCCAAGTTGGAAGAAGAAAATATTGATAACCTAATGAGTAGGATCATCATGGATAAACAAGCCCTTAAGTGGCAATAAAAATTTAGAAAATCAGAGTTAGGCAACTTGATGTAAAAATTTGAATAAGTTATCTATATTATTTCAAATATATGTAAGAATAAAATCTGTAGAAAATTGAATGTAATTTCTAAACTACTAGGTTTATTTTAAAAAGAAGATCTATTTGGTGAAAATTTGAAATTTCAATGCAGTAGTACTTAAATTTTAGGGAAAAAATAAGAAGTAGATGTCTGTCTGACCACCCTAACCACAATAAAATGATAATATTTTTTATAATATTTTTGATATATGTAGAGGACTCATGTCCCAATGTGATGCATATTTTTTTGTAATTTTTTCCAATTAAATAATTAATTATGATTTTTTTATTACAACTTTTAAAAAATATAAAAACTCATATGTCTGACAACCTTAACTTGGTAAAATCTTCATGAAATTCAATTTTTTTGAATCCTATAGTATATGAAGCATTTAATGTGACACATATTTTGGATTCAAAAAATGTGATACAAGTTGAAATCTATAGATGTTTTTCATTCAGCCTATCAATCAAGACTCTAGTCATAATTAAAATAGAAAATGAATAATAATTATTTATTAACTTTAAAGTAAAGCATAATTTCTATTGGTGGAAAGATGAGAATCTCATTTAAAAACCCTTTTCGTTTCATCAATTTTGGGTAAAAATAAAGTCATCAGGCACATTGGCCATCATATCACTTACATATCACCACTTTTTGGCCCATCACGATTCTGCACATACCCCCCTTCAAATATATAAAGATCCTTTTTACTACAACAATGTGTGATTCCTTTGGTTCTTGCTGAAATCTTGCTGCTAGACAAACTGCATACATAATGTTTGGTCTAATGGCAATCACATATAACAATCCTCCAATCATTGATTTGTACATGCTTGCATCAACTTTAGGTGATTCATCTTCTTTTGTCAACTTGCATTCGGTAACAATAGCTGTACAAATCGGCTTGGAATTATCCTACCCAAACTTCTTTAATAGTTCTTTTGTATACTTGGACTAGGAAATGAAAATGCCTTTGTTGTTCTGATTTACTTGCAATCCAAGGAAGAAATTTAGCTCACATATCAAAGACATCTTGAACTCCTACATTTCATCTGCAATTTTTTTGGACATATCATCATTTCCTCCAAAAATTATGTCATCAACATAAACCACAACAATCAACATCTGATTTGAGTGAGTTCTGTAGAATAAATTACTATTAGGAGATCCCTTTTGAAATCCTTGTCCAATCAATTACTTGCCTAATCTGCCATACCACGCTCTAGGTGCCTGCTTCAATCCATATAAATCTTTCTTCAACCTACAAATGAAATTCGGGTCACTTCCAGATTTGAATCCCTCTAGTTGCTCAATGTAGACTTATTTTAGTTCTCCATTCAAGAATGCAAATTTCATATCCATTTGATAAACATTGAAATCTTTGAAAGCTGCAAAAGCTAAGAAAATTCGAATTGATTCCATCAAGGCAATAGGGGCATATGTTTCCTCAAAATCAATACCTTCAATCTGAGTGTAACCTTTGCAAACCAATATATCCTTGTTTCTCATTACCTTTACATTTTCATCTAGCTTGTTCTAGAACACTCACTTTATTCCAATTACATTTTTGTCTATCGGTCTGGGCACAAGTTCCCAAGTCTATTTTTTCTCTATCTGATCAGCCTCTTCTTTCATTGCCTGCACCCAATTCTGATCCTTGCATTCTTCTTCCACAGTCTTTGGCTCAGTTTCTGAGAGCAGGCACAATAATACTTTCTCTTGAGTTGCTTTGATCCTTGTAGTAACTGCCTTATTCTTATCTCCACTAATATGTTTTTTAGAGTGATTTTTTTGTACATACCTTGTTTTTTTAGTTGTAGATGTCGAAGCCTCCTTTGTTTCTTCTTCTTCTTTTTTATCCTTTTATCCCTTTTCATCTGAGTTATCTGATTCATATTCAATATGTGTGTTAAGAATTCTTTGAGCATATTCATCTACTTTCACATTTACACTCTCAACCATCTTGTTTTGTCTCTTCTTGTAACATTGGTATGCTTTAATTTTTGTAGAGTAACCCAAGAATATGCCTTCATTAGCTCTACTATCAAAATTTCCAAGATTTTCCTCATCTTTCCAGATGTAGCACTTGCTTCCAAAAAATATTGAAGTACTTTACTATGGGAGCTCTTCCATGCCATAACTCATATGATGTCTTTCCATATTTCCTCTGGAATAGTACTTGTGTTAAGAGTGTATACTATTGTGTGTATTGCTTCTCTCCAATAGACTTGTGGTAAACCTTCTTCCATGATCATTGTTCTAGTTGCTTCTTGAACTGCCTAGTTCATTCTTTCCACTAAACCATTTTGTTGAGGTGTTCTAGGGGTAGATAGTTGTCTCTTAATGCCATTCTTTTCACAGTATTTTTTGAAGTCATCAGAAGTAAATCTCCTCCTCTATCAGATCTTAAACACTTGATTCTCCTATTAGTTTCATTCTCAACTCTTTCTCTAAAAGTCTTGAATTTTTCCAACGCCTTTTATTTTTCTCTCAAAAATGCAACTCAGGTAAATTTGGAATGATCATCTATGAAAATCATGAAATACTTCTCACCTTGTAAGCTTCTTGTTCTGGTTGGACCACAAAGGTCAGTGTGTACAAGGTCCAATAGTCTATTATATGAATATTCTTTTCTTCAATACATTTCACTGGTCTTCTTTCCTTCTTCACATCCTTTGTAGATAATACTATCTAGTTTGGTCATTCTTGGAAAATCTCTAACTGCTCTTGATGAACTTATCCTTACAAACTTGTCAAAGTTAATGTGACACATCCTACGGTTCTAGAGCCAACTGTCATTGGACTAAAATACCAAGCATCTTTTTGTAGCTCCTTTCGGCTGCTAGATATTTCCACTTGTTCTTTTTCTAGTTGCAATAACATTTATGGACTACTTCCCAATCTCACAACCATTATCCTAAAACACCACATTGTAACCATTTTCACACATCTATCCAACACTCAGAAGATTATGATATAATCCCTTCGCATATTAAAAATTGTCAATGTCATATTTTCCATCAAAGGTAATAGAACCAATTCCAACAATCTATGATTTTTTATCATCTCCAAATATAATAGAACCTCCATCATATTCCTAAAGCTTCACAAAATTACTTTTGTCATTGGTCATATGATTCAAGCATCCATTATCAATCAACCATTCATCTCTATTTCTTTTAAAAAATAATGCAATCTCTATTGGAACACAATGATCTACTCAGAGGGGGGTGAATTAGTAGATACTCAAAGTCTATCCCTTAAAAACTTTATGTAGGTTACTTCTTTAACTCCAAACACCTTGTGCAGATTTCTTACTCAACTCTTACTATGTAGATTGTAAACTAAAGATGCAAACATAAATATGTAAACAAAACAATCAACACAAATACCCACAACACTAGATATACGTGGAAAACCCAAGATGAGAAAAACCACGATGACCAAGATTGCTTGAGTCTACTACTCAAATCCAACATCAAAAAAGAAATATTCATTACAATGTTTTAGGGATACAACCCAAGGAACCATCAACTACCTATTTTAGGACCTACAACCCCAAGGATGCAACAACAACTTAATCAGAGCCACAACTCAATATAATGGTAATAGTTTCAAATATGCATAGACTTGATTTTGCAAAACCTATAATGCATCATTAAATTCAATACATTGTTACACTTACTGCAACTTACACTCTGCTACTAAATTTGCACTCTCACCAACACACCCCTACTCTATGCTCTCTCTTTTCCTCTTCTGCACTAAGAACATTTTATATAATTTCTTCCTATGCTACACACTCTCCCATAGTACTACTACTACACACTCAATAATACATACTTCTATTCAACTCTTTGTGCACTGGTTGACTTCACACACAAAGAAGATACAACCACTTGGCACCTTCTCAGACTGTCTTCAGTTTGTTTAACTCCATCAATCTATAATATTAGGTTCAAGATTCTCTCCACCTTCCAGATCAGCACACATCATATTTTCTCGAATCTCCTACTATGGTTTCCTTCACTTTCTAACTTCATCAACAAGTAGCCTTTTCCTCGAGCCACACACCATTGTCTAGATAATCACTAAATTATCTGGTAAGGTCTATGAGGTATCTTCATTGTCACTCTACATTTGCATTGAGTTGATTCCATATTTAGTTCGATCATAGATAATTAGTTCTCTTCCAACTCTAGGATCTGATATGCATTGAATGTAATCTCTTGTCAATATGATCAAATTCGATCTTGATCACTTCCACAATCTATATTTCCACGTTGAAGATCAATTCTTCATTCAATTTGTCAGTTGGTGCAGCTGGACTAGTTAACTCCTTCCTCTATGTCAGTTACCAAACGAAACCCCTATTCACATAGACTTAGTCATTTTAGATCTCTGCATTTGAACTCTAGTCGTCGATCTACACCTTCACGCAATGATCCTATGATCATCATTAATTGTTACAACTTAAAGTCACGGCTGTTTGATATGCAGTTGTTTAAATCTTCATCATTGATCTTATCATATCACTCTATCCTTGGGACATCATCTAGACTCTCGTAGATATAAGCAGGTCACACTGATATGCTTGCCAAGTTATTTGATCAGGCCCACAACCTACATGTTTTCCATGTCATCACCACCTAATTCACAACAATGATGTGAATTAGCACATCAAGTAATATTTCTTTGCCACCAGTCAGTCCTTGTCACACTTGGATCCCACTGGCCTCTCACCTTATCACTATGTTGCTGAGACATGCTTCAAGGTCCTAGTGATACCATTCATTCGCACCTATGCCATTCAAAACAAGGATGTGAATTTATAGACAAATCAATCATCTATCGCCAGATCATTTGCACCAACCTACATCATTGTCCACATATTACATTAGTTGGTCCCATAGTCAGCATCCAACCTCCCATCACCCTATCATTGGGACTAGCTCCATAGTCTTGACAATACTCAACCTTCACATTGATGAAACATCTTATCACTAGCATCATCTGATCAACCTTCTTCATCGTTCACCATTGATCGCCATTGACTTTCATCATCAGATCACACATATATAATCATCGATTTTAAAAAATGATGCAAAATCAACCACTAGACATTTGGAACATGTCATCATATCAATCACCTTTTGAATACCTTCATTTCTATCAGGTCCCATTATTGGCATCACACTCTCCTATCGCCCAATTAGAGAGACCTTCTTCAAAGTCTTAGTGATATCACTTTCTCCGATCGATAGGAAGGTCATCACTACATTAGAGGGATAGCCTTAAGAGTCCTACTAATGAGCCTATGTCACACTGATAACCTTCCCTATAGTATGGTCCCCACGCCATCGTGTCACCACATGTCATGTTTCACTTATCATTCTATGCCATGTGTCATCTGATCATTTAATATTTGTCTGTACCCTTGATGCACATCATCTCACCTAGTTGAGTCTCACTGCTGATGTCCATTCTTCCATCACTCTATTAGAGATTGGAAGATCGGGTGATCAACAATTTTGAAGGATGAACCATTTAGCTGTGTGCAATATTATCCTAAAAGTGCAAGCGACCAATATTATGGACTTGTGAGAAAACCCTTTGAAGAACTCCAAAGGACTGACTAGTATTGGAGGTTGGACTATCGGGTGATGGGGAATTAGTTTAAAATTAGGTTCGGATCCCATAAGATATTATAAACTAAAACTATGACTAAGGCGAATTTTTGATAACACAAAGGATGGGGCCCTTTTTATGCAACAAATACTTTGACACTAAAAACCATCAGGGATCAGTTGATCGGATGTCTCATTCTCTCACCGACCACACACTATTATGCCAATACACCTTAAGCACACCACCAACATAGATGATGGGGCCGATCACCTCTACAAGATGAATGACTTAAGCTATCACTTAAGTATCTTGCAACCTACAATTGACAATCAACATAAAAATAGAAGATCTATTCATGATGCCATGACTACAGAAAAAAACTAGGGTTTAATTAATAAACCCTAAAACACCTGAAAGAAAAATAATACATTTTTGGGCACATCCTTCACTCTCTTGACCTACATATAACATCATTGGAATGCTCTCGAAAAACCCACATCGAATTTGTAGCTTGTTTCCTCTTCTGTTGTATGAGAGACTCTATGCAACTTCTTGACAACATTTGCAAGATGTTCCCTTTAGCATCATCAACCAGCCAGACACTTCTAGAACGAGGTTCACTGCTCTCACATCCATCCTCTATCATCATGCCAACAAACTCCTTTTCCTAATTTTCCCTTTTGACATCAATGACAACATTATGTTCTTTTGTACAAGATCAACACACTTCTCCTCTAATCCCCTTTTGACATCAATTACAACATATTCCAACAATCTCCCCCTTTGTCATTGATGGAAAAACTTAAATGCTAAATGATACTAATTAATGAATTAAACATTTGTGCTAGTATCATCATTACTTTCTACTTCTATTGTTGCTTTTTCCAATGCTCAATGATACTAATTAATCAATTCAACATTTGTGCGAATGTCATCATTACTTTCTACTTCTATTGCTACTTTGTCCAATTCTCCTCTTTAATCATTTGCATGCTTTCTCCCCCTTTGACATCAATGGAAAAGGGATCACTCCTCCTGAAAGTATTCATTGCCTTTGAATTATTTCCCCTCTTCTTTATCTAAGGTCACTATATTGCTATATCCTTCACTTCTTCTTAGCAATTTCAAAGGGACTTAGCTCCCCTTTGACTGACACCAATTGAAACAACTTTTTCTCTTATGCCCATTGTTGCATTTAACCTTTTTACTATAATGGGAAAACCATATGCTTCAACTTCCTTGAACCAATTAAAGAAGTGTCTAATGTCAGTTGGAATTCCATTACAAGTTCTTCTCCAATCAGATCTAATACTGATTGTAAATATTTTGATTCATGCTCTGTGCTAATTGATATCATATACTTGACAGTAATTGATGATACCATTCTCTAACACCAATTATCATTCAGATGCCAATTGTGAATGTGTTCACTTTATGCTATTGTACCAAATGATATCTTGGACTGCACTATATTAGGTATAACATTGATTTGATAGCTATATTATCTCCCCCTTAGAGCTTGCTCCATACTCTTCTACTATTTTCTTTATTCCAAGTTCTACATTTCATCTGTACTAGCTAATCGGATCATATAATTGATCTGCTAACTAAAGCAACTCCCCCTAATATGATGCAACATTTTCTTCTCACTAAACTCAAACTCTCCACCATATACTAATTTTCTTACACCTTGACAAGAATTTCATGGAGAAAAAATATGACCATAAATTTGCAATCATGAAGTCGTTAGAAATTTATAAAACATATTTTTAGCTAACTTGATCTCTCCTTCATTTTTAGAGATGGATGAAACATCAATTTAGCTCCCCCTAGACTCATTCCCCATCACTACAAATTAGTGATGTAAGGTAGAAGTAGCCTCATGGAGTGTTTTCTACCAATATTTATCTCTCTAAACCATTTTGTGCACCTTCTCTAATACATCAACCTTCCTCTCAAGAATATGTCAACCCTTGCTCACTTTGTGGGACATACTCCTTTTCTCACTATGTGATTTTGGTCTTACATGATTTATTTTATAATTTTTCACAAAGTGACAAAAATTTTGGCAGTTAAAACACATCACACCAATGTCTACAATAGGAGAAAGTGAATTTATATGCATATGTTTTGTGCTCATACTAGGTGCAGCCCTACACTCTCTAGCTCTATGCCCATATTGATTACAAGCATAGCAGTAACCATTAAAGCATGGGGAGTACCTAGTCATATTTTCTAGCTTGTGGAGGATGAGGAGATCTTCTTTGATTTGACATATTTTCATATCTCATCCTTGGGGTTCCATTCTCATCAACTCCCATAGTATTTTTTCTTTTTCTTTCGTAAGAACTTATAAAAAGAAACAATAGGATCAAGAGACAAAAGATAGCACAAAAGAGAGAGAATATGATGATAGTATTCTCAAGATGCATGAAAATGTACAATTACAAGTATGTACAAGGCTTGCTTTTAAAGGCAAGGTAGGACACAAGGAAGGGCCATGAATGAGGCAAGTTTCACATTCATGGCAAGGGTAGGTAGCAAGAAATAATAGATAATTCCATGAAAGGTTGATCACCCACCTAAAGTGGAATTATCATGCCACGATAAGTGGAGATAAAAGGGTGATAAATAGATCACACCACAAAGAGTGGAATTTCTCCTACACACACTTCCCTAAGTGTCTCAATCACATCTCTCAGTGTATGCACAAACCTAGATGCAAAATGCTAAAAAAATAGGTGTTAGAAGTGCAAACTACAATGATATGCATTCCCTAAGAAAGCTTAAGTAAAGTGTAATAAGTAAAATACTTATTTACACCAACACCTCCCCTTAAGTACAACTGGGGGAATGAAGACTCAAGTTGACCATGCAAGATAAGATGCAATATGGGTCCTGACAATGAGGCCATGTTAGGTACCCATTTGCAAATTGAATGCAATCTCTCACAAGTGAGGAAAGGGAGAAAATGTCATGGGAAAAACTCCCCCTAAAAAGAGAGAAGAAAACAAATAAATGTACAAATGGAGAAGGAGAAAACCCTAAGGTGAGGAAAAATTCCCCCCCATGAAAGAGAATGGAGAAGTCAAGTGACTCCTGCTGACACATCCCTCACCCCCAAGAGAGCTCGCAATTGATGGTACTTAATCTCAGTAAAGGTTTTGGTGAATATGTCAGCAACCTGCTCTATTGTTGGACAATAGAACAAGTCAATGACCTGGTCATGAATTAGCTCTTCAATGAAAGGCATATGAATCTCAATGTGCTTGGTCCTCTGATGCTAGACTAGATTCTTGGAGATCATAATAGCACTTTGATTGTCACACCGAATGACTTTCAAACGTGGAATGGAAAAACCAAACTTTGAAAGAATGTGTTTAAGCTAAATGGCCTCAGTGGTGGCAATAACAACCCCCCTATACTCAACCTCTGTTGATTAAAGAGCAATGACATGCTACTTCTTTCTCTACCATGAAATAAGTCCTAACCCAAGATGGAAGTTATAGCCAGAGTTGGACTTGCGATCATCTGAATGAACAACCCAAGTTGAGTTGGTATATCCTAGTAATTCAAGTTGTGCACCTATCGCATAATGAATCCCATGCTGATGAGTACCCTAGATGTAGTGATTTGGTGGCTTTCCAATGAAGCTCATGTGGTTCTTGCATAAATCGGGAGACCATTCCAACTACATAAGATATGTCCTGGCATGTATGAGTAATATACATGATACTTCCAACAAGCCGATGATATAAACCAAAATCAACAAGTGGAGTGGAGAACTTAGCCTCAAGCTTGACTCCTTAAAGAAAGGGAGTTAGAGTGGGCTTAAAATTAGTCATGTGGAACCGTGAAAGAAGATCAAGATCATACTTGGGCTATGACAATGTAATATGAGATTAAGATTGTTGAATCTCAATGCCAAGAAAGTAGTGAAGAAGGCCCAAGTCGGTCATGGAAAATTTTTCCTGTAAAATTTGACACTACTAATGATGGATGAGGTGCTCCCTATAATGATCAAGTCATCAAAATAGAGGAAAAGTATCAAATGTGCATCATCCTACCTCAAGATGTAGACATATCAATTTAAATGACACCTAGTGAATCCTCTGGAGAGAAGGAAGGAATCCATCTCGGCATACCAAGCTCGAGGGTTCTGCTTAAGGCCATAGAGGGACTTCCTCAACCTACAAAATAATGAAGTATCTTGGATGAAACCTTGTGGCTACTCGATATAGATCCCCATGTAGAAAAGCACTCTTAACATACATTTGATGTACTACCCAACCATATGAAGAAGCAATGGAAAGTGTTAGGTGAATGGAAGTCATGTTTCCAACAAGTGGAAAGGTCTCAATGTAGTCAACTCCTACAGCCTATGAGAAACCCTTTGCAACAAATCGTGTCTTATACTTATCAACACTCCCATGTGCTATATATTTGGTCTAATAGATCCACTTGCATCGAACCATCTTTCTCCCCTTAGGGAGAGGGACTAACTCCCAAGTGTTCTTCCTCATCAAGGAACTATACTCTTCCTCCATGGTTGCATCCCATTCAGGAACCCTAGAGGCTTCCTTAAAGGATTTTGGATCTGAAGCTGACACAATGAGAGTATGTGGAAGAGGCTCATGCTCATGTTGTGACCTATTCCTTCGAGTATCCAAAGGATACCCAACAAGCGGACATGTTGCCTCAAGAGTCTAGTGAGACCAAAGAGGTCTAGTAGGGGTAGAAGGGCAAGGCTCCTCAACTAGAAGTGGATCCTATGAAGGTAAACCCTTGTGAGTTGGTGAGGAAGGAGAGTCATCATCATCTGAATCACTATCATAGTTGTCAACTATGGAGGAAGGAGGAGGAGTAGAAGAGTCAAAGCTAGGTGATCTTTCCTCAACATCTACACTCCTCTCAAAGAAAATCTCATGAGTCTCAGGATCCATCAGTTTGTATGCCTTAACACCATCTACATATCCCATAAAGATAAAAGGCCTACTATGTGGCTCCAATTCCCTATGCTTCTGTGAAGGAATACGAGCCCATGTTGGACTCCCAAACACTCTAAAGTGTTTCACAATAGGTTTCTTAGCAAACCAAGCTTCAAAAGGAGTGATACAACATCTTTTGTGAGGTTTTTACCATCTAGGCTTAAGATTCCTTTACCACATATCTTGATTGTAGTTTTTTCACCCAAACTCATAGATCATCCATTACATTTTGAGATTTTGATGAATTTACTTTTGTCTCTATTCGTGTGCTTAGAGAAGCCACTATCTATTACCCATAGATTTTTCTTTTTGGCATGTAGGGTTGTTTGTGCCATCATTGAGTGTGTGGAGCTTTCTCCCTTTTCTTCCCACACCTTCTTAGTTTTATTTTATATCTTTTCTACCTTCTCTTCCTTATTTCTAGATTCTTTTTCTGAATTAGGAGGTAAAAATTTATTTTTCTCATTCTTAAAATTTGGTCTTGTAATTTTTTTTCTAAATTTTTTAGCTACATGAGAAAAGTTATTACAGTTGTAACAAACTACATTCATATCCAAATTGGTTACATGTATAGAAATATCCATAGAAATATGAAGAATACCTGGTCATAACATTTTGTGCTAGATGAGGGGGTCTCTTGTACGTCTCCCTTCTGGTGTCTCTCACCCTAGTGAATCCATCAACATGAATCCTTTTGAACTTCTTCTTTTTCTTCTAATGATCAGGATTTGATCGGTTATCCTTCTTATCTTGAACATGCTTCTTTTCCTCTTTAGTTTTCTCTACTTCTATAGATTTCTCATTGCAATAACTTCCTTTCCAGTTTCTTTCCTTAATAGATTTATACTTTTCTTCTACTTTGAATCTTTCATATAATTTTTCAAAAGCATTAACAAAAGAGCTTTACTATTTCTCCAAACCCAAACCTAATTTTTCTTTGTTTGTGGGCTTTTGGGTGCTCAATAACTCATCCAAAATATTTGAGACATTTTTTAAACTTTAGTCCTTACTCTATTTGTGTTTTTTCCTTTTCCAAATATCTTCTTAGAGAAACAATCTCTCCCGCAAGATTAATACATCTGTCAGCTTCAAATTACAGCTTGGATTGAATTACATCTTCTACTCTCTTGGATTCCTCTAGTTGCAACTTCAAGTCTACAACATTCTGGGTAGATTCTTCTAGTCCCTTGCTTAGTTTATTAGACTCCTTTTGTGAAAGTTTCTTGTACTACTTATTCTCCCTTCTTAACTTCTCAATCTCATCTCTAAGGTCATCAATCTCATCTAGAGAACATATGAGTTCTTATTTTCATTCAACCATTCCTTCTTCTTCACCTTCTTCATGATGATCCTCTTCCTTTTCATTTTCTATTCCTCTAACTCTTTTTCCATGAAGAGAAACCTATTTTCTCTTACAACAAAAGAATGGCTTTGTTCATCATATGAGCTATTGTAGTCATTTAATACATCACTATCCTCTTAGGGTAGTAGGGTTTCTTCATTTTATCATCTACTTGTTGTTCAGGGTTTCCTTTCTTATTGTAGGGACATTTAGTAATGAAATGACCAACTTTACCACATTCAAAGAATTCAAAAGGAAACTTGCCTTTGTATTTTTCAAATCCTCTTCTTAGTCTTCTAATGAAATTTTCCTCATCTTCACCAATCTCATCATTGTCAAATTGGATCATCTCATCCTTGTATTTCTTGGGAGATACATCATTCTCTCTATTAAAAATCTGGAAGGCAACTTCTTTCTTCGATGGTTCTTCATATCTCATCCTCATCTTGAATAGGTTGCAAATATACCATGTAGTTTATTTATAGTAAGTTTGTCTATTTCTCTTCCTTCCTCAATAGCTAAGGTCTTAGAATCATACTTATATGTCATTGATCTAAGAGCTTTCAATACAACATCTTCTTCCAACTCGTCTCCATATCCTTTGATTGAGTTTACTATGTCATTAACTCTCAGAAGATAGTATACAATCTTCTCTTCTTTTGTCATCCTTAGGCCTTCAAATCTAGCTTTAAGTATTTGGAGCATTGCAAATTTTACCTTGTCATATCTTTCATAGATCTTTTTCAATGTATCCCAGACATCTTGTGCATTTTTACAATACATAACTTTGTTGTGCATAGACCTAGACAAACTATTCATAATAGTAAACAATTATTTTTCATTGTTCTCAAAATCATTTTTAGTTGCACCATCAATAGGAGGTATGGTTGGTGGTGTGTATCTAGTCACTATTGACATCTATACATAAAAACCTAAGGATCCCAATTATCCTTTCATTAATTAGCTCTAATAGGCATAATCCATTCCATTGAACCTAGGTGGCTTTTTTGTGGAGGAACTTTCTTGACTAGCCATTGTGTTCTCAAATCAAAGGACCTTCTCGAACTTATTAATCTTCTCCTAGGGAACCTAGGTCTTTGATACCAATTGTTGGAACACAAGAATCTACTTAGAGGGGGGGTGAATCAATAGATACAAAATTTGTATCCTTTTTATCTTGAGTGTAGAAATAACTCTCAAATATAGATGTGCAAATTAAAACATAAAATATATGAAAAACACATGCACATAAAGGATCACCACATGACACTAGATATACATGGAAAAACTAGGATGGGAAAATACATGGTGATGAAATGCTACTAGGAGCTACTATCCTAATCCAGCCTCACCAGGAAACTTTCTATTAGAAATTTTAAGGGAATGGACCCTAAGGATACACCAATCCCATGAGCTGAGAACCAAATCAATTATCTAATGGAACCAACCTATCATATTTACAAAATAAAATATGATTACAATTTTTTCCTAACAAACTCAAATCAATGTTACATCTTACTCTGCAACTACTCAACTATATGTTGCTGCCACAACAACTCTATTCGGTACTCTACACCCCACTGATTTGGCTTTGTTCTTCTCCTTCTTTAATGCATTCTTGGTCTACATCAATCCACCACCATACCTCTTGTGAAAATCTCCCTCTATTTTTAGTGTATTATATGTTTGAATCTGGAGCACATAATCACTTTTGTACTGTACACTATCCTCTCCTCTCTTCACTCAGTTACCCCCTTTGGCAATATTCTCATATATTTTGTGTAGAGATAATTGACGATGATCGCCTCGATATTATCCACCACTTCTACATCTTTTGTTATGGTTTAGGATATCTTCTCCAATATCATCCAGTTCTATTGAGCCACAAAACATTAAACTGTTGTGCAATAAATTTTCATTCATTCTCTCTTTGTCAAACACTATGATCGGATATACATTTAATGCTTCCTTCTATTTATCCAATGTAATCTCAATCCTTTCTTTTTTAGCCATTTGTTACATTTATCTATGCATCAAATCTCATTACATCTTTCGTTGATTCAGGTAGATCATTAAATTCTTACCTCTATGTCTACTTACAGGCGAAACCTTATTTATGCAGACTTAGCCATTCGTGAGATTCATGTTTAAATCCTATCCATTAATCTACTACCTTCACACCATGATCCTAAATCCTTCATTCATCATCATGCCTTTAAATCATGGCCATCAAATAAGTTGTCTTTAAATCTCCATTGTTGATCTCTCTCATCGTAGTTCATATGACTTCATGTGTCATTTATGTGATGTGACTTTGTTCAGCAATCACTGTCTGATCTCACACCTTTCAATCTTGTACCATAGATTTCTTTCCCTCAGGAACCAAAGCCATCATGTATCACTAATTTTTTTAAATCACCATCATTCATTTTTGTGATGCACTAAGACACAATGATCATCATTGGATCAACTTTTGTTCAATCAACACTATCCCCCGCTATTCTGCTAGGCCTGACGATGGGCCCACAAAATTTGTGGGCTAGTGGCCTTATGCCATGTGTCTTCCTTTGACATCATAATCTACTACCATTTATCGCCCATCAGTCATCACTAAAATCTTTGTGTGTCAAGGATGCGTAAGCACGATGCATGAACACCCAACAATGCAATAAAATTTTGACACATGTACATGTTGACATCACTTTCTACTAACATCACTCATCGCTCAAGTCTTCAAGTTCCTTTCTTGACAACAATGATGTGAAGAGATCTATCAATATGATGCCATGTTTCACTAGACCCACACAGGCTTTTTCATCCATCATCGTGCACCATCCAATCAAAGCTAGTTTGATCATAACAGTTCATCGCTTCCCTGTGACGCTTAATTGAGACTCACACAATATGCTAGTGGGAACCATTATATCAACATGATCAAAATCATTGATTGACCTCCATCGCACATCACTGATCATTGGGCCAACTTCTAAGAGATTTAGAAGATGTATTGATCTTCAGTGATAGCTATCAGATGTGGAACAACTTAGAGTGCACCATCCAATTAATTCAAGGAATACACTACGATATCAACCAAATGACTAGGTGAAGGGTCTGATCACTAAATGAACTTAAAGGGATAGGTTTATGAATCAAATGATGTGCAACCTTCAATAAGCAGTCAACAATAAAACAAAAATATTGTTAAGGTGCCATGACTGCAACCCTAGGGTTTAACTAATAAACCCTAATTTTGTCTTTGGGAACAAATATTTCTCTTGTGAGATCATCCTTCACCCCTTGGACCTATAGAGTACATTTTTGAGATACCCTCAAAAAGCCCATGTCAAATCTACCCTTTGATTTCATTTCAAATGCTTGGAAGAATTTAGTGCAATATCATGACAAAGTTGCGTGACAACAGTGCAACATTTTGAGAAACATTTGTAGCTTACACTTCAACTTCTAGAACTAGATCCACAATATGTCATATCTTTCATATACTTTCATGACAACATTTTGACATCAATTCTAGCACTCCCTTCATATAGGATCAATTCCATCTCACACCTGATCCCCTTTTGATATCAATGACAACAATATGCTAACAAGAAGATGTAATAAGATTTTTTTTCCTCTCTATCTTTTGGAAAGAGCTACATTTTTCTATTGATAACTTGTTGAAATTATTGTTTGTATTATTTCTAGCCAACCTAATTGATTTTTTGAAGTCTTGTAGTGTATATAATTGTAAGAAAATTTCATTTACAAGTTAGTGAGAAGAGTGAATTTGGAATGTATTGAATATCTCACAGAAGAAGTGAAAAAGTGTGTGAAAGATAGATTGGGCATGCTTTAACACCTTAGTCAATAGAGTGTTGTGTTGAAAAATATTATAATTTTTATAATCTTAATGTCTCTTTCCCTGAGATAATGAATGTCATCCAGTCCTTGGATCTTTTCCTAAGGTTGTGTGTCTTATCCTACAATTCCTTGGTAGTGAGAATAATTATAATTTTGTAAGAAGTGAGCTACTATATTGTGAGTTAATTCTCACTGTGATTTTTCTCTCATTGGGTTTTCCATGTAAATATGGTGTTATCTTGTTCATGTGTGTTCTTTGTTTCATTTTTCATTTCTCCTAATCAAGTTAAGGGTTGAATTGGTGTATCTTTCACTGTTATGGGTTGTCGACATAATTAAGGTACTAAGTTACTCTACCTTTCTTTGCTATTGATTTTTTTGAGAGTTTCTAATCTAGTAAAGAAGTTTGAGATTGCTAAAGAGTTTATGTTTTGAAAATACTAGTTCATCCCGCTCACACTCTCTAAGTGTATTCAACAATTCATATCAATGCCAAGTTACTTTGAAGAATCTTAACCACTTGACAAAAGATCTAGGATGGCACATGATGGATCATACAAGGGTCCCATGTTTGATGGGACTAATTATACTTTTTGGAAATTTAGAATTAAAATCCATCTAAAATCTCTTGGGTTTGGTGTTTTGCAATCAATCAAAGATGGTTATTTTTCTCCAACTACCCCTCCAACAGATCCAATTGAAATTAGGTTGTATGAGAACAATGTTGAGGATAAAAATTTCTATCTTGTGTGGGTTGGATGATTCATAAATTTTGAAGGTGATGAATTGTAGCTCTGATAAGGATATCTAGGGAAAGATTAGAAAAATATATGATGGAGATATTAAAGTAAATTAAGATAAGATGCAGATCTTTAAGATCATATTTTATGACCTTGAGCATGACAAAGGATGAATACATTGTAAGTTATATGCTCTAGGTGTGTGAAGTAATTTTTGGCATCACAGGTCTTGGTGGAGAAGTAAAAGAAGATGAGATTGTGAAGAAGGTTTTGAGATCACTCCCTAAATCTTACAATAATAAGGTATTTGTTATTGAAGAATCCAAAGACTTGGATCAGTACTTTGTAGATAAAATTTTTGGTTCTCTCAGCACCTTTGAAATGAGATAATTTGAAAAATATGTTCCAAAGAAGGAAACAACATTCAAAACCCAAAAAATTATAGAAGCTGATGTAATTGATTAGAATGATGACATTTATGAGGTTGAAGAAAACTTTGTAAGAAGATTGAAGAAATAAACTATAAAATACAAAGGTAAGTTACCTTTCAAGTGTTTCAATTATGAAAGGATTGGTCATTTCGTATCTAAATGTCCTTTTAAAGAATATGAAGATGGTGGAAAAAGAGATAAGGTTAAAAGGAGTTTATATTTCTTGAGGAAAGTATATTTTCCTCAAAAGATGAATATAATGATCCAAATGATGAATCCCTATTCACGACATTGTAAGAAAAAGAGAGCAATATTAAAGAGTGTAAGAAGTCTAATACTTTATAGGTTAACAAATTTAATGAAAGAGAAGTGGAAGTATGGACTATCTTTCATGCAAAGGAAGAAGAAAATTCTTGCGTGATTGACAGTGGTTGTTCTTACCATGTAACTAGTGAAAAAATTAAACTTTGTCAATCTCAAAAATGTTAGTGTTGGAGCTGTTAAGTTTGGAGTTAACTAGTCAACACAAATATGTGGAGATACTACTATAAAAATTCATGGAAGGATTAGAACTAAGGATGTCCTCCTTGTCAAATGTTTGAAGAATAATCTTCTAAGTGTAAATCAGATGTACAACAAGGGATACAATCTTAAATTTTCATGATAATATTTGTGAGATCATAAAAGAGGGTTTGAAAGACTAGTTGTTGAAGGAAGAAGGATAAATGGTAATTTCTTCATTTAAAAGAGGTAAAAGGTAGAACCTACCAACTGGCCTAGTCTAGTGAGTGTTGGTTGCACAAAATAATGAGACACGTCAATTTTTAGAATATGGTGAAGTTCATTTCCTCTCATGTTGTGAAATAAAAATCCTAAGATAACCAAGCTTGCAAACACATTATGTAAATAATGTCAAACAGGAAGGAAAACAAGGAAAAGTTTCAAAATCAAGGAATTATTTACTAAAATTCCATTAGAGATCATTCATACTGAGTTATGAAGACCCACGAGGACAAGGAGTCAAAAAATTGAAAGGTATTTCATGTTACATATTGATGATTACACCAAAATATCTTGGATTACATTTTTAAGAGATAAATCAAAACCTTTTGATAAGTTTAAAATATGAAAATAAAAAGTTGAGAATGAAGTGTATGCTAAGGTTAAATTCTTAAGGTTAGATAAAGGAGGTGAATTTACTTCAAGTGATTTTTAAAAGTTTTGTCAAGATCATGGTATTAGGAGACATATGTCTGCTCCTAGAAACCCTCAGCAGAATTGGGTAGTGGAGAGGAAGAATAGGATTTTCCAATAAATGGCTAGAACAATGATGAAAGAATGAAATTTTTGTGCTATGTATCATAAGACTATAGTTTGCACTACTATGCATTTTATTGACAAAGTGCAATTGAGGGTCAATAGTACGAAGACCCCATAGTAGTTGTGGTATGGGAATCCTCCTATTAGATACTTAAAAAAAAATGGCAGTAAATGTTACATCAAGGGAGATGATGGCAACCTTTGAATTTTTGATTCAAGATGTGACGGAGGGATCTTTCTTGGTTACTCAACTAGGAGAAAGGAATAAAAATTCTATAATAAGAGATTGGGAAAGGTGATTGTAAGAATTTTTTTTAAGGTAGATGAAGGGTTGTGTTAGATCTCACAAGAACTAGAGGTTTATAGATCTGATATACCTCCCTAGATTGAAGAAGAAGAAGAGGAGAAAGTAGAAAAGGAACGAAAAAATACATAAGACCCTCTAGACTCAAATAAAATATGTTCACAATAAATTTTGTAGATCAGATCATTGGAGACAAGAATGAAGGTGTGCCAAGAGAATGTTTGCAAGAGCTATTGAGAAAGTAAATTTATATTTATTGTCAAAAGTAGAGGTTATGAACTTTTTTTATTCTAGAAAAGATAATGGTTGGATAAAGGAAATGGAAGAAGAACTTGATAAGATAAAGAAGAATTAGACTTTTAAATTGGTCCACAAACTTGATAAGAATGTTATAGGAGAAAAGTGGGTGTTTTGAAACAAGTTGAATGAAGATGGCGATGTTGTAAGGAATAAAGAAAAAAATAGTCCTAGATTGGGTTTTCTTTTCAAAAATAGGAATCTGACAGTGCTTGATCTGAATCTATTGAAACCCTAAAATTGGTAGAACTAGGAATCATATTACCAAGGTGGTGTATCAGTCCTAGTGTACTTTTTTAGAGGTTTATGATCTAATTCTACCCTCCAATATCTACTCTTTTTGCTCTACTTTGTTTTTGGATTTAGAACTATGATTTTAGACCTGTAGAAGATATTCCAGGATCTTGTAAGCGAGAAGACAATTCCAAAAACTTCCTTTAATATTATAACCTAGTCTTCAAATATCCTTCATGGTCCAAGACACCTAGATCTACAATCAAACATGTAAAGAGAAGAAAAACGTCTTGATTGTTAGTGAATAAGGGTTTTCCTAAGTCAAACCCCTTGTAGGTAATTAAAAAAAATGATGAGATGATAAAATAAGGACATGAAATATGAATAATGATATCTTGAATGATGTCTTGTAACATGAATCAACTATCTAATATGAAGTGGTCATGTAGAATTTAGATCTTGATCTTGAAAATAAGTGTAGAAAAATGCTTGATCTTGGATCTTCAATGCTACATCACAACACTAGCTCAACAAATTTCTTGATTCCTTATAATCTTCACATGATGATGGATCATGAATTGCTGAAATAATTGATGAACAATTCTCCTCTTGAATGCCTTAGAAGTGATATTGTAAACTCTCTTGATGCTCTTGTGAAGTCTTGGAATTCTTAACTCTTGAGTGCTTTACTTGATATCATGAAGGCTTAATGAAATAGTGATTTGAGACCTTATTTATATAGGAAACCTATCCAAGTTACCATTTATTAGACCCTAGAGGCTAACATTCATAATATTTGAATTTAAAAACTTGATTTCCCACTCAAAACCCTAAAAAGGGGCCAAATGGGACTGATACGCCCTCCTAGCATATGTGTCCCACCCAGGTGCAACTCATACAGCCAAGGTGGTGTATAAGTCCTGCAAGGACTTTTTAAAGAAAGTGTCGAGGAGTTGAGAAATTAAGTCTATTTGTTGATCTTGTCAGAATTTAGGTTTAAATAAGCCTTGGGATGCATAATATAGGAGCTTAGGGGCCTATTAATCATGGTATAATGGTCATAAAAGTAAGAGATCCCAAAAATCAATGTGATGGTGTAAATAAACATACTTCACAACATCAAATTAATGCAAAATTAGGTATATTTAGCTTAAAAGGGCCATGAATCCAATGTAAAAGTGTAGAACACATTAAAACACTATATTAAGGTAGAATTAGGTCCAAAGGCCCTAAATTTAATGTGAAGGTGTAAATGAATGCAATTTACAACATTAAATCAAGGAAAAGTTAGGTTTATTTAGCTTAAAAAGGGCCCAGGACCTAATGTGAATGTGTAAAAATTATCACAACACTAAATCAAGGCGACCTTAAGTTTATTTTATCATTAATCATTCCTAGATTAAGTGTGAAAATGTAAGCGACAAATTTTTTTTGACTCTACATTTAGCCCCCACTTTAGTGAGAGGAGGAACTTGCTTCAAACTCACACTAAAGTAGACATTCAAGAGGGGTCCAATTGTACCAATGAAAATGGTCTAGGATAATGAAGATCGAGGAGGCGGTCAAGCCCCCAAGATCCAAGATCCTACATGAAATTGACATAAGCAAAAAAAGGACACACACAAAAGTGTATAATACACAACATCAAGATACACAAACATGCAATGTCAATAACTAAAATAAAGAAAAACAAAAATAGGCAAAAATAAAAATGAGGTGGATCAAGCTTTGACTATTTGTCCAACATGGTGTGGATGATATATAAGTTGTTTATCCAAAAATGCAAGCTCACTCTAAGGAAACAAAATTTTAGGTTGTTTGTTGGGTGATTGTAGACACTTAAGAATGTGTTGAGTGATGTCATACACTCAAATCAGGTATACTAACATCATTTCCTCATAAAACCCATCCTCTTTTCGCTTAATTAATTAAAGTTTCCTAGCTATTTAATTAATTGCATCATTTGCATCTATTAACTTAATCAATCTAATTGGGTTAATTCACCCCCTTCCATGCTAACATTTTGTCTCATTATAGTAAATAAATCAAATTATTTAATTTAATCCCTAAGTCCTTTTATTTAATTAAATAACCCTAAGTTGTTTAATTAAAAGTCATATCATATATCCCCTTTTGATTAAATCACTTTATTTAATGAATAACATCCAATTTCCCTTAATTGCATAAATTAAACCTATTTAATTAGCAATTACTAATAGATCTAATTTCCCCCCACTTGTAAGGGAATATTCCAAGGGAATATTTATCCTTCAAACATTCCTCCAGAAAGGGAATATTCCTTCCCCTTTTGCATAATTAAAATTTGTTTTAATTTGCTAAATATCTATTTCCCTCACCCATGAGAATATTCCAAAGAATATTCTCTTTTCTTCAATCATTTGAAAAAGGGGAATATTCCTTTTCTGTAACAAACTTACTTGACTTCTTGTGTAATTTAACTTGTGACTTCTTGTGAAAGTTAACTTTTGACCTCTCCTACAACTTAAAATTGTGTTTGTTTGGAAAAAGTTGAACTATTGATTAAATATCATCATTGATTCTCACCCGTTGATGAGAATCCATGATCCATGTCTCCAACTTCTTCCATCCTTGATTGTTGATTAACCTTTTTGATCTCAACCCTCTATTTATCATTTTCTCTCCTATAAATAGGTCACTATTTGGAGACAAATGGATCCATATTTTTCAGAGCAAACTCATGCTACTGAAATCAATCACACTCACACTCATATTTAGCATTTATTTAGTATAATTTTAGTTTAATTACTTGCATTAGTTATCTTAGATTCTATTAATGTCTTATGTGGTAACATATATCCATTCATGTAGCTTATTTGGTAATTAGGGTTTCAATATTTTTATCTTAGAATGCATTTAGATTAGCTTTGCACTCACATATCTTGATCATCTTAGCATAAATAATATTAAAAATAGCTTGCATCATGTTAGTTTAGCATTTAAATTATGTTTCATCACACATCTCACAATGGTTTCATTAGTTATCTTCAATAAAACTAATTGAAACAAGCTCATTATCCAAGGGATTGGGAAAGGGTCATCATTTCACATCAACAAGATACCACTACCCCAATAGGATAAGTTTCAATGGATTGGAATAGGTGTATTTAAAGCTTCCATATTTTAGTATGTTAATCTTTAATGGATGCTTACTTTAGTTTTCATTTGATTGATCTCTATTGGGATTGCCATTTAGTGGCACGATTATGCTTTCTATCCTTATGGATCAAGTATAGTTAGCCCATATTAATCCATTGGTCACAATGACTATCCAAAAAGGGTGGCTTAGTTATAAAGTCATGCATCTATGTCAATTTATCATCGTATAATGAGAAATTCATGCCCACATTTAGGCTTCTCATCATACATTAACCATACCAAAGCTATACCTACTAATAAATTTGGCAAGGTGCCACAAAAAAATGAACTTTGAGCTTCATGAGGCAAGAAAATCTTTGTGTGCTTGAAACTCATGAACAAGAAATATGGCACCACATGCAAGAAACGTGTTTTATGCAAGGTGGCCATATAATGATTGTTGTAAATAAAAAATAGTGTAAGGTACGTTCAAAGGGATTTTTCTTAGTTCTTGCAAGGTCTATTCTTAGGGAACACCATACCTAATGTCTCCAAGAGAGGAAAATTCAAAGAAATATCAAGCTCTCAAAGGAAATCAATCCCAATGACACCCATAAGAAAAGGATGCATCGCAAGAAGAAATAAAATCTCACATTGAAACATGAGTGTCAATGTATGCCCCCAATTTAAAGTGGTTGCTAACACCATTACTATGGAAAATTTCTTTAAAATAGAAGAAGACATGAGAGCTTTCTCGGAAAGCCCTATGCCAGTTCATATGTTTCCAATAAGCTATGTCATGAAAAGGGAAGGGGTTACCCCCAAAATGTATAACTCAATACGTCACATGCAATCCAAATTAAGGCATGTCACCCACATCCCAAGCTTTCTCTTATATGTATATGAAAGGTAGTCAACTAGGCAAAAGAGACAACGACAAGTGACATATGAGGACAACGCTACCTAACCCCTTACCCCCACTTAGTGTAGGAAAAGGGTGAAAATAAGTATCGGTTAGAGGAACTAGGTGCTTCAACACAAGGAAGAGCACCATGGTCCTTAAGGTGTTGACTTTGATTACTTAAATCATTAAATTCATTAGTATCATGACCATGAACTCTACGATATGAATAAAATGATCTCTTGTAGTAAAATTTATTTTGCGTTGTTGGAGGGAGAGATATCAAACGATCTTGGAAGAGTCTCGACAAGATACTCTCTTTACCAAAATTAGACTATGTTGTTTTATTTTGCAAAAAAGATATCTCTTGCTTAGTACAAGATGTCATACTTACACAAGACTCTTTAGATTGTGAGATTTTGCACTCTCCTTTATAGGAGTGTATTAAATATATCAAATTTGAATCATAAGTGTTTTTCATGATGACATTGACATTAAGCGAGTATTTCTTTGTCTCTTTCATTTCATTCAAAGAATGATAATCAATACCACTAGTATCTATCAATTCAAGATGCACTACTATTAAAGTTAGCTTGGAAGAATCTTTTATGAGAGTGTTTATATTGAGTGAAGGCTTTTTTTTTCTTTCAAGGGACAATAACCAAGACCACTAGTATTTTATTGCATGTGAGGGTCTATAAGGACACAAATACCTTGTTCTCTAGAACCATGTCCTTTTCCACTATATCCCAGATTTTTCATAAATTCATAACCTCTTCCATAAATATTTTTCATTTATTTTGGATTTGGCAGTTGTTGATAGTCTATCTCATTCAAATTTGTCATAAAATTTTCTTCTTATTCTAAATTGGTTGAGGTGGATGCTTTCAAATGTTCTTCCAAATTTTGTGTTCACATTACCGCTTTCTCTTTTCCCTTTTTAGAATCTTTTTTTATGATCTTGTATTCTCCCATGAATGCTGATTTAAATTCTAGGGAACCCAAATCATATTCTAATAGCTTCATGATTTTATCAATATGTTTTTCTTTGTCTTTTATTTTCATGGGTTCTACTTGTGTAGTTGGTGTTAATGTTTTCAAAGGATGTCCTTCCCTTTCTCAATGTTCAAATAGCTATCTAGGTCAGGTTCAACTTCGAGTGTGTACAATTTGTTGTTGTAGACATACTTCATTACACGATGAAGGGTAGAAGGAACCCCATTCATTGCATCAATCCATGGTCTTCCTAAAAGGGTATTATATGACAGATCGTGAGGCATAACATGGATCAATGTTTCTAATGTGGCCTTTCCAGCTATAATAGGCAAAGTGATCACACAAAGCGGTTATTTTCCTACATTGTCAAATCCCTTAATAGATAAAGAGTCAAGTTAATTTTTTTATTTATCCACACCAAGCTTATCCAAAATGGATACACTACATAGATTAAAGGAAGATTCGTTGTCAATGAGGGTTATTTTTATTCCCAACCTATTATGTATAGCTATTATCACAAGAGGATCATTTTATTTTTGCAATTCCAAGGAACGAAGCTCACTTTGGTGGAAAACAATGTCATCATTCATTTCTTGAATCAAGGATGCTATGTCATTTGATTGCACACTACAAGGCATAGGAATTTGTTGTAAGGTATTTTTGATTTTTTTATGATAATGAGGGGAGGCTTGAATAAGGTCCCATAATGATATATTAGTAGGATTATTATTTAGTTGTTCAACAAAAGTCTACTCCTTTCCACTTTGTGAAAGAAAATGAGGAGGACCTGGTAAGATAGGATTAGGAAATGGGAGGGATTTTGAAGGTGTTTGTCTTGGTTGCAGATTGTTTCTAGTGTTATATGTATGATAAATGTTGTTATAACTCGATTTCTATGAAACATTATTCTTAGGTGGGTAAAGGATAAGTTCAGGTTTGATTTGAGTTTGAGTTTTGTGTGAACGTGGGTAAATAATTAGAGGGTTCAAAGGATGTCCCATAGGGTATGTAGGAGGTCCATTAATCGAGAGAGATCTAATGGACAATTGAACATTCATAACCTTAATGGTCTTGGTTTGATGTATTTATAATAAAGGTCAATCTAGTGTCATCTTTTCACCATCGTCTAAGGAAGCCACATTACTATTATTTTAAAGAGGTGTGTGAATGTTGTCATTGTCTTACATCATGATATCCTTCTTAGTAGGATATTTTTTAGGAGAACTAGAAACTAGATGTTCATGACATTCAAAGATTGGTTCTTCTAAAATGACTTTATCACAAGTAGGGGAATGGTCAATGGTTGAATTATCTTTCTCAATAAGGGTTTCCATAGATGAAAAGGGGAAACTAAGATTCTCATGACTTTCATCGATTCTATTTTCTAGCATCAAAGCATCTTCTTCACAACTAGGAGAGATACTAGGATAAGAACAAGTATGATTGTCATGATTGTCCTTAATTTCATTCCTTTGTCCTATATTATGTTCCAAAATAGGAAAGGAAACGCAAATAGGGTTGTCATGGATCTTAATGTTTTGATCATCCAATACCAACATATCTTCCTCATTTACAGTTTCATCCTCTAAAAATTTATCACAAGAGGGGGAGATGTTGGGAGATGAATGTAGACTAGTTGAAGTTTCAATGGTATCTTTTTGTGTTATGTTATCCTCATGATTACCTATTGTTATATCCTCTTGTTCATCAATGTCTTGTCCGCTAAGAGAGGTAGAACTAGAGAACTAACTAGGACTCTCAAAACTCTCACTGATTGGTTCTTATAACACCAAAATATCTTCTTCACAACTAGGAGATATATTAGGAGAAGAACGAATATGATTTTTATAATTATCCACTATTGTATTATCCTTCACTAAAAAATTCTCATAGGGATGGGATATGAACTTTTTATTAGCATTCGTAGATAAATAAGATACTAACATTTTTTGAAAAATAATGGAAAGTACTTCTAATAATCTTATGCAATGCTTCAAGAATGTAAAAAATATATATCCAAAGATGAACAATACTTTTATCCAATGTATGCAAAGCTTTAAGAATGCAAACAATGTGTATCCAAAAATGAAAAGAACTTTTATGGAACTTATGCAAAGCTTTATGAACGTAATCATTGTGTATGCAAAAGTGAAAACTAATTTTATCCAAATGATGCAAAGTTTCATAAATGTAAACATTTTCAGATTCGATGATGTTTTCTAGTGCATTGACTTAGGAAGACTTAAAAAATGACTACCCTAAACTGATGCTTTTGACCTGCATACTTAAAAAAGATGTTCCTAAAACATTCAAGACTTAAAGTATATGTTACCAACAAGCTTAGCGAGCATAGAAACAAGGTTTTCAGTCTTGTAAAAGGTAGTTTCAGATCTACACTACGACTAAATAACCCAAAGGGCCGTATGAGTCCTAGTTAGGGTTTTTTTCATAATTTTTAGAAAATTTCTAGTGATTTTTATGCTTTTATGTTTGTATGAGTTGTAACCTAAGTGAAAATGAACATTTTATATGATTTTCAATGATTTGGGATGTGAATATGCAAGATATATGCACTTTCACTAATGCAAGATTTAGAAACCATAGAATTCTAATTAACTAATGTAAACCCTAATGCAATGTGAATGCAAGCAAGATCTAGGATGATGATGCACTCCAAATTAAAATTATGATGTTCTAAATATAGGTTTACCAAAATGAAAGGTTTAATTTTTTTGCTTCTATGCTTGGGAGATAGAATATCAATCTTCCACACTCTCATTCAAGGAAACCCTAGAGATCTCAATCCAATGTAGAAAAGGGAAAGAGATCTTGCAATAGGGTGTCCAAGGGTGTGATGATGAAGTAAATAGGGGTTCACCACCAAGCTAGGGCTTGGAAATACTAATGAATTACGAAACCTAATTATGAAATTTAATGATATGAAAGACCTAATTAAATGACCTAGAAATTTAAATAAATTAGAACAAAAAACTACAAAATCAAAAGTGTACACTTGGAAACCTATAGAGGCTTGAATGAGGACCTGAAACGTTGAAAACACTAATTTTTTTAGGCTGACTAGGATTCATATGCCAGTCTAGGCGATTTAGTCCCAGATTGGGTTTTCTGTGCCAAAACTAGAATCTAACAGTGCTTGATTTGAATATCTTGAAACCCTAAAAATTGGCCATACTAGGACTCATACACCCAAGGTGGCATATTAGTTCCAATGTGATTTTTCTAAGGGTTATGAAATCATTCTTCCCTCCAATATTTGTTCTATCTACTCTACTTTGTTTTTGGATCTAAAACTCTAATTTCAGACCTATAGAAGACCTTCCAGGATCTTGTAAGCGAGGATACAATTCCAAAAACTTCCTTCAAGATTATAACCTAGTATTCAAAGATCGTTCATGCTCCAAGACACCCAATTTTGCAATCACACATGTAAAGAGAAGAAAAACTTGTTGATTGTTGGTGAATAGGGGTTTTCTTTAGTCAAAGCCTTGTAGGTAATTAAACCAAATGATGAGATAATGAAATAAGGACACGAAACATGATAAATGATACCTTGAGTGATTTCTTGTTGTACACATCTAAAAATGGTCACGGTTATTCAAACTTGTTAATTAATAAAATATGAATTATTTAATTAATATTCTAAAGTCATCTACATATAAATAAATTTAATTATTTGTTTATATTTTTCATTTTTTCCAATTCTTCTAGTTTAATTAAATAAATAAGTTTATTTAATTATTGCTATTTTCCTCTTAATTAAATTAAATAATTTTAATAATTTATTTATTTAATTATCATTTTATTTCTAAGTTTGAACATTTAAATTCAAACAATGGAATATTCATCCTTCATCTCACATTTAAATATTATATATTTAATATCTTTTTCACCCCACTTAATTAAAAATTGTAAAATATCTAATTACTTATCTTTTTCACTTCTTACACATAATTAAATATTAATTATTTAATTGTTGAAGCTTTTATTTTCATTGTCACATGAAATTAAATAAACTTATTTATTTAATTAGCAATTATTTGCAACTTTCAACCAATTTTCATAAATGAAAAGATAAATCCCATGTTTGTCTCCATTTTTGAATGAGGATGGTTTTGTGGGTTGAAAAAATTCTTCCACTTTCCTCTCAACCTTCCATATTTCTCTCAACTTCTTAATCTCTCACAGGTTAATCTTGACAGGTTTGAATTTCAACCATTGATCTCCACCAACTAGATTATTGCCTTCTAAACTCTATAAATACAGCCTTCTCATAAGTAGATTTCATTCTAGATTTCATACACAGTTACTATAGTTACATTCGAATTAGCATATCATCATTTTAGCAATCTCATATCATAGCATCATAGCATTCAAATTTCATAGCTTAAATCATATAGAAATACACATGCATTTTCAATCAATCTCATTTTCCTAAGTTGTCATTTCAAGAATCTGTTTCTTACACAACTGAGAGCCAGTAAATTTAATCAAATCCTTGGAGATGGAGGATGATGGGATGAATTTGAGGAAGTTGTTGTTATATAGAGTTCTTTTATCTTTTTAATCAGTTTCTTTCAATCTAATGTTTCATTGGTGTGCTAGTTTACTTTCTAATTAGTTCACATATTCTAACAACACATTTTTGGTGCCCACCGTGGGGCATCCCCCCATTTTTAATCATTTTATTGCAGAATTTTTTTGACAGGTGACGGACTGGAGTTGTGCATTAGCACATACGAGCCTCTATTTGGCACATCCCTGGACTGTTTTAGCGCATCCAGGGACTGTTTTAGCGCATCCGTGGACTATTCTAGTGCATAGATGACCTATTTTCACGCATCCTTGTTTGATCATTTAGCACATTTGTTGACTGTTTTGGCACATAGATGACATGTTTTAATGCATAAAGTGGTTGTAAAAAAATTAAATTATGATTCTGATGCCATCCACGGATAGGATTTTTCAATTCAGTTTTAAAGCAAAATGAAGCAATCCTAGGATAGACACTTAAATCTAGAATTTATCAATCCAAGGATAGTCACCACACTTTATTTTATGTTGGTTAAAATGAATCCAATGCTTGCACTAGAGCAACATCTTCACTTAGTGTAGAAAATTGTCATTTGGATTTAAAAATCAACCACTTGTTTACTGTGATTCTTGGGTAATAGGTTTATGCTCTCCCCTTTACTGGGTGATCAGAACACCAAACTTACCTATTTTATTTTATGCAATTTATACTTTATTACATCCTTTAGAAGGCCTTTCGTAGTGGGAAAAAGTACTCAACCTAGAGAAACGACCTAAGTGGGAACAACCAAAGCCAGGTTTTCCAACCCACTCTAATCAAAAGTGAATTTTGGGGAAACCCATATTCAATAGAAGTGAGCAAGATAACCATCCCCAAAATCTTTGTTCTAAAGATTGGGAGGTCTCCTGAGGGAGTTTATCTATTTCCATGCCAAACGGAAACCTTTATTATGAACCATAGTGTAGAAATTCAACCATATCAGTATCCAAACATCATTTTAATCACAGTTCAAGGGGAGGGAAGAATCTGCCCCCAAGACACTCACCATATAATCACCATGGATTGTTTGCTCAAGGGATCAAGAAATCTAACCTTGAGTATGCACCTAGAAAACACAAAAACATGGGCTCCCTCTAGGGGGTGACACGGCTATGTGAGTTGACACAATTTTAAGTTGTGGGGTATGATTTCTATGATGACCTATTTGAAAAACTAAGAAAGATTCTGTTTGAATTGCTTATCTTGTTCAAATACCTCTGAAAATCTCAAGAACATACACTCTTTATTTAGATTTTAGGATTAACGAAAAAACTATCTGCTACTATATGCCATGTTTTTCACATTTAAATTAGATTAAGATCATTCGAAAATATCAAATTGTCAAAACATTTTTGTCTCATAAAAATTATTTCTAAGTTTAGCACATCTGTGCTCTATTTTAGTGCATTTGTGCTCTATTTCAGTGCATCTGTGCTATGTTTTAGCACATATGTGCTCTATTTCAGCGCATCTGTGTTCCAAACCTAGGTAATTTTTTGACATTCAGAAATCAGTTGTCTCAGTCTAGTCTTCTCCTATGCTCAGGGTTTGGAAGTCTGCTACTTTTGCCAAAAATTCCATAGAAAGGAAAATTAGAAAGCCAAAGAAATCTCTCAGTTGTAAGAAGTTATTGAAAAAGAGGAAATTTTTATACCAAAGTTGAAAGGTCTTGCTTGAACACAAGACCTTTATTCATCGATATCACAACTTTGTTAGAGGTTTCACTCATGATTATGCTGTAGAACCTTTATACTCACGAGCCTTCTTTCAAAGAAGAGCCCTTTCTCAAAGGTATAATCACAGTCAACATATTCATTCCTCTTACATTCCCCAACTTGCAATTGTATACTCTACTCATCCTAATCAATTTATGCAATAGAGAAACTCAAGCACATTAGGCATTTATTGCAAATCCTTTTTTTTAACAAAGCTATGATCAAACTTCACTAAGTGAAAAATCATCTTTATTTTTGATCTTTGGTTTAATTCCCGCCAACAAGATTTTCATCCTTTCAATCAAGGAATCATGAGCTAAAGATTAAAAATATTTTAAGTCATAGAATCTTCATTCTATCTTGACTTTCATATCTATCATAATTTCACTATTTCATTCTTTTGATCAAAGTTAGTAGAAATTAGGCAAAGCTTATGCCTATTGTCACGAGATCTCAAAAAAACATAGAAAAAGATGAAAGAGAAAGTACAGTAAGCAAAATGGGTGATAATAATGATATGGAAGAGAATCCCTTTCATAACCCAAATACTAAAGAGATAATAGAGGAAAAGGTCCAAGAAGTAGAGTAGGATCCCCAATTCCATACTCTTATGGAAAGGATTTTAGAGCGAAACAAGGAAATATTTCCTTTCATTGGCTAATCAAGGAGCTAAGTTACCTGCTAATTTTGACACAGAAGGGATTAAAGAAAATCCTGAAGCCCCTCTTAATGATTTTAATGCTCTTACTCTACAGTTAAAAGCATTACAAATGCAAATGAAAGAAATTCAAGGGGGTACAACAAAGAAATATGTTTTGGATGATATATGTCCTTATCCATTTGACAGGAGTCTTCAAATGATTCCTTTTCCAAAAAATTGTGAAATCCCTAAATTTGATAGGTATAATGGGAAAACTGACCCCATTGAACATGTGAGGGATTTCTGAAATATGAGCTTAGAATTCACTCATGAAGATACCTACTTAACGCAATTGTTTCCATGAAGTCTAGGTGGACAATCCATGGAGTGGATTTCAAATATCACTCCCCCCATCAGAATATTTGAGGAGTTAACAAATAAATTTATATCGCAATACTCCTACAACATCTAGCACCAGATAACCATGATTGATCTTTGTAAGGTGAAACAAAAGGTAGGGGAATATTTCACCATATTTTTACAAAGGCGAAGAAGGGTATTTGCTAGATACTCTTGTCCTATTCTTGAAATAGAAAAGATGGAGATCTTTATCGATAGTCTGAATCAAGAGATGAGTTACAGACTAAACCTTCACTATCCTCAATCATTTGAAAAATTGATTGAAAACACAATTACTATTGAAGGTGCCTTGGTCAAGTGCGAAGTTTTGAAAATTGATAAAGAGGGTTCAAATTTCAACAACAACAACAACAAAAATAGTAACAACAATGACAAGTCATGATTTTGGACTCAAAATCAAAATGTTGTGAATGCTAGGGCAGTAGATGCTAACAACGTGAATGTGAGGCCTACTGTCCTTAATGTATCAGGTGTCCAACCTAGCAATAATGCTAGAAATTCTAGTACCCAATTTAATGTTTCCAATCAAGGGAATGTGACTAATAATCATGGAAATAATTTTGGCAATAATCAAAATTCAAATGTGCCTAGATCTTCTTATTTTTCAAATCGACGAAGTTTTACTCCCTTGGGCCAATCTTTGGAATCCATTCTCAAAGAATTATTGAATAAAAATGCTATTACATTGCCACCACAAGGAGATTATGAGCCTTGAGTTAAACCACCATCATGGAATGACTCACACTTTTGTGATTATCATAGGTGTAAAGGTCATAAGACAAATAATTGCCAAGGGTTAAAGAATGTTGTTCAGGATTTGATTGATAATCGTACCATTATGGTTGAAGGAAATAATGTCAATGATGATCATCAGGTGTTCAAGGATCCTCTCCATAATTATCAAAAAGGAGAATCCATGGGTGATAAGGGCAAGAATTTTAATTATGTCCACGACACCATTATCAATCATATTTACACGAATGATCAGAAAATCGATGGTATTAGAATCAAAGGTAAGCAAGAATATCAAGAAGTCAATGCTACAACAAGGGGACAAGCCAAAATAATTATAAAAGGAATCTCATCTAAAGCAACATTTCCCCCTCCAAGTCAATACAATTTCATTGATCAACTATGAAAAATATCAGCCCAAATTTCTATCTTGGAACTCTTAAAGTTATCACCTGTGCATAAGGACATTCTGGAAAAGGCGATTTTTGATACAACTATCTCTCCTGATTTGGATATCAATAAATTTCAAGCCATGGTGGGACACTTGTCCTCATCCACATGTTTATCCTTTACTGAGAAGGATGACTCATCCATGACCCATCCGCATAATTCATCACTCTACTTAGATGTTATGGTTCACAAAGCCCGAATTAGACGTGTCCTAATAGATGGGGGAGCCAAATTAAACATTTGTACTTTGAAATTGGTCCTCGCTTTGGGATATTCTGAAGAATCTATAGATCCATGAAGAAAGATTACAATCAAGGAATATTATGGTGAGGAAAGAGCTTCTAAATGCCTCATCATGCTATCAATCAAAGTGGGACCTATTGTGAAGAATACCTTCTGCCAAGTTCTAGATCAGGATCTATCCGATAACATACTCTTGGGTCATCTATGGATCCATGACATGCAAGTTGTTCCATCTACTTATCATCAATGCTGGAAATTTCCATATGATGGACAAGAAGTAACAATACTTGTTGATCACATTAGGATTCAAACTTTCTCTAACCCAAAAGCAACTTAGGACACACTAGTCCCGCATAATAGAGAGGCTTTGGCAATCTCTACCTCCAAATACAATGAGCAAGCATGAGAAATGATAAGTAACTTTGGTGCCAAGCTAAAATTGAAGGATAATGGAGTGGGAGAATATTATTTATATCTCTCTAATCTACCTATATCTCCAATATCTCATGGTCAACCATCAACATCCATACGATAGGCTACAATAGCTTTAGCCTCAGCTTCAGTTCCCATCACCAAGTTTAATTGAGTATTTATCAAAGAAAATGAAATGGAGGATAGGGCTATCCTTCATTGGTTGTATAAAGATGAAGAAGAATCTGTAAAACATGTCAAGTTACCCATAGAATAGTATGGAAAAGGTTATGCAATCATGCAAAAAATTTGTTATGAATGAAATGGCTCTATCAGAAAGAGAAAAGAGGGTATTGTTGAGCCTATCCAACTGAAAACAATGCTCCCAAAAGATAAAATTGGGTTAGGATATGGTGACGATACAAAGGAAGAAGTAGTACAAAGAATTTCTAAGGAGTTAGTTGAAACAATTTTGAGAATTCAAGCAAATAATTCTGACACTGATTCCAATGAATATGAATGGGACAATGTCTCTGATGATACATTCTTGAGGGAGAAAAGGGTGGATTTCATACACAAATTCACACTCGCATTCTTACAAGGGAAAAGCTCAAGGCCTCTGCTTGATTATGTCCTACAAAATGATCATGAATCAAGTGAAACCAATTCAATTCAAAGTGAGATAGATCATCTATAGGAGAATACCATCCTAGATCTCTCCCATAATGATGTTAATAATAGCATCATGACCCTAACAACCAGTGACCTTACATATCCTAATGATCCATTTCCTTTGGTCCATCCTGAACTCATCGATTGGGAACAAATCACACCCATTGATATCCCAACTTTTCCCAATGATGAAACCATCATAAATTTCCTTTGTTCATCCCAATCGGAAACAAGTTCCACCAAGGAATCACAAGATCAAAATTTTCGACAAGAAAGTGCCAAGTTTCTCAGCTATGAAATAAATAACATAAGATAAAGATCTAATGGTGAAAATCTAACAAAAGCAGTATTAGATCAAAAAAAGAGAAAAATTAAAAGTGTATCCAATAGTGAAAACCTTTCAAAGGCACTAGAGGATGGGAAACTTGACACTCTCCTAGAACATTACCAGGAAAGGTTTTCTATTCTGATAGAACCAACGAAGGCACTCAATATAGGTACTACGGAACAACACAAAGTCTTGCAACTTGCTACATCTCTAACAAAAGAGGAAATACTAGGATTCACATAATTTCTCAAAGATAATCAAGTCAATTTTACATGGTCCTATGCAGATATGCCTGGATTATATCTAGATCTCATCATGCATCATCTATCTATTATGTGGAGGGCAAAACCTATGAAGCAGAAACTTAGAAAAATGCATCCAAATGTTGGTTAAAGAGGATTTAAAGAAGCTTTTGGATGTTGGATTCATTTGGTCTATCAACTATGCAGAATGGATCTCCAATATCATACCTATTTCAAAGCCAGACAAAAGCATAAGAATTTGTATAGATTTTAGGGATTTGAATAAGGCATGTCCTAAGGACGATTTTCCTCTACCAAACATGTATATGATTGTTGATTTGACTATTGGACATGTGATGTATTCATTAATGGATGCATTTTCAGATACAACCAGATAAAGATTGCACCAGAGGATCAGGATAAAACAACATTCACATGCCCTTGGGGTACTTATTGCTGGAATGTAATGCCATTTGGGTTGAAGAATGCAGGAGCTACATACCAAAGTGCAATGACAATGATTTTTTATGATATGATGCATACATTCATGGAGGATTATGTTGATGATCTCCTCTCCAAATCTAACACCAAGGAAGGACACATTGCTATCTTATCTAAAATTTTCAAAAGAAAGGAACAATTCAAAGTGAGACTTAATCCAAAGAAATGTGTCTTTTGAGTAAAATCTGGAAAGTTGCTAGTTTATATTGTATCAGAAAAGGCAATTGAGGTGGATCTAGCTAAGGTACAAGCAATTCTTGATATGCCACCACCAAGGAACATTAGTCAACTGCGCTCTTTATAGGGACGGTTACAATCCATCAAAAGATTTATTGCCCAATTAGCAGATAAATGTCTACCATTTACTCATCTCTTAAACAAGAATGTTCCATTTAAATGGGAAAAAAAATATGAAGCAACGTTTGATCAGATAAAACAGTATCTCATGAATTGACCAGTATTGATTGCACCAATGCAAGGTTCACCACTCATATTGTATATTTCTACCACGAAAGTGTCCCTAGGAGCATTATTGGCACAGGAAGACAACTCAAGAAAGGAATGAGAAATCTATTACATCAGTCGAACTTTGACAAGACATGAGATAAATTACGCATTCATTGAAAAGTATTGTTTAGTGGTAGTGTTCACATCTCAAAAGTTACGACACTATATGCTAGCACATACAATAAAACTAGTGGCTAAAATTGATCCACTTAAATATCTTCTAAGTAAGGCAACTTTAGCTGGTAGGTTGGCTAAATGGGTCATGATTTTGAGTGAGTTTAACATTTATTATGTGGATCAAAAATCTATAAAGGGATAGGTGATCGAAGATCAGTTAGGAAAAGCACCAATGCAATCAGAACACCCAATACACACTGATTTTACTGCTGCTCATGTATTCACAATAGCTATTAAGCAGTCATGGGCGCTCTATTTTGGTGGTTCCTACACTCAACATGGTTCAGGAGTAGGGATTCTTTTCATTAAACCTGAAGGACATACAATTCCAAAATCTTATCAACTAATGTTCCCTTGCACAAACAACATAGCTGAGTATGAGGCACTATTAATTGGCATGATAATTGTAGTGGACTAGAAAATCACAAAACTTCAAGTTTTTGGTGATTGAAAACTTGTTATAAATCAAATCAATGATGAATATCACACTAAGGATAAAAAAGTTGATACCTTACAAAAAAATGGTGGACAATTTCAAGAAATACTTTGTTGATATCAAGTTCATACAAATTCCACGTATTGATAATAAAGCAGCAGATGCAATGGCTACAATCGCATCTCTACTCCAGTTGTTAGAGAATCAATTACAATATGATTTCTTGGTGGAACAATTGTTTTCTCCCACCTATGACAATCCAAAAACTCAAATCATTTTCCACTTAACTAGTTCTAATTCTCCCTTATATGGCCAAATTTACGCTTACCTAAAGGATACTATTTTACCTTTAGATTTTTCTATAAATCAAAAGAGAAATTTCATTTGTCAATCCTCTCGTTATACCTTAATTGCTGACGTCTTATACTGGCATGGTCTGGATGGTACCCTCCTTAGATGTCTCAAACACGATGAATCAGAAAAAGCCTTACAAGAGGTACATGGTGGAATTTGTGGAACACACTCAAGTGGACTAACCTTAGCAAATAAACTTGTTAGATTGGGTTACTACTGGCCGATCATGGAGAAGGAATCATTCATCTATGTGAAGAAATGTTCAAAATATCAGATTCATGGGAATCTCATTCATGCTCCTACTCAGGAATTACAACCCTTCACAACAACATGGCTTTTCTCTTAGTGGGGATTGGACCTGGTTGGCAAGATACACCCGTCATCTTCAAATGGACACAAATTCATCATTACAACCATTGAGTATTTCACTAAGTGGATTGAATTTGTTCCCTTAACAACTATTATTGGCAAACAAATCTCTTCATTCATTTTGAACTATATCATCTGTCGATATTGTATTCCCAATTCCATTATCACAGACAATGGAAGACCCTTTAAAAATTAGGATGTTGATGAATTATGTGAAAGATTTCACATCTAACATAGGTTATCTACACCTTATTATCCACAAGGGAATGGTCAAGATGAAGCTTCAAATAAAATAATTCTAAAGATTTTGAAGAAAATAGTGAATGAGGTAGGTTGTGATTGGAATGTCCAATTAAATCCAGCATTATGTGCATACGAAACAAGTATTCGCACACCAATAGATGCTACTCCCTATGCTTTGGTCTATGGAGCAAAAGCTATTCTACAACTAGAAATTCAGATTCCCTCACTTCGAGTATCACGAAAGGTGTTAATCAATAATGAAGATTACAGAGTATCAAGGTTGCAAGAGTTGGAATTGCTTAACAAATGACATCAAATTGCAGTCAATCATTTGAAGGGATATCAACAAATTTTGTCTCATAGTTACAATCACAAAATCAAACCTTGAACTTTTCAAGTAGGTGACTTGGTTCTAAAAGAAAACCCTCGTAATCAGCAGGATCGGGAAATGAAAGGTAAGTTCAAACCTAACTGGTTGGGCCTGTTCGTTGTCATTGCTGCATATGGATTAGGGGCATATCGATTGTCAACATCAGAAGGGGACCTGCTTGAAGATCTGACCAACAACATTCATTTGAATAATTTTATGCCTAAAAAATATCAAAAACAATACAAAAAAATAAAAAAAGAGCAAAAATATACAAAAAAATAAAAAAAGAGCAAAAATGTATAGAAAATTTTAAAAAAGAAAACAAAAAAAAATCATTGCCTTGATGAAAACCTGGCAAACTGGCGTCTTGGTAACAACAAAAAAATCATAAAATCAAGAAAAAGTGCAATAAAAACAAATGATGAAATCCTAGCAAATAGGCATTGTTTGTGATTTTGTTTGGCTCTCTCATCTATTAGGATACATTCTACATATCCATATTTCATCGGCATCACATACATGCCTAGCCATCACATTCGCATTATGCGTCACATCCTTTCCTTGAAATGACAAGGATCTCATCATGGCTTGATGATTAGGGTTATCCTTAGCAATAGTTGTGCCTAACAGGAGTCAGGGTACAAGGTCACTAAGGGGGGGCAATTTCCTTCTTGGAGCTTTCTAGTAGTCAGTTGGCAACATGTGTCAGGAATCAGAATATCAAAAACAAAAAACTTGTCCAATTAAACTAAGTCCACAACGACTGTTTTGATAGATAACTAAAACAAATTGGATGATCTTAATCTAAATAAAATAAATGACAAACTTAAAGCATGAGTTGAATTATTGTTTTGACATTTGATGACATCATATCTTTGGATTGGTTCAATGATGTACTGAACTAGAATCATAAGGAAGGAGTATGATTTTTCTTTGCTTGTTGTCTATAAGCTAATCACTAGTATTATGCAAATTGGTCATGGGACATGCTCTATGATGTATCATTGATGACATTTCAGAATTTGCATAGGAAAATGGTTAACTTTTGTCTATTTATGCAAATAATACTCAAGTCATCTTGGTTCAATTATACCTCGATGCTTGTATTAATTTTCTACATCAAACATCATGAAAGTAGTACTGAGGTCATCTTTGGTGCTAACATACACATTGATTCTTGTACTAACTTTAAACATATCAAAAATGCTCAATGATGAAAATCAAGTGTGGCATGGAATGACAAATAGGAGAATGGTTCATTACTACATTCTAGGACTACATGATTCATTTAGGTTCGCATTTTGGAGGTTGTCTAAGGTAGATTTTTGAAGGTTAGTAAAAATTTCATATATCTTTTCAAACAACAATAGAGTAAATTTGGACATTTGTGGCATCTCATTTCATTTTCATTCATTATATATCATTTTGTCATGATTATTCATTTTAGTTATCATTATCACTCATTGCATTATTTTCACATTATATCATATCATTTCACTATCATTATTTGATCTCATTTAGTTTATCATGATCATTATCCATCTTTAAATATTTTATCATTTTTCATCATATTACGCATTGATCACTCATCCCATATCATTTCATAACATTTGAATTAACATCCTTTTCACATTATCTTACATAAATCTACATCAATACAAAGATTCCATCAATTTCATCCATTTTCATATCATCAATTACATCATATCATTAGGTATTATTACATTATTTCATTTTTCATTATCAAGCATTCATCATTATCATCATTTTTAATTAATTCATATCATTATTATAGCCATTTTAGTTTATATCTCATTTTCATATCATTCATTAAACATTCATCTCATTTATATCTCATCATATTATCTCATTCAAAACATATCTTTTCATTCAGGTCTCATTCATATTCATTATTCATCTTTAGGACATAACATTCATCATTGTATTAGTTCATTTACATCATCATATCATCATTTGCATCATAAAATAAAAGCATCATCATTTACATCATATCATCATTTTCATCATAAACATCATAAGCATATCGAAATAAAATGCATAAACCATCCATAACACATGCATAATCGAATCACCACTACATCTCATAAATCTCATCAAAACAAATGTCCAAAGGTACAAGGATATCAAATTTTTCAACAAGATATATCAAATACAATGCATAAATGTGTCAAAATGCTCATCACTGAGGGGCATCTGGTCGTGGCACATGGTTTCTACTATCATCTAAGGTAGTAGGTCTCATTGGATCTTTGCTCCTAGAAGCTCTGAGCTCTCGTCTGATCGACTGACCCACACTCTTGGTAGCACTCTTGGTATGACTGCATGAATGGGTCTGAGACCGAGTACCTGACTGTGTAAAGGAAATCCTCCTCTTGGGTGGCACTGCCTCAAAATATCTCATCTTGTAATACTCAGCCTCCCAAGCAGTCTCCAATCCCTCTGTTACAACCTCTCCAATAGAGGTTCTCTCAACTAATCTCAAGAGTCTCTCAACTACCCCCTCGATCTGTATGAATCTCTCCCGGAAGCTATCTTGCTCTGCCGTAAGCTGAGCTATCTGTGGGTCAGGAGGTGGTGGCTATTTAAACTGTGCCTATAGCTAGCTAATCATCACTTGTGCCTATTCCAACTGAATCCAAAGAGTTTGAACCTTTGCTTGCAAGGCATCCATTTTTCCTTGTGTAGGAGCCCTAATAGTAATCTGTGGAGCCAAAGTACTCAGTTGATCCACTACTCTCAATGTTCATGGCCTCGTACTGAAGGGTATATCAAAGAAAAATCTCTGGCCTCTACTCCCACCACCTCCATCATCCCCTTCATCACCACTATCCTCTGAGCCATCTGACTTCTCTTCCTCCATCTCCTCATCCTCCTAACCCTCCTCATCCACATCCATGGCTACTCCACCTATATCCTCAGCCTACCTAGCCTATGCCCCTACCTCTAGTGCTACTTGTGCCTGACCCTATGCCTGCCCTACTACTGCTTGTGCCTGTGGCTACCGTCATGCCCATTGTATTGCTAGTCCTCCCAATAATGGAGCAGGCTCCTCTGGACTAGTGAATCTTGGAAAGGGATGAGTATAAAAGTTTGTGGTGTACACATCAGCCATCCCTACATTTGTAACCTCTAGATGTATAGCCCAATAATCTGGCTGCAGCTCTAGGTACTCTGCTCTAGCAGCCTCAATCATCAAAAATGGGCCCCACTCTGGCACATCCTCTTGGCACCTGGCATAGTGTGCCACACCCTATGACATCATCTATACTAATCCATACTGTCTTAGGACATTCATCCCCAGGAACCACTCAATGATAAAGGGGGTACTCCCAATCAAGTATCTAGATCTCGTGCAGTAGGGTAACTCTATATCATCCACCTCCCAGGGATCACAATCTAAAATCGGTCTCCAGATGACTATATCCAAATCATCTAGCATGCGTCACTAGTACTCTAACTTTCCCAACATTAGCTAGACAAGGGGACTTGTGTAGGCATAAACATATGGAAACCAAGTGGGTGATCTCTCTGAAAAATGGGGTGAGTGATGGAAAAATGCTCCCATGCAAAAATCTATAATAGAGTAACTCCATAGGAGAGACTCTTCCCATCTAAATACACGACCTGATGAAGATCATGATATAGATGGGAAAGCATGCATGATCCCCATGCATATCTAGTATGATGGAGAAGCATGTCCTCCAGAATCCTACCTCAACCAACTGATAGTCCCTTTGACCTGCAATGAGGACAAAGCAAACCACCGATGAATCCTGCTAACACCAAAGGCAGTGGGGCATATCTCTCCACCATATCCTTCTAGGAAATCTCATACCCACCGACATGAGGATCCTGGAAGACTTATCTTAGCACATCAGTCCCTCTAATCTCCTTGTGATCATAGATCACAAGCTCACCAACTACAGGAATACCCAGAATCCTGTATACATCCTCTGGAGTCACGATAATTTCTCCTATGGATAGATGAAAGGTGTTATGCTCACTATGCCACCTCTCAGAGAGCATATTCAACAGTACCCTATTGATCCTATACTATGGGATCCTCAATAGTGGACTCGACCCACACTAGTATATAATCTCTAAATCGACCTGGGACAATCAAGGAATCATCTCCCACATGCAAGGAAATCTCTCTCTAATCTAGATGAGGTTAAAATCCTCCTTTATAAAATCACAAGAAATCATGCAAATCAATTAGTAGGGAATATCTAATCAAATTAGTACATCAAGCAAGATTCATCAAGTAGATCAAATAGACAATCAACTCAATCAAATCAATTTTTTTTTTTTCAATCACGAAAGAAAATTTATCTATGATTTCTACTATTTATTTTTCATATTGCATGGAAACAAATTTAATAGTCAATTCACTCAACATCTATCATTTTTCTTTCAATCAGGAAAGCAAATTTATCATCTACTATTTGTCTTTCAAGTAGAAAAGCAAATTTATCTTTACTATTTGTTCTTCAAGCACAAAGAAAAATTTATCAAATCAAGCTAATCTATTCTTGATGTTATTCAACAACATATAATCAATTGTCTAATCTAGCAAAAATCATCAAGTACATATCCATTTTTCTTCAAAAATTGAAATTTGGCAAAAATTCATGGATGTGCTAAAACAGTCAATCAATGCACTAAAACATGTATGCGCGACTTTAATCCATGGATGCGCTAAAACAGTCTACCAATGCGTGACTTTATCTATGTGCAATTTTATCTAGTCTATGCGCTAAAAAAAATTATGTATGCGCTAAAGTACTTGTGCACAAATATATCATGCATATGCGCTACTTTATCTCATCAATGCGCTAAAATAGCCTATGCGCAAAACTAACATTCTACGCGTGGTAGCTATCCTATGCGCTATTTCATCTATGCATGACTGTTCTACACCTATGCACAACTTTGGATGCATGAATCTCTCTAATGGATGTGTCAAACTAGGGCTTGCATGCGCTAAACCAAAATGGAAAAAAATTAAAAAATTAAAAAATATGTAGAAATCAATAAAAAAAAAATTACGGAAGGTCAAGCTGACTTACCGAAGGTCCATATGCAGCTGCTCTCTGATATCGATGGGCTCGCTCAGATTTGTGGTTCTCATAAGGGATCAACATCTCGTTTTTATCTCTTAGAGATCTTAAAATTACTACAAGTTACTGTTCAAATGACAACGAATTTTTACCTTTTCCACCTTTTAAGGGGGTAAATCTGGGAAATTATTCAAATTTTTACTATGCAGAGTGCTATTTCGAGAGTTAAATCGCCAATTTTTCTCCGAAAATCAATTAAATTCTTTCATATCATCCTCATCATCACGTGATTTATCTCTCGCGGGGGCATATAGCATGGGTAATTTCTAAATTCTAGGGCAAAATTCTTTGAAGCAATGTGTAAAACATATCAATTCAAAGAGGGGAAAAATGTACACATCTAAAAATGGTCATGGTTATTCAAACTTGTTAATTAATTAAATATGAATTATTTAATTAATATTCAAAAGTCATCTACATATAAATAAATTTAATTATTTGTTTATATTGTTCATTTTTTCCAATTCTTCTAGTTTAATTAAATAAATAAGTCTATTTTCATTGTCACAAGAAATTAAATAAATTTATTTATTTAATTAGCAATTATCCTCAACTTTCAACCAATTTTAATAAATGAAAAGATAAATCCCATGTTTGTCTCCATTTTTGAATGAGGATGGTTTTGTGGGTTGGAAACATTCTTCCACTTTCTTCTCAACCTTCCATATTTCTCTCAACTTCTTAATCTCTCACCATTCATCTTGACAAGTTTGAATTTGAACTGTTGATCTCCACCAACTAGATTCTTGCCTTCAAAAATCTATAAATACAACCTTCTCATAAGTAGATTTCATCCTATATTTCATACGTAGTTACTATAGTTACATTCGAATTAGCATATCAACATTTTAGCAATCTCATATCATAGCAATATAGAATTTCAATTTCATAGCTTAAATCATATAGAAATACACATGCATTTTCAATCAATCTCATTCTCCTAAGTTGTCATTTCAACAAGTTGCTGCTTACACAACTGAGAGCCAGTAACTTTAATCAAATCCTTGGAGATGGAGGACGATGGGACGAATTTGAGGAAGTTGTTATTATATAGAGTTTTGTTTATCTTTTTAATCAATTTCTTTCAATCTAATGTTTCATTGGTGTGTTAGTTTACTTTCTAATTAGTTCACATATTCTAACAACACACTTATAACATCAATCAACAATCTAACATGAAGTGACCATATAGAATGTAGATATTGATCTTGAAAATAAGTGTAGAATAATGCTTTATCTTTGATCTTGAATTCAACATCACAACAGTAGATCAAAAACATGTTTTATTCCTTATAATCTTGAAATGACGATGGATATTGAATTGTTGCAAGAACTGATGAATAGTTCTCCTCTTTAATGTCTTTAGAAATGATCTTGTAAACTCTCTTGATGCTCTTGTGAAGTCTTCAAATTCTTAACTTTGGAGTGATTGACTTGATATCATGAAGGATTAATTAAATAATGATTTGATACCTTGTTTATATAGGAAATCCATCCAAGTTACTGTTTAGTAGACCCTAGAGCCTGATATTCATAAAATTTGAATTTAAAACCCCAATTTCCTACTCAAAATCCTAAAAATGGGCCAAATGGGACTCATATGCCCGAGGTGGCATATGGGTCCCACAAGGCCTTTTTAGAGAGAAAGTGTTTAGGAGTTGATAAATTAAGTCTATTTGTTGATATTGTAAAGATTTAGGTTGAAAGAATCCTTGGGATGCTTAATATAGGGTTTTAGGGGCCTATTAATGATGATATAAAGGTCATAAATGCAAGAGGGCCCAAAAATAAATGTGAAAGTGTAAGTAAGCATACTTTACAACATCAAATTAAGGTAAAATTAGGTCTATTTAGCTTAAAAGGGTCCTAAATCCAATGTGAATGTGTAAAACACATTACAACACTAGATTAAGGAAAAATTAGGTCAAAGGGCCCTAAATGTATTGTGAAAGTCTAAGTGAATACAATTTACAACATTAAATCAAGGTAATGTTAGGTTTATTTAGCATACAAATGGCCCAAGACCTAATTTGAATGTGTAAAACACATCACAACACTAGATCAAGGTGACCTTAACTTTATTTTATCATTAATCATTCCTAGATTAAGTGTGAAAATCTAAGTGATGAAATTTTTCGACACTATATTACAAAGGTGATTTCGAAGGATAATTTTTAGTATCTCCAACACAAGTTAGGGGTTATTGCCCCTCATTATTCTAACTAGATGCATAGATGGTGCATCTCTCTAGGGGGGGAAATTAATGTCATATATTTTTCTCTTGGATTGGTGTATGTTATCTCTTAGGTGAAGTTGGTAGTAAGTGGGAGTTTGGATTGTTCTATAGGTGTTGAGAAGAAGTTTTGTTGGTAAAAGGGGATAATGTGTTAATTCAATTTAAGATATTTGGTCCTTTTTCCTTGAATTCAGATTATGATCTGTAGTGAAGGAGTGTGTGGACATTTTCCCTTGCTATCAAAGGGGAGAGTAAGTAGGTATGTGTTGCCATCAGTGCCAAAATGGGATATTTTTGGAATTTCTCATCATTGATGTCAGTACTTTGTGAGATAGTTGTTTGGAATTGGTTGTAATTGATTAGTATATTTTCATTGATATCAGTACTTGAGGAGACTATTGCATATTCTTGGGAGATTTTTTGTATTGATTATTTTGATTTCATACATTGATATATTGTTTTCATTGCTTTCCAACACTTAGTAATAGTTTTATTTGGCATTATTTGTCTGTCATGCCTTGTTTGATGACAAGTAAAGTTGTATTGTTCACTATTGTCGATGTAGTTTATTTAATGATATATTAAGATGAGGATGAGAAGAATTAAGATGATGATTAAAATTATTATTGACGGTGGAGAGATATTGTTGATGGTGTACAATACATTTTATGCTCTCACCTATTGTTCATGATGAATATTTTTTGTTGAAAGTTTTTGATCTAGAAAGTTTCTACGAAAACTATTTGGGAGAATTATCCACATTCATTTCATGTTGAAGATGTGGTCTTGCAGTTTGGGATTCAATGTTTTTACTTGAACACAAAGGAAATAGGATAAGGTTCCACCTTTTAAGAGATGGAACTTGGACCTATTTGGAACTTTAATTCAATATGAACAAAGATACCTCAACCAAGTGAGTCAATTTTTGGATGGTTAGTGGGTTCCTATTGAAATTAGATGGGGGTTCACCATTAAATGAAGCTTCAAAGGAAAAATGCAAACACTTATGCACAAAACCCTAGAAAAATAAAATCATGAAATCAAATTGACAAATAAAATGAAACAAAAAGTACCTAGAGGATTGGAGAGGTCCAAACAAGGTTTTTAAATCTTAAAAAAAATCCTTTTAAAGCCCACTAGGATTGATACTCCAAGTATGGTGATTTAGTCTTGGTATAGGTTTTCTAGGAAAAATTTGGAATCTTTTGATGATTGATCAGGATCTACAAAAATATGGAAACAGGGCTATATTTGGACTAATACACCTGGTTGGGTGATTTATTCCCTTTAATAAGGTTTGACTGATATTTTTGTAGCCTCTAGTGATCTTCTATAGCTTCCTTCTTGTCCAATCTTTAGGTCCAAAAGTCTAAATTTTGGCTTATGGGTGAATTTTTGTGAAGATGACAACTTATTGACAACTTTGACAACTTTTTGCAACTTTGTCTTTCAAGGATCTTCAAGCTCCAATTCACCTAGATCTACAAACAAACATCAAGAGAGAAATTTTTTGTTTTTTTAGGGAATGGGGGTTTACCTTGGTCAAACCCTGGTTTGGTAATTAAACCTTGAAATGAAATAGAAAAGCATGAAGGAATGATGAATGAACAAATAGAATATTTTAACTCACCAAACCCTTGAAATGAAGGTTGAAAATGTGTGTGAAATGGCTTAAATGGATGTGGATCTTGAATCTTGATAGAATTCTTGAAACTTTTCCTTGAATGCTTGCTTGAAGCATGAAACCTACATCACAAATACTACCTCACAAATACACATGATGCATGAAGAATTTGACATGATGCTTGACTCTTGAATGTAGCTCCAAATGCTTGATGATTTTTCTCTTGAATTTTCTTGATTACTAAACTTGCCTTAGGAATACTTGGATAAAATTTCTAGCTTATTCTTCTCGTTCTTGTTAGGAGAAACTTAATGAAATGACATTGTATTTATACATTTTTATGCCTAATTTCCTCAAATTTGAACTCTACAAGCTGAAATTTAGAATTTGAATCTAAGCATAATAAAATCCCACCAAGAAATTTATGTAAAATAGGTCTTATATAAAAGCGGGACTCATACGCTAGGTTTGGCATATGAGTCCTAGAGGCTTAAACCCAAGACACAAATTTTGAGAAGTGTTATATTCAATGTCTCATTTGAAATCAAGTCCCAAGACCTAGGGAAAAACCATACATCCAATGGGTGTATGAGTCCCAAATCCCTAAATCTAGAACACATAGCCAAAAAAAAAATTATGATTTGTCATTTATGATATTTTGGAATTATCCTTAGAAAAATGCATTTCACTAGGCTTGTGGATTCAAAATAGGACCAATTAAGGCATAAATAAACCATGTTTTAATAGGGAGGGCCCAAACAAGTGTGAATGTTGGAAAATGTGCCTCAAATTTCTAGCTTGGAATTTCCCTTAAAGCTTGGCATTTTTACCTTTATTGGCCTGAATGTCACTAGATCGCAGAAAACTAAAACTTTGGAACCATCTGTTAAGAGTTGTTAAGTTTCAAAAACATCTAACTAACCGATCCCAAGGTCATAGAGAATTGGAGCATTGGAACAATGGGTCATGGGTTTTGAAGTTTGTGAAACCTTTGATTGACCAATCAAAAGGTCACGAAGAATTGGAACTATAAAACTACAAGTCAGGAGTTGTGAAGTTTTGGAAACATTTGACCTACCGATCACAAGGGAAAATGAAAGAAATTCCAAGTTAGGGGATTGTGGGGTTTGGAAAATTAAGAAATACATGAATTTGTTATGGAAGTTAAGGAACCAATTACTATGTTGTTTGATTCTCACCATTGGGGACTAGAGTTATAAGTAAAGTGTCATTGGTGTATCAGTTGCATGTGTTCTTGATCAACAGTTATGATTGTAAGAATCCAATGGTGCCCACTGACCCCTCACCTCTTGTGGTGGGTCTTGAGTGACTCCGACGGGGTGTGCAAGGATTTTCTAAGTGGTGTACGTTTGCTGACTAGGTGAGTGGATGTTTGTTGACTCAGTAACTCAATAATGATGTTATGGTAGGACCCGACCGGTGCTAAAATGGAAAGCGATAATTTGCTGATGACTATTGGAGATACTTGGGAACTAAAATGGTTGGTTTTGTGAAATCGAAGTTACCATGGTTGGATGTTAGATATATATTGTAACACTCTACAATGTGATAGGTTCATTTTTTGATTGATTTGGTGATGTTCTACATTGTATGCTTATGAGCATTGTAATAGTGTGTGATAACAAAACTATATTCAGAATCTATGTACGAGTTGATTAGAGGGAATTTTTGTTGTTGTGAATTAATACCTAGGAGTGGAGTCTATAAATTTGTATGCAATTGGTTTACTGTAATACAAAGTGGCTTTACTTGGTGTGTGGTTTTTTCTCCCATAAGGGTTTTCCCATGTAACACTAGTGTTTAGTTCTATGTGTTGCTTAAATTTTATGTTCTTGTGTTCTATTGTTGTGCATCTTAATGGTTGTAACTTGAACTAAATCATTTTTTTTGTACTTCTTTCTTGAGAATTTTACATTTGGAAGGCATTTCCACACTATGCTTTCCTTATGAGTGTTATCAAATACTGGCCAATTGTGTTATCCTTATGGGTAGGGTTTTTTTTTTGTGCTAATTATATTTAGTGGTAGTCTTGCAAAGAATATTGATTGTCTTGATTATAGATTGAGATGGCAAGCACATAAAAAAGAATAGAAATTGAGAAGTTAAATGGTGGCAATTTTGAGTTGTGGAAACTTAAAATGGAAGATTTGTTGGTGGATAGAGATCTCTAGATTGTCATGTCTAGAACTAAACCATTATTTATGTAGCAAGAATATTGGGACCTTGCAAATATAAAATATACGAGTTTGATAAGACTTTGTTTGGTCCATTTTCTTCTCTTGAACACCCATGAGGAGAAGACTACATGTTCTTTATGGAGGAAACTTGGTGATATTTATTAGGGAAAGTCTTTGGTGAATAAGCTATTTCTATGGATTAAGTTATACTGCTACAAGATGGAAGAAGGAGCATCTATAGTAGACCATCTAAATTCATTTAGTATGTCCGTTACTCAGTTGGCCTATGTGGGTGTGAAGATAGAGGAGAAGGATTGATGTATTCTTTTTTTATGATCCTTACCTGACACATGGGATCATCTGGTGATGGCTATTGGAAGTACAACAACCACAAGTTCAAGAAAAAATATGTGGTTTCTTTGCTATTGTCAAAAGAAATGTGGAGGAAATATTTTGAGATGGCCAAGGAGGCCCCTACTGTTTGGGGTAGATCAAAGGAGAGAGGCAATAAGAAATAAAAGAAGTCTAAATAAAAATGTGAAGCGACATGAAAGTATCTTAGCAAGAATTCCAAGGTGAAACGATAGAATTGTGGGCAAACTAGACATATCCGGAAGGACTCAAAAGAGGATAAAAATAAGAAGAAGAAAAAGAAAAACTCTTCGAATACTGATTCTTCTCAGAGCGATGTAGATGACTTCATTATAGCCTTGGAAACTTAGGCATCTAATGATGTTTGGTTGATTGAATTAGGTGCATCCTTTCACATCACATCTTACAAAGAATGGTTTATGAAGTATGAAGATTATGGGGTGATCCCACAATATTGGTTTATAATTTTTCGCCAAACTGGACACTGAAATTATCTTTTCTAACTAAATATTCACATTCGGGCAGCTATAGTGACTAAACCATGAGGAATTTGAAGATAATTAAAACTAGTGATTTGTGACATTTTATAAGTTAGATTCTAAATATATTTTTTTCAAAAACTTTGGAATCATATTGTACTTATTTTTTCATCTCCTTAAAAAAATAATTTTTTTCAGTAAACAAAATTTTTAAGGAATGACATTCACCATATACAACATAACCTTTTTTCCATGAAGGATAAAATTCTTTTTTTTTTCAATTTAGATTTACAACTATGATATATAGTCCTTTCATTTGGTTTCATAGTGTTTTATTGAATATTTTTTCCTTAATCAAGTTTTGAAGTCAAACTGATTAAAATTCAAACATAGGCGGACCGTATACAACATAAATTTTTTTCTATGTATTGAAATTCAATTTTATATTTACTAGATCAAGGACATCAATACCAAGCCTGCACACATTTTTCAGAATTTAATTTTGATAATCTGTTATTTTTCCACATGTGCCAAATAGAGAGGTTGATTTTTGATGAAAAACCTATGTATAATTAAACTAAAAAATAAAATACATAATAAAACCAAAACATATTAAAATTATATTTGTTGGATAGCTTGTTCCAAGGACTACCATCATCTAGTTGGGTATGTGAAGTCTCCTCCATTTTCATCCTCAACCCAAGCTTCGAAGGGAAAATTTTTGGAGTTTTTTAGTACCAGAGGGGGTGAATGGGGGAAAAGGGGGGGGTCGGTCGAACCAGGGTTCATTTGAACCCCCTTTCCACAAGCAATTTTTTTGCTTATTTTTCTAGGAAATGTGGGACCCGACATTAAATGTGTTTTCTCAAAGGGGGGTTCTATCAAACCCCATTTGGGTTCACTCAAACTAGAAGTTTGTTCAAACCCCCAAAAACAAATTTTTTTTACATGGGGTCATTTTTTGCAACTTTTCCTTCCTCACTGGAATTATAAACCACTTTTGTGGGTTTACCCTATGATGGTGGAAAGGTGTACTTGACAAGTGATTCATCTCTTGAAATTGTTGGTCGTGGAAAGTTAGAATTCAATTTCTTGATGGAAGAATAAAAGGAATTGATGATGTAATGCAAATACCAAGTCTAGATCAAGATTTTCTTTCTATTAGTAAGTTTAATGATGTTGGCGTGTAAGTCTCATTCTCGAGTGGTGGTTGTAAGATGACTAGAGGCTCGTTGGTGTTGGCTAAGGGTGCATGAATTGGAACTCTATACAAGCTGGATGCACAGGCTGTTCAATGCAATAGTGCCTCTACAAATTCAAGCAACGTTGCTTGTGTAGAGAAGGAGTTCCTTTGTGTGAAAACTCTTTGGAGGTGAAACTCCCAGCAAAGAAAACCATGTTGTGGCATCGTAGACTCAGTCACATAGGAGAAAAATGATTAAAATCCTTGAAAAATAAAAACCTAGTAGAAGGGCTTGATGATTGTAACCTTGAGTTTGATTTTTGTGAACATTGCATTTATGGAAAGAAACACCATGTTTCATTTTATTCAAGTCTTCATAAGTCTTCTGGCATATAGGATTATGTACACTTTGATGTATTTGGTCTAGTGAATTTTCCTTCATTATAGAAGTCTAAATACTATGTTTCTTTTATAGATGATTATTCGATAAGGGCATTTGTGTATTTTCTAAAAAGTAAATCAGAAGTGTGCAATCAGTTTAAATAGTTTAAAAACTTTGTAGAAAATTAGATTGTAAGGAAAATTAAATGCTTGAGGATGGATAGTGGTGGTGAATTTTGTTCTGCAAATTTCAAAAGGTATTCAGAAGACCATGGGATTCAAAGGCATAAAACTAAACCTTACACTCCACAAAAAAATGGAGCTTTTAAGAGGTTAAACAAGACACTGATGGAAGTAGCGAGAATTATGTTGAGTAGTGCTAGTCTGGAGTATAATTTTTGGGCTAAGGCTACGAATACAACATGTTACTTGATTATTCGTTCACCTATTTTGGCTCTTGTTGAAAAAAAACCTATGGAAGCATGATCTGGTAAGAAGCCCTCTTTGAGACATATTCATGTTTTTGGTTGTGAGGCATATGAATATGTGTTGAATGAGAAAAGATTTAAGCTAGAGAACAAAGCTGCTAAATTTTTCTTCATAAGCTATGGGATTAGTGTGAAAGGATACAAGCTTTAGAATCCTATTACTAAGAAGGTGTTGTACAACAAAAGTGTAATCTTTCAAGAGCTGAAACCTTCTACAGTAGATCTACATTTAAATATGAAAGATGATAAGAAAAAAGAAGTAGTTGAAATTCCTCTAACTCCAAAAATAGAGGAACTTCAAAATCAAAGTGTACCTGAATATGAGGAGAGCTCTAGTAGTTTTGAATAGGAAGAAGAACCACAACCTCAGCCTCAGCTTGTGAGGAGGTCTACATGAGAAAAGTGGCAACTTGATAGGTATGGATTTTCCATGTTGGATTCTAGTTGTACCTATGCTTTGACTACTAGCACTAATGAGCCTAGGACTGTAAATAAATTCTCAGTTGGAATCCATGAATGAGGAAATGGCATCAGTGAAGAAGAATGAAACCTAGGATTTGGTACCTAGGACTGTGAAGGAGGCTTTTAATATGCCTGATTCAAATTCTCGGTTGGAAGCCATGAATGAGGAAATGGCATCATTAGAGAAGAATGAAACTTGGGATTTGGTACCTCTTCCTGAAGGTCAAAAGCTTGTTGGCTATAAATGGGTATTTAAGAAGAAAATTGGTCTAGATGGGAATTTTGAGAAGTATAAAGCTAGGTTGGTCACAAAATTTTATTCCCAAGTAGAGGGAATTGATTATGGAAAAATATTTTCTCCTTTAGCTAAGCTGACATCTATCAGATCTATATTGCCACTTGCAATTGCATATGACTTGGAGATTGAGCAGATGGATGTGAAGACAACATTTATTCATGGAGATCTAGAAGAATAAATTTATATGTCCCAGCTTGAACACTTTGTTGAAAAAGGTAATGACAGTATGTTTTGCAAGTTAAATAAATATTTGTATGGTTTAAAACAATCACCTAGAATGTGATACCAAAAGTTTCACACTTTTGTGTTGTCATTGGGATTTGTAAGATTAAAATATTATCATTGCATGCACTACAAAACTGAAAATGATCGTTTACTTATTATTGCCCCTTATGTGGATGATATATTATTCTTTGGAAATATTAAGGGTATGATTTCTGATTTAAAATCCTAATTGTCAACACAATTTGAAATGAAAGATTTAGGTGCAGTAAGGTATATTCGAGGGATGGAAATCATAAGGGATATGGGAAGTAGAAAATTTAGGCTTAGCCAGAGAAAGTATATTAATTATGTCCTTGAAAGATTCAATGTGACATATTGCAAGCAATTAGTTGTTCTAGTGTTGCAAGGAATAAACCTATCTATTGAAGATTGTCTCAAGTCTCCTACTATGATGGAGGACATGAATAGGGTGCCTTATGAAAGTGAAATTGGTAGTTAAATGTATGTAATGGCCTCTACTAGGCACAAAATTGACCAAGCAGTGGGAGTACTTAGTCAGTTTATGGCTAATCCAAGAAGACTGCATTGGGATGTTGTGAAGAGAGTTTTTAGATATTTGAAGGGTACTTTAGAGTATTCTTTTTGTTATCATGGAAACTCGATTGGATCGTGCAGAGATCTCTTAGCATTCATGGATATGTGGATTATGATTGGGCAAGGGACATTGACAATAGAAGATCCATTAGTGGATACATCTTCATTTTATTTAGTGCTACAGTTAGTTGGATGAGCCAACGACAATCTATAGTCACTTTATCTACTACTGAGGCAGAGTAGATGGTAGCAACACATGCCTGTAAGGAAGTCGCTTGGCTTATAGGTTTGTGTTTTGATGTTGGGTTTAATGCAGGGTAGATTACAATTTATTGTGACAGTTAGAGTGTTATTTTTTGGGTGAAAATTACCACTTTCCATGTTAGGACAAAGCATATCGATGTTCAGTATCATTTCATTTGTGATATGGTGGAGGATGGAAAGGTTAATCTAGAAAAAGTGGATACTGAGGAGAATTTCATTGATGCATTAACAAATCTTGTGAGCACAAACAAGTATAGGTGGTATGCGAGTTCAATGGGCCTTGGGGCCTACAACATCTAGTAACATTGAGTTTGGAAGAACCCAGTAAGTCTTCGTCAATTGGGAGCATGTTGGAAAATGAGCCTCAACTTGATAAATTGGAATTTCCCTTAAAGCTTCGAATTTTTCCCTTTATTGGCCTAAATGTTGCTAGGTCACGGAAAAATAGAGCTTTGGAACCATCAGTCAGGAGTTGTGAAGTTTCAGAAACCTCCAACTGATCGATCACAAGGTCATTGAGAATTGAAACATTGGAACCATAGGTCACACGTTTTGAAGTTTGGGAAACCTCTAACTGACCGATCACAAGGTAATAGGGAATTGGAAGTCTAGAACCACAAGTTAGAAGTTGTGAAGTTTTTGAAACCTCCAACTTACTAACAACAAGGGGAAATGGAGTAAATGCTAAGTCGGGGAATCAAGGGGTTAGGAAACTTAAGAACTTCGCGACTTGGTTAAGGAAATTAAGGAACCCTTGACTAGGTTGCATGAATCTCATTGGTGGGGACCATAGTTATAAGTAAAGCATCATCAGTGTATCGATTGAAGATGTTATTGATCAATGGTTATGGTTTTAAGAATCCAACGATGCCCGCTGACCCCACACGTCTTGTGGTAGGTCCCAAGTGACTCCCGTGGGATGTACGCGGATTGGATAAGCGATGTACATTTTTTGACTGGGTGACTTAATGTTTGTTGACTTAGTAACTCATGAATGACATTGTGGTAGGACCTGGCTAGTTCCAAAATGGAAAGTGGTAATTGGTTATTGACCATTGGAGATACTTGGCATTATCAGAGAGAAATAGAAGAGGTCTCTTCGATGGCCCAACATGGTTAATGACAGTTGGGAACTAAAATGGTTTGTTTCTTGAAACCGAAGCGACCATGGCTAGATGTCAGATATGTATTGTAACACTCTACAATGAGTTAGGTTTTGTTTTTGATTGATTTGGTAATGTTCTACATTATAACACTGTGAAAGAACAAAATTGTATTTAGAATCTGTTTATGAGGTTGATTAGAGGTAAATGTTTGTTTTTGTGAGTTAACACCTAGGAGTGGAGTCTATAACTTTTTATGTAATTTTTTTACTATAATACAAAGTGGCTTTAATTGGTGTGTGGGTTTTTCTCTCATAAGGGTTTTCCCACATAAAACTTTTGTTCAATTTTGTGTGTTGCTTATATTTTTTGTTCTTGTGTTATTTTGTTGTGCATCTTAATGGTTGTAACTCAAACTGAATTAAATTTTTTGCATTTATTTCCTTAGAATTTTTCATTTGGAAGGTGTTTCCACACTAAGCTTTCCTTACATGAAAATTTAAGGGGATACATTTTTATACACTACATTTAGCCCCCACTTTAGTGACAGGATTACCTTGCATCAAACTCACACTAAAGTAGATAAATCTGCATCAAGAGGGGTCCAAGTGTACAAATGCTAGTGAGATAGGATGCCAATGATCAAGAGGGATGGTCAAGCCCCCAGGATAAAAATTGTATGGAAAACCAACATAGGAACAAAAGAACACGTATGTGGATGATGTATGAACCAAAAAAAAGATACAAGCATACACTATAAAATAAATATAGAAGAAATAAAAGCATGGATCAAGCATCAAATATTTGTCCAACTTGATGTGGATCAATCCTTAGCTATTTGTCCAAAAAAAATTTACAAGTGAAACACGCTGTCCGCTATGAAAATAAAATGCATGCTCACACAGGCTAGTAGAATCTGGTATCCACTAGGTGAGCCCCCAGAAAGGTGAGAGACACATGCACATGACCAATATGTTCCCACACAAACAAACAAGTGGCTATGGGAAATTCATTCCTATGGTCAGTTCCCATATGTACTAACCATACCAAAGCTATATATCCTTATAACTTTTATAAGGTGCCACACAACATAAGCAATAGGATCTATGAGGCATGAAAAACTTTGTATGCTAATAGCCATGAACAAATAGGATGGCTCCATAGGAAAGCAATGTGTGTTATGCAAGGTGGCCATATAACAATTATTGTAAATTAAAAATAGTGTCAGGTACATTCAAAGGGTTTGTTCTTAGTTCATGTAAGGTTAACCTAGGGAACATCATGGCTAATGTATTCAAGAGAGTACCAGTCGAAGAATAGATGATTCACAACTTAGGGAATGCACAAAACTTCCACTAAGAGGAATATAATATGCTAAGATAGATCATGCTCTTGAAGGACATCACATCCAATATCATCACATGAAGAAAAAAGACCAAACAATGAAATATGAGTTGTAAAATGAAAAAGAATAATGCCAACATATGCCCCCACTTTAAAGAAATTTCTAAACACCATTCTGTGAGCAATTACATTAACGTAGAAAATGATAGATGTTAACAATAAAGAGGAAATGAGAGCTTATTTGGAAAGCTCTATGTAACACATATGTTTCAAAATGAATCTATGTCATGAAAAGGGGTTTCCCCCATAATGAAATGCTAAACATAAAAAATAAATTATGTCACATGCGAGCCAACTTAAGGTATGCCATCCACATCCCAAGCTTGCTCTTATATATACATGGAAGGTAGTCAACTAGTAGAAAGAGACAATGGCAAGTGCCATATGAGGACAAGGCTACCTAATCCCATTTCCCCCACATAGTGCAAGACAATGGTGAGCCGAGGTGATCGATGAAAATCTTGGAAATCGGTATGAATTAGAGGAACTAGGTGCTTCGACACAAGGAAGAGCACCAAAATCCTTAAGATTTTTAAATTTATTACTGAAAGACATACATTAATTAGTAGAATGACCATGAACTCTATGATATGCACAAAATGAACTCCTGTAGTAAAATTTATTTCATGTTCTTAGAGGGATGGATATCAAACAATCTTGGAGGAGTGTCGACAATATACTCTTGATCAATAGTAGAATATGTTCCTTTATTTTGTAACAAAGATATATTTTTCTTAGTACAAGGTGTCATAGTTACACAAGACTATTTAGATGGTGAGATTTTGTACTCTTGTATAAAGGAATGTTTAAAATATAATCAAGTCTAATCATTAGTGTTTTACATGACAATATTGATATTAAATAAAGATTTCTTTGTTTCTATTGAATAATAATAATCACAACCACTAGTGTCTATCAGTTTACTATCCACTAATGTTAAAGCTTGTTTACAAGAGTATTTTGTAAGAGTGTTGATATTGAATGAAGGCTTTTTTGTTTCTTTTGAGGGACAATAACCAAGAACATTAGTTATTTCTTGCATGTTAGACTCCATAGGGATATCGATACCTTGTTCTCTAGCACCACATCCTTTCTCACTATGCACAAGTTGTTTTAATAATTCATATCCTCTTTCATAAAGATTTTCCAATTCTTTTGGATTTGTTGGTTGCTCATGATTAACTTCATCAAAGTTTTTTGTGTAATTTTTCTTTTCTTCTAAAATGGTTGAGGTGGATGCTTTCAAATTTTGTGTTTACATTATATTTATATTTATTTTCCTTTTTAGACTTCCTTTTTGTGGTCTTTCATTCTCCCATGATTGTAGGTGTCAAATATGAGGAACCCAAATCATCTTCCAGTAACTTCATGACTTCCCCAATATTCTTTTCTTTTTCTTTCTCTTTTTTGGGTTCCACTTGTGTAGTTGGTGTTAATGCTTTTAAAGTATTTTCCTTGTTTTTTATAAATTGTAAAACATTGTAAGGCTCAGGATCAACTTTGATTGTATACACTTTGTTGTTGTAGACATATTTAATTATATGTTAAGAGTTGAAGGCACTAGATACATCTCATGAATCCATGGTATTCCTAAAAGCATATTGTATGAAAGATCATGAAGAATAACATGGATACGAGTTTTCAATAAATCCTTTCCAACTGTAATAGGCAAAGTCATGACACCAATCAGTTTTTTTTATACATTGTCAAATCCTCAAATCAATAAGGAATTAGGTTCAATTCTTGATTTATATATTTCAATTTTATCCAAAAGGGTTACACTACACACATTAAGAGATGATCCATTGCTGAAAAGGGTTCACTTTATCCATGTGCTATTGAAGATAGCTATTTTCATGAAAGCTTCATTTTGTTTTTTTACTTCCAAAGGAGGTAGCTAACTTTGGTGGAAAACATTATATGTATTTATTCCTTGAATCATGGTTGCTATGTCATTTGGCTACACATTAGGTGGAACTTGTTGTAAAGTACTTTGAAGCATGTTATGATAACTAGGTGAGGCTTGGATGAGATCCCATAAGGATATCTTAGCAAGAGTGTTATTAATTTTTTCAACAAGCTCATACTCTTTTCCATTATGTAAAGGAAAATAAGGGGCACTATGAAAGATATGTTGATGAAAAGGGAGGGATGTTGGAGTTTTTTGTCTTGGTTGTAGATTTTTTCTAGTGTTATATGTATGAGCAGTGGGGTTGTAACTCAATTTATGTGTAAAATTTTCATTATCTAGTTGCATTTTAGGTGGTTCTAAGGTAAGAACATGTTTATTTTTAACTTGTGGTTGTTGTGAGGGTGGATGAAGGATAAGAACCGGATCACGATATTGTTTCAAGGGATATCTTATGTGCATAACTTCAAAGGACTCATCCTTAGTGCGGTAATATTTTAGAAAAGGAGAGTTTATGGCTACCTCATTATTTTCATCAACTAAAGCCACATTACTATTTCTTGAAAGGCATGCATCAATTCTATCATTCTCTTGTACCATGAAATATTTCCTAGTAGGAGAGTTTCTAGGAGAGCTACAAACTAGATGTTCATGACATTCAAAATTTGGTTCTTCTAAAATGATCTCATTACAAGTAGGGGAGTTTTTAATGATTGTATTTTCTTGCTTAAAAATAATGGCATTCTCTTGTTAAATAATGTTATCCCTAGGGGAAAAGGGACAAATATGACTCTCATAATTCTCATTGGTTTGATCTTCTAACATCAAAATATCTTCATCAAAAATAGGAGAGATGTTAGGAGAAGGCCAAATTTGATGTTATGATTGTCCATGATTTTATCTTTTTTCACTAAAGAATTCTCACAAGTAGGGGAGGTGTTTGGAGGTGAATGGGGAATAGATAAAGTAGTGTCAGTGATCTCATCTTCCTGTATCATAATACCTTCCCAAAGGAGAGGAGGAGAGGGATAGAAAATAATTTCATGATTGTATCTTCTTTCACTAATATACCTTCATCCCCAATAGGAGAGGTATCATGAGAAGAACAACTATTATTATCATGATTGTCTAAGATTACATCCTCTTTAACCAAAACATTCTCACAAATAGGAGAGATATTAGGGGGTGAGGGGATGATGGGCCATGTGGTAGAATGTAATATATCAATAATCTCAATTTCTTTCACTAAGATATTCTCATGACTAACATCTTACTAATTATTATTTTCTTTAGAAATTTGTTAAAGAAAGATACTAACATTTATGAGAAGTGATCTATCCAGCTTATGCAATTCTTGGAGATGTAAAAAATCATTGAATAAATCGGATGATTTTCACTACTAAAATAAGTTTTCCAATGAACAAAAGATACATGATATGCTTTAATTCCAACTCTTATGTTTACAAATGCACTTGAGATGAAACCAATTATGTAAAGATTTCTAATTATTGTAGTACTATAAACTGAAATAGTAACCTAAGTGCAACAACTAGAAGCACAAATAACAAGATTTCAATGTTCCAAAATGTAGATTCAGACCTGATCTGGGGCTAATATGCATAGATGAGAGAATGAGTCTTAATTAAGGTTTTTGATAGTTTTAGATAGTGAAAAACCGAGAGCATAGAATATTCAGAAATATGGAAAAAATACCTATATAAAGACTAAAATGTCCAAGTGGATGAATGAGTCATAATTAGGGTTTTGAAACAAAATTTAACAAATTTTTTTTTGATTTTAAGGTGCGTATGTTATATGCTCAATTGAATCTTTTCAATCATATATTTCTAGTAAAATTGAATGATGCAAAATGAAAAAATGCAACCTAAATGCACTTTTCACTAATGCAATATTTAGAAGCCCTAAATGGAATAAAAATAATGAAAATATTATGAAAATCTTAATTAAACCTAGATCTAGGACTACAAAATTCTCCAAATCAGAAATTCAAGGGTCCAAAGGTTAGGTTCACCAAAATAAACACAAGGGAAATAAGATAAGGTTCCACCTTTTAGGATATGGAACTTGGACCTATTTCATGCTTTAGTTCATTAGGAACTAAGATCCCTCAACCAAGTGACTCAATTGAGAGATGGTTAGTGGGTTCACCATTAAATGAAGCTTAAAAGATGAAATGAAAACACTTATGCACAAAACCCTAGAAACTTAAAAGAATGAAATCAAATTGAAAAATATAATGAAAAAAAGTACCTGGAGGAGTGGTGAGGTCAAAATAAGGTTTGTAAACCCTAAAAATATGTCATTTAAAGCCTAGTAGGACTGATACACCAGGTAGGGCAATTTAGTCCTGCTACAAGGTTTTTGGGTAGAATCTAGAATCTTCTGATGATTGATCAAGATCTACATAAAAATGGAAAAGGGATATACTGGGACTAATACACATAGTTGGGTGATTTAGTCTCATTACTAGGATTTGATTGATATTTTTTATAGCCTCTAGTGATCTTATGTAGCTTCCTTCCTATCAAATCTTCAGGTCTGAAAGTCTAAATTCTAGCTTATAGGTGAATTTTTGTGAAGATGACAACTTCTTGACAACTTTGACAACTTTTAGCAACTTTATCTTCAAAGGATCTTAAAGCTCCAATTCACCTAGATCTACAAACACACATCAAGAGAGGTAAAAAAAAAATTCAGGGAATGGGGGTATTTTGGTAATTATACCTGGAAATGAAATAGAAAAGCATGAAGGAATGATGAATGAAAAAATGCAATATTGAAACTCACTAAACACTTGGAGTGAAGGTTGTAAAATTTTATGAAATAGCTTAAAAGAATGTGTTTCTTGACTCTTGATTGAATTCTTTGAACTTTTTCTTGAATGATTGATTTAATCATGAAACCTATATCACAAATGTTAGATTAAAAACACACATGATGCATGCAGACTTTTTGTATCATGCTGAAATCTTGAATGTAGCTCCAAATTCTTTATGATTTTTCTCTTGAATGTTCTTGATCACATAAACTTGCCTTAGGAATGCTTGGATTCTTGTTAGGATAAAATTAATGAAATGACCTTGTATTTATACTTGTTTATCCCTAAGTTTTTGAAATTACAACACTACAAGATAAAATTCTAAATTTGAATCTAAGGATAATAATGTTGGAAAAACAAGAATAGGCAATTGAGAGGGGGGCTGAATCAGTTGCCATATAATTTCAAACTTATTCAGCCTTATTAACCTTTAATCTCAGATCTGATAATTAATAGTGAAAGAATGAATCCATAACATATCAGAAACACAAGAACACCAAGATTTTATACGTGGATATCCTATTAAGGGAAAAAACCATAGTAGAGGTTAATCCATAATTATACCCTATTAAAAGTATAAGTAAAATGAATAAGGAATGCACATGCATTTAGACACACTACCTAGAGCTCACTGCTCAGAAGGGAAGGCTCATTGCCTTACAAAAAAATTTAGATTAAAACCATCTGAAGAATTTGAACTGGGAAATTAGCTTCTTCAAAACCCTGATTACAGTTCTAGTTAGGCACAAAAATAATTCTTCTTCCTTCACTCAATCTTCTTCAAAGTCTGCTCTGCAATCAAATGATCTAATCTTTATTCACACATTTCGCATAGACACTTCATGCTTGCATATATCAAATGAAGAAAACAATCACTCTTATATATCCGCTACATGGAATTACATAAAAAATTTCGGCCACAAGTATTAGAAGAATGCAAACTGTTGGCCCAATTCATGAACAAATCTCGATGTGCACAAACAAAATTTTGTCATGAGATAATGAAGACCTAAAATGACATCCTCGAACACAACAAAAATTCAAAGATTAATTCACAAAGATCCACAACACGCTACAACCACCATATCGGCCAAGAACATGAAAAACTGAATGTGCAAAGGAAAAATATTTGATCACAATCACACCAATCAAAACAAACATGAAATAATGATAGAGTGCAATCTAGAAACATCTAAAAATGTTGTAGGGTCATACACAACAACTTAAGCTACCAAAAACATGTTCTCTTCTTCCAGAACCACCAACTATAGTAACAAAATAATTGTAGGAATACATAAACTCACAACTTCCACAAATCTTGATGTGTACCACTGAAAATTCCAAAGAAAATACTATATAGGATCAGAAAAAAACCCTTTAATGCGTAAATTCTAAATACCAACTTACACAACTTTCCACTACTTTGATCTTCACAGCTTCACAGACAACTTGAAACATATTTATTGTAATTTTATCATTATCCTTGACATATACAACCTTTAAGACACTTGATGCTAATAGTGTTGACATAAATGAAAACCACATATCACCAACACAACCTCAACATCCAACAATCTCCCCCTTTGGCATTGATGGCAATGCATGATGTGAAAAATACCATCAACACAACTAACTCATTACACACTCTTCTTCTCCTCCTTACTTTAGAATCTTCCATATTCTCTCCTTTAGTTCTTCTTACTCTTCTCCCTGTTTCTTTCCACATAATTTGTTTAAAATAGGTCCTAGGTTAAAGTGAAACTCAAATGCTAGGCTAGGTGTATGAATCCTATAGGCTTGAACCTAGGACATAGATTTTGAGAAGTATTATGTTCAATGTCTCATTTGAAATGAGGTCTCGAGATCTAAGGATGAATCATATGCCCAAAGCGGCATATGATTCCTAGATCCCTAGATCTAGAACACATAGCCAAAAACATTAAATTATGATTTTTCATTTATCATATGTTAGGATTATCCTTAGAAAATTGCATTTAAATAGGCTTGTGGATGGAAAATAGAACTAGTTAAGGCATAAATAAACCAAGTTTTAATAGGAAGGGTGTAAATAAGTGTGTAAATGTAAAAGGATACATTTTTATACACTATAGTGCTCTATGGATATTGTACTCCTATGTTTTCAGGTCACCTATGTTGAACACCCAGAATATTGAGAGATGGGATGAATCAATATTCTACTAAACCATTTAATTGCTAACCATTTAATATTTATAATATATCTAACTGTAACTATAAATAAAAACATGAAGGAAATCATAACATCTCATAACACATGAACAACAAGATTTTTACGTGGAAAACCCAAAATAGGAAAAACCATGGTGAGGATTAGCTCACAATATATTATAACTTGTCATAAGATATTACATGGAAAACTACTAGGACATACTTTCCTTGAAAGGCTCGCCACCTAAAATGATTACAAAAGAGTGTGGCTCACTACTAAAAATATGAAGTGATGAAATACACCTTCAATGTGTAGAGTACAGTTCCAATTAAGCTCAACAAAACAAAATCATGCACTAGTTTACATGTGCACAACAACTACCAACAAATTCACACAATATCACACAATTACATATCATCCATACATCTTATTCGACTCTTGTTACATAGCTTAATATAAAAAACATTATTATATATATACCAAATTATATCAACATACATCAAGTAGGTTGAAGTAATTGGATGTAAACATACTCGATTCAAAATTTCTTGTCGGATCAAACCAAAAACTTCTTTGATACTCAAAAAAGATATGCTAGACATAAGATAAGTTGACCTGAACTTAATAAATAACTTATGTAATCACCCACAAAGCGAACACCTCTTAACCATGTTGGCTAGAAGAGGACCCATACCAAAAACTATAAGCCAAAATTCTATCATTTAATTCTCTCAACCTATACAACCAAAATATCTGGAAACTTGTTCATAGCTGCAATTAATAGTCTCAACTAACATATTAAAACCGCATAGGTTGATCTTATAGTATGAAAAATTCCACACCAGATTACCAGATCTGAGTAGTTGAAACACTATTTTTCAGATGGACAAAAACTAGCACAAACCAATGTTGGCATCAATGATGACACACCAGAGGGCTTCTTCTTCATTCTTCCAAAAATCTCCCCCTTTTTCATTAATTGAAACATGTGCCAAAAATAAAATAAAAATATTCACACTCCAAAACAAAAATTGTGAACCAAAAATTGTGCAAACTCAACTCCCCCTTTCAAATATAAACAAAACACATAAATACCAAAACAAAAAAATTAAACAAAACCTTCTCCAAAGAACCTTTGGCATCAAGTAAAAAGGGTAAAAAATATACTCATGAACTAGGGGCACCTTATAATTCCTTAAGAATAGTTTCCCAAGCTGGTTTTCCATCATCCCAGATCTCTTTTGCTCTGACAAGTGTCTGATGCAATTCTTCTAGTTCAACTAGGCATCTTCTCCTTTTGGAGTGGATGGATTAAGATTCACCTTCTCTAGTTTCTTTGCATCCACTAGGGCACTTGATATAGGAATGTGTCTAGACATTACCAAATCTCTAAGTTGTCAAAACCACCTCATGGCATCTTCTTTTTGTGTCTATAAGGTGAAAAATTTGTTCTACAAGTCTACAATATAAGGCCATGCAATATAATTTATATCTTCTACAATATTGTATGTTTCAGAGGCATTGACAAGTTGAGACTCTATTGAGTCCATCAATTCTTTAACACCTTGAGTGGCATCAGGCCATCACATGTAATATAGAAACAATATCTGGGATTCCTCATCATAGTCCTTTACCTCTTTTAGACTTTGTAACACCTTGCTATGTGCAATTGCACATTTATCCTATAGAACTATCAACCTTTTATCCAAAAGCCTTGACTTTGCCTCTTTCTCAGTCTATATTTTAAGGCAAGAGCTATATTCCTTTTATAGAATCAACAAGGAACTTTAAGTAAATTCAATAAGCACTAATGAATCATCAATTGTGGCATCGGGGGCTATCTCCTGTAAATACTTAATAGATTCATTTACAAATTCTATCCCTTTTTGATAGGTATATTCAATTTCCTATGTTCCATAGTAAATAAAATTACCACAAATATTTATCCTCTCTATGAGTGACATCTTGCTTAGATCCACATAGCCTTGATGAGATAGAAGTTGAACCAACTGAGGTTGTAGCACATGCTGGATCCTTTTTTTCCTTATTATTAGACCCTTAAGATTACTTTCAAATGATTCTCTGGATGGCTTTGATGGTTCAATCATCTTGGGAAGTTCTTCTTCAATTCTTCCAATCTTTATTTTTTCCTTGTTTTCTTCTTTCTTATCCTCTTCTTCTTCTTCGAAAGATTTTTTTGATGGTTTTTCTTTATTTTCTTTCTCCTTCTTGTCTTTGTCATATTTTCCATCATTACCCTTTTCAATTTTATTTCCTTCATCTTCATTCTTGTATTTTTCTTCATTATTTTTTGTATCCTCATGATGTACTTTTGGATTGTTACAAGTATCATTCTTATGCTAATCTTCAGTATGTTTACAAGTTATTTCCTCTATATCATTCGAAGGGGTAGATGTCTCTAAAGAAACATTTGTTTCACCAACATTTTCCATAACATGATGATCCTCTACTTTTGTAACATTAGCAGGCTCCTATGCTTGAGTTGTATGAGATGAAGAATTGGTTCTCATCCCATAATTCTTTTCCATTTACCTAACTATAGAGTCTCTTTCCTCAACCTTTCAGTATTGTCCTTTTCTTTAGTCGTCAAAACCATGAATCTTTGTTTGACCCTAAACAACTTAGAACATTCTTTTAGTAGGGTATTTGCATCTTCCTCAGATAAGAAGGATCCATATGTGTTCAAGGCATCATATTTCATTTTATCCTCAACAGTTATAGCTTCATGCCTTCTTTGTAGTAAATCTTCTCATACTTTGATAGTCACCTTCTTCCTCATAGTTTCTATATTCTCATTTTAAATAACTATGTATTGAACAAAAGCATCTACAATCTTTCCTTATCCTTTTTATCAACTTCATCAAATAACTTAGAAGTAGCTAGTAGATCCTAAGATTATATCATATTATTAACTAAAGCTTCCATCTTTAGAGGTGGATGATCACTTATCAGAGGAGAGCTAGACATGTCCTCTATAGGTTTTGATGTACCTTCTTCTCTCTTCTTTTCATGCACATGAATTTTTAAAGCTTCCATTTCATCTTCAGTTTCTTCTTCATCAAATAAGATTTCAACATTGTCTCTAGTTTTTGATTTTTCAATGTTGGAGGAGATATGGCTCCTTATCTTCCTTTTCAACTGTTTCTCTTCTTGCAAGACAAGATCAATTTACTATTTTATAGAACCACCCAGATTCCTTTTTTCCATTTTTTATTTGCTTGATGTAGTTGATTCCTCTAGGCCCCGGGAGCCCCCAC
>CM021104.1:88222921-88249519 GCA_007115665.2 Sequoiadendron giganteum
AAGCACATCTGAAATGCAATAGTTTGGTAGAAATTGAATAATTACTCATTCAAATGATAACAGATAATTTCAGCCTAGTCAATAAATTTACCTTCACTACAAATTAGCAAAATAAAGTAGCACATCCAAAACTCAAATAAATCCAAGCATGAACTCCCAACTACATGGTGCAATAAAATAATGGACTTTGAAATATCATCTTTAAAATGCACGCTTTTCAATTTAGAAGGTAGCTGAGACTTTATCTTTTCTTTCAGACTTCAACCAGTTCTTGGCAATGGATTTTCTGCACCAATATTCATTCTTCTTGAAAAACTCATCACCCATAGCCACAAACATTTCCTCCACAACATATCTTTCTAGAATGCTCTATGCATGATAGACGACCTCAGGAGTGATTTTGCAACAATCGACCCGTCAACTGCTCTTATTTCTTGAGTTTCAGGAACGTAACCTGTCATGCACGCAATCACCAAATCAATTTTTTGTACAACTTCAGGGAAGACTCTAGCATGAGCCAACCTAGTTTTTAAAATTCATTCCCCTCGAGGCATTCTATAATTTTGCTCCAAATGCTACAAAAACTCTTCAAAATCAAGATGTCGCTCCTCAATATCCCTCATACCAGACTAGTGGCTTTGAATTACACTTTGCATGAGCTCCAATCTGCGGTAAAATAATGCTTGTACTTTAGGACATAGTAGTAGAGAATATGAACAAAGGAGGAATGACAACGAAAATTTCACCAACCAAACATGTGTCATTGTTTGATAGTGCGTGCATTAAATGAAGAATTTAATTGCATTCCTTGAAAGGATGGCTCTTTAAACTTGCATGCCTTTTAAAAATCTTGAAAGGAAAAACCAAGTTAGTCTATACATAATATTTAATGAGGTGGCAGTGCCCTCTGAAAATTGAAAGGAATCAACATTGTCACATGGTCGAGAAAATGTGAAACCTTACAACCTATATCGGGAGTTTTGAAGTTTTAAAAACCCTCAACTTGATCATTCCTAAGACAACTTAACAAAGAATCAGGACTTGAAAAACACACTGAGTCAGGAAATCAGGAAGTTAGGAAAGTTTGAAACTCTCCGACAAGGTTCCAAAAGTTGAGAGGCTAGCAACTATGGTTACAAAAAGCCCACGACCCATGGCATTGAGCAACTACTAAGGGGACTAACAAAAAGGCGCACAAAGTTCATAAGGAAAAGACTTGAAACAAACTTAAATGAGAAAAGTTTTAAAATGCTGATATAAGTTAAAAATACTATCAATAACAAATTAATAGTCCCGACTAACATATTAAAACTACATAGGTTGATCTTATAGTATAAAATATTTTGGACCATATTACTGGATTAGAGTAGTTGAAAACACATAAGAGGGTTTCATATTCATTCTTCCAACAACCTGTGTTTCCAAGGAGGTTTCTATTAGGTTTCTATTAATTGTAGAAGGTTGGTAGTTTTTTTGGTTACCTTGACTGGTCTGGAAAATGCTCGACATTTCTCCACATTGATGTCTCTACTCATAAAACTTGGTGAATGTGCTCTCAATGTCTTTAAAGTGTCTCAATTTCAATTTCTTGTATTAAAATTGTTTGAAATTTTGTTGGTGTAGGTTTTTATTTTCCCTTAGTCTTAGGTTTTTCCTACACTTTTATTAAGCTTTCTTAGTAAAGCAAGTTTATTATTAAATATCTAGGAGATAAGTGATGCAGTGTCCCCTTCTTTTAAGGGTGGAACACTCTCCACTTTTGGTGGTTAATTCCTACTAGTTGAATTTTCCACCTCCATCGTCTCCTTAGTTCTATATAAATTCATTACTTAGCTTGTATTTTCATTCATTCTCTTGGATTATTGCATAATTTGACATAGATGTACCTTGATGCATGCAATCATTATTATATGGATTTTATTTGAGCTCGTAATGCCATATTGTCATATTGTCATTTCCACATCTCTTGTAATCTTAGGCCTATAATTGTGTTATTTCATTTATAGTTTTATAACTTATCTCTCTTTAGAATATCTTGGTTATTCAAGCTATTTCATATTTCTAACATGGTATCAGAGCTTAGAAATTGAGTGTTTTGAGTAGTTGGATTCCTGATTAAGAGATTGGAGGTTTTTGTATGATCTTGTAAATTCTTGTATGCATTTCTCTTCTGTTTCAATACGATCTAGAGAATCAAAAATGAATTATGAAGATGTATAATCCTATACTTTCATGTGTGTTTTTGGTGAGATCTAGTGATTGCAACTATTCTAGCTATAGTGACAATATTTTTTACCATCTCATTATGTCTGGGAGGTTTGAGAAAGTGTAATTTTTCTTTTTTCACACAATTTGTCCACCATATGACACAATAACATACAAGGGTTTGAAGCTTAGATCTGGTGAAAAAAAAATTGCATGATCTTTTTCATCCCAAATGAACCTTTCCATTGCATTTGTAAGGCCCAATAACCCTATTCTCATAGAAAATTTATCTATTTTAGACAAATTTTATTTTTGGAAAATATTTATTTTGCTATGAGGGTAGCCACTTTAGGCTAAATTCAGCCATTTAAAAAAATCATAACCTTTCACCACAATGTAAATTTTTGGCAAATAAGATATTGTTGCAATTTTGGAGATGAGAACTTTCTATATACAAAGGTTTTGAAAATATTTTTTTCCATTTTCTACCAGATATTGGAGGTTAAATCTATTATTGCATTTTTCTTCAAGGAGCCCTAACATTCACATTGAAGCTTCATTTTTTGGAAACAAATAGGAATTGGAAAGGTATTGAAATGTAATACATAGCTAAATGACTTATTTATTTAGATTTTCTTACTAATTCATTTTGTATCAAAATTTATAATTTTGTTCATTATGGACCTATTGAGCATTGTATCTTCGAAAAGGATTTGGAAATGGACTAATCATAAAGTGACAATGTTATAATATCTTGGGGGGCTGATTTTTGAGACTAGTGGAAATGGGGGCTACCTCTTGGTGTCTCTTTTTCAACTTGATTTCTCTATTTGTGCACTCACAAAAAATATTATTTTCTACCTAAAATGGACCAGTCAACAATTCCTATATTAACACCCTACAATTATTTTGATTGGAAAAGTAAAATTTCCCTCTACTTGAAAAAATATGGATTGTATAGGGTAACAATAGGACTAGAATGTGAACCAAAAATGGATGCAAAATATAAATAATGGTTTAATAAGTGTGATGAAGCATTTCAAACCTTATGTATGTATGTATCTCTAGATTTCCACTTTCACATTGAATCTTTGTCTGCACCAAATGAAGTCTGGACAATATTGGAAAAACTCTTTGGTGCATAAGATGAATTAAAAGGTCATCAATTGGAGAATGAGCTAATAGGTTTAATTCCTTCAAGTTCTTCTACAATACAAGACTTATTCACCAAACTAAAGGCCATGAGATTGTAATTGAAATAGTGTAGAATTGAGAAAGATGATAAATAATTTATCTTAAGTATTCTCTTTAAACTTGGTCAAAATTATTCAATCTTTCTTTCTACATTTTATGACAGTAAAAGTGCCTTAGGAGCATCCTGCAAAATTCCTTCTCTTGATGTGTTTGCTAGTGATCTAACAAAAGAATAGGAAGAGTTGATTCAAATGGGCACAATCAAATCTTCTAATTCTCATGATTTGGTTGCAATTCAAGGCACTAAAGATCTGAAAGATAATGGAAAACAAAGTAAGAAACAAAAGAATCAAGGAGAGAATGCTTTAGATGTTTCTTTGCATACTTGTAATGTATACACTAAATCTTCAAATCAATAAAAATCTAAGAAGAAAGTAAAATGTTCTTATTGTAAGAAAATTGGCCATGATGAACAACAATGTATGAAGAAACAAATTGATCACCTCACACATCTTCTTGAGAAGATTAATAAAGGGGTCATTGAATATCCATCTTGATAAAATCAAGCTTCTACAAATAAAAAGGAAAAGGGTCATGGTAGTTATGCTTCTACATTAGAAAATAATAAAGGAAAAAATCTTTGTGCTTCTGTTAGTATTGGATCAAGGAGATGGCTTCTAGATTCAAGATCTTCTCATCATATGGCTTCTTGACAGTCCATGTTCTCTTCTTTTGAGCTTTGTGTTATGCCATCTATTTTTATGGGTAGCAACACATATATGAATGTAATTGGGAAGGGATATATTGATATATGGGATGGTACTTTCAATGATGTATTGCGCGTACCTCATTTTTCTAATAATCTTCTCTCCATATATCAAGTTACTCAGAGTGGAGTAGGAAATACTATGGAATTCACTCTTGATTTAGTACTTATGAGAGATTTGGTACTACGGTGGTAGATCATTCATGTCAATTTTATTCCTTTTTTGTATGTTTTTCTTGGTGATGGCTTTGATCCTTTGGATGATGATCACACTTCTAGTGTGGACTTTGATTTTGAGGAAACATTTTAGTTACTTGAACTTGGGTATTCTCACAAGTGAGCAAGATCTCAAACATTTCATTCCATATCCTCCATCTATGATTACTACTTCAAATTCCATTGTTTCTTCTCTGAAATTTTCTATTAATTCTTTCTAATAGGGCATTTATTATATTTTAGATATAGCTTGGGATGATCTATTGACAAGTATTTTAGACTTTTTATGGAGACACATATTGAAAATTTGGGAGACACTATTGAGTTAATTCATCTTCTCTTTCATGAAGTTGATTATTCTCTAGATGTTGAGATGCAATACTTTGAGCCTCTTGTTCATTCTCTACATGATCATTTATCATAGTTTGAGATGAATATGGATACTTTGGATCAACGTTTCAAGGAGAAATCTTCAGAGTAGATACTCAAGTCTTTGGATGGTGTTATAGATCAATCTCTAGGAGATTTTGAGTTTTCATTTTCAGTAATGTGGCCTAAAAAACCTAATTTGATTGTGATAGCTTTTAGCATCGACATGGGGACACTTGATGAAAGTTCACAGACTCCATACATCTTGATTTTTCTTCCTACATATTCCTTTCAAGAGTGGGGAGATAGATCACATACAATTTTGGTTTTGTTTCTTCCTAAGAGGAGAAATGTTGTTTGATGATCATGGATCATCTTCTACATTTAGCTTTGAGCATCTATCATTAGATATCTTTGGGGGATCTTCTCTGTCCTTCCACTTCATTTCTCTCTCTATTGTGGGGAGTATACTTTATTTTTGTGGGAAGGGGCTTCTTCTTCTTTGGTGGGAATTTTATATGTACATGGGTACCTAACATGGCTTCATTTTATTAGACCTGTCTTCTTTTATATCCTCTTAAATTATGCTTAAGGGGGGGTATTGGTGTAAGTTTGGGTAAAAGTACAAACCTTTGTCACACTTTGGGCCAATCGTATAGATTCTATCAAACCAATTCTGGCCCGAAGGAATTCAGCTGAGTGGGTTTTTGCAGAAACCACATGGCAACGACATGGCACCTACATGGCCTCGCCATTTAAGCTGAGTAGGTTTCAGCTAAAACCTACTCGGCTAAAGTACTTCTAGCTGAAGGAAATGAATATAAAAGAAAAAAAAAGGTTGAGTGAGGACATTTTTCATGTTCACCCAAAGAGTTTGCAGTCTGAGAGCACTCACCTGAAGAACTCTCCTACAAATAGGAAATCAAAGCCAGGTTCTTTCATTCGCATTCGATGATTTGGTTAGTTAGTTTCTAGGTGTTTCTTAATAAGCGATCTCCTAATATTTGTTTGTTTTATGATTTAGTTTTCTGACTATCAAAGCTAGGGTTTTAATTTTGGCTTTCTTGATTTTTTTTCACTATTGGTGTAACTTTCTTCAAAAGCACATGCCATTTTGTAAAGATTGCAGAATAATATTTAGATATACATTTTTCTATGTGATTCTTAGGGTTTATTAATAGAAAAAATTTAAAAAAATTCCTAAGTCGTAGTTTGTTCCTTAGGAATCTAATAAGTGGAACATTGAAGTTCTCATCCAATTCTACATGGGTATGTTTTGCTTGATAAGGAATTAGTTATCAATGAGCTTACTATTTGTTTGATGGTTCCTTTTGGTGCATCTGTGAGTTAGATTTTGTTTTCTTTGGTTTTTTTAACAACCTATGAACTCATCAAAACTAAGCATATCTTCTTCACTACATTCCATATATATTATATTCTAAACCCTTAAAAGTGAAAGTATTTAAGAAACGATGTGATAGAAGAGATACTCTTAGGAAACTCGTTCAACATCATTTCTATGGACACTCTTTTAACAAATTTTATGTAGATATCAGAGATAATTTTATGGTGAAATGATGTTGATAAATTTGACAGAGTGTCCACAGAATGGTGAAAATAATAGAATGATAAATTTGTCAAATTTGTCAACATCATTTCACCATTAGTAGATGCTTTAGTTTTTTTCGCCTTTGTTTTTCATATAAGGCATGGTTTCACTTTCTAGGAATATAATTCCTTTCAGTATAACTAGTTCATCCTTGCAGACACTTTTATATGTATGACTGTTAGATTTTTATGTAAAGTCTAATGTTCAAAAGCATTTTTTAAATCCATGTATTCCTCCTATTTTTTATCAAGCTTCCAGATTATTATGCAGCATAATCTTGTCATAATTACGCTGAAGGCATGTCCTATTTGAGAATAGGGGGCTAAGTTTGTCAATCGACGATGTGCGCTGCTCGAGAGGGGAGGGAATACAGTTGAACTATGCATAGTCGTCGATGATGATTAACTGTGAAAAACATAGAAATTTGGTTATAACGGAATGAATATTAAAGAAATTAACAAAATTAAAATAGTATAATTAACAAAATTGTAGGATCTTGTGACATGAAAATAGGAATGCATTTAGTTTAACTATCAAAATGTACCTATAATATAGTATAATATAATAAAAATATAATATAATATAATATAATAATAATATAATATAATAGAGTAATAATATAAAATAATATAATATAATATAATATAGTATAATATAATATATTAAAAATATAATATAATATAATATACATAATATAATAATCATAAATATATAATAAAATTATTATAATAATAAAAAAATAATTTAATAATTTAATATTATAGTTAATCATATAATAAGAATAATAATATTATAATAATAAGAATAATAGAATCTTATAATAGTAGAATGATACAATGGTGATATCAAAGTAATAATACAATATTATGAATAATATAATAATTTAAATATAAATAATATATTATTAATATTAATAGTAATGTATTAATACAAATATAGCACTATAATAGTAAATATATAACAAAAAAATCATAATATAATAATAATATTATATTATAAAAATATATAACAATAATAATATAATACTAACAATATATAATACCTAATCCAATCATTTATTAATATAATAATAATGTAACATAATGCAAACTTGATATATAAATAAAATAATAAAATATAATAGTAAATGTATAAAAATAATAAAAAAATATAATAAAAACTAAATTAATAGTAATAAATAATATTATAAAAATAGTAATGAAAATATTAATAATAATATATGAACAAAATCATTTCTTAAATGACCAACCAATTTGATCTTATGTATTGCACAAATGTATGCAAAACATAATTAAAACATTTTCTCCCTAATTAACTTTCCATACCTCTTCAGCGTACCCATTGCACACGAAGGTGTGATTGCTAGTTTAAGTTTTATTTGATTATTCTATGTTTTCTTTATTACTAGCGATGGACTGGAGGCCCCTACAATTGCACAATACAATTTTGGTACTAGTATCTCGAGTTCTAATATCCCAGTTACCTGTAATAAATAAAACATATTAAGAAAACAATGTTAGTCCATCTACAAATCATAATAAAAACATATGAAAGAGCCTAATAACACAATGAAAAAAATAGATAAGTTTAGATAAAATATGTTCAGAATTGAATGTGTATTAACCATCCACATAATGATAGATGATGTAGATAACTAGTGAGCATTCAATTAGTATATACATGCATTGATATTTAATGAGAAGATAAATATTTTTTAGTTATTTATATTTTGAAGGAAGTTCTTCTACCTATAGGAAAATAGCAATAGATACTAATGATCATCCAAAAGCCCATACATATTTTGAAACTATCAAATTTAATGGGACTAATATTCCAAAATGATTGAAGTGTTTTTAGAAATCACATTCAATCAACATGACAAATATGTGAAAGATAAAGTTCAGTCTTAATCAAACACCTTAGCTAATTATGAGAAAATTAGCATTAGTGATTCTAATGAGCCAAGGATAGTCAATTTGGCTAAATATTGCACAACTAAAGAAAATGAGATATATTAGGAGTTTTTTAAAAGATACAAATATACTTTAAGGCTTTCAAAACCAAAGAACTATAGAGAATAGTATCCTACTAAGGTCATAGGAAAATTTGTTTTGACAAAAAAATAGTTCATATAATCCATATTTAATTGGTACCATTTATAGTTGTAATGTCCCCCACAATTTGAATATTCAATGTTTATCAGGTTTATAATCAACAATGATACATGAGTGCAAGGTGAGCAAGAAATGAGTAAGTATTATTATTCACCACTTTATAATCATTAGGAACCCATAAAGATGAGGTGGGAGCATATGGTGAATAAATAATAATTTTAATATTTAATTGAAATAAATATTAAAGATTAGAAGTTATAGCAATAAATTGCACAAATAACAAAAATCTTCATAATTTCTAGGAACCCATAAAGATGAGGTGAGAGCATATGGTGAATAAATAATGATTTTAATATTTCATTGAAATAAATATCAAAGATTAGAAGATATAGCAATAGATGTAATACCCCTCCATTTTGTTTCTTGTTCAAGTTGCTTAATGCTATGTTTGGTTGCAGTTACCTTGCTTCTGGATACATTTTGTTATGATGTTTTGATCGTTACTATTGAGCGACAACTATTATTGTGGGATGTAGTTATCTGATTATTGTTCACATGTATTATGGATTAATGATGTTGTAGAGTTAATATGAGATGTTATTATGAGATTACTGGATTATGATGAAAGTGTCAGTTTCAATGAGTGTATTGGTGAAGAGGATGAGTTCGCATCACTCACTTGCGAGTGTCCTACGAATCCGTATTTCCTTCTTCATAGTGTGTATTATATGCTGGATATATTGTATGATGTTGTTTACTTGGTTGCAGGATTGCAGGTACATGACATCAACTCCACTTGGTTTCACAGGTTTGAGCGTGTCGATCCAACGATTAAGTTGAACAGGAGATAGTAGCTAGGTAACATGTGTCAAGTTTACACCCTAGCCTTAGTGTGTCGTCAGTTGTGTGTGTCGAGTCATTGTTTGTCTTCCTTTGATGTTATTTAATTATGAAGAATTCTTGATTTGGAAATAGATACTTAAAATAATTGCATTTAAATCATGTTGATGGTTATTTAATTTAAATAATGCAATGTGGATAAAAGTTTATATTTAAATTAATTAATTATATTTAAATTATTTAATTAATTAAATTTAATCCAAGGGGGTTGAGTTTAGTTATTAATTAATTAAATTAATTAATTAAACGTGATGAAAGAGAATGAAAGGAAATAAAAGGATTAGAATTAATTTTGGAATTTAATTCCAATGTGTGGGAATTAAATTAGAAATTGTAATTAAATGTTTATTTGGAAAATTGGTTGCAACTTTGGAAATTAATTTATTATTTCAAATTGCATTTTAAATTGAAATTGAAATTGAAATTGAAATTGAAATATCAAATTTGCATTCAATGTGAATTAGGGTTGTATTAGGTATTTTTGATTTATAAAGAATATATGTTTTAATTTTAGGGCAGCAGAAAGAGTTTTTAGAAAAAAATTACACTTTTACAGCAGGGAAGAAATTTTGGAAAATTTGCACAAGGGTTTGAAGAAAGTTTGATTGTAGAATTGATTGAAGGAAATATTGTTTGCATTTGTTGGATTTTGGATTAGATTCATTGGAGGATTGAAGAAAATTCAAGAAATCCTTGGAGGAGGCTTGCATCAGAAATTCATCTCTTCCTGTAACTTCTTGTACTAGATTTTCCTCTTTGTGTTTTATTGTTTTTGATTGTTTTTCTTTAAAATAGTAATGATTAAAGATTTGTTTGTTAAATCTATTTTAAAAAATAAATTTTATATTAGAAGAAAAGAATTAAACAAATTTACAGCCTTTGCTTGTGAAAATTCTTGAGTGAAAATTGTGAAAACCTTAGTTGAATTTAAATTATTTGGGGAAATCAATTTTGTTGTTATTGAAATCAAACATAGAGATTGAACAATGCATTTATAATGTTTTTAAAAAATGAAACCTTCTGTTTATTATTAAAAAAACGGATTTTAAAATCTTTAGTATAGTTATATTTTTCATAGTAAAATGAACTAGTTGCGTCTCCTATAACTCCAGTTACACAAACTGGGTTGTCAGGAAATCAAAAAATCGCAAATACCCAGATCATAGTTTTTGAGTTATGCTTGAAACATGAGACTACTATTAAGTTATTTTCTCATGGCTGCTCTGAAAATAAAATAATAATAAATTGATATTTATAAATATTAATATTTTATGTATTGTTATTATAATATCAAAATATTATTTAATAATATTTTATATTATAATTTATAATATTAAAGTATTATATTTATTTATATTATTTTAAATAAAATTTGTATATTAGACTAGTGGAATTAAAATTATAAACGGATGGGAGATTATTGTTTATTTTAAAATGGCATGTTAAAATTTAATTGAAGGAGTTAAATATTTGATTTAAAGAATCCATAATCTAAATTTTAATTGTGAAATTTAAATTCATGTGTAAAAGGTCCAATTATTAATTTGATTTAATTGGAAAAATATATATATATTTTGGAAAATTGATGATAAGGGATATTTTATTTTGAGTTAAACAATTTGATATTCTATAAAGAATAGAAGATATGTTAATGATTAAATATATTTAAATATATTAATTTATATTTATTATATATATATTGAAGGTATATATATCCATTTGAGAGAATAAATAATATTTTATCTTATTTTATTTTGTTTTTTGCAAATTGGGTATTATTAGTGTTCTAAAAAAAATGATTAGTATGTGTAGAAAATGTATAGAGAAAAATATTTTTTAATAGAAGTAATCACTTGATTTAAAAGAAAATATTTATTTTGTTAATATGATTGAAGAAAATATATTGAAATGTATATATATATATCCATGAATATTTTCAATCAGTATTTACCTTGTTTTATTGAAGTGCATGTAATTTAGCTTTGCATGAAAAGTTTAAAAGATAAGTTTTGAATGTATGGTCAAAATTGATAAGCAAAAAGATATTTAAATATATTGAAGAATTATAGAAATATTTATATTTAAATGTTTGTTTTAATTAATGAGATTTAATTAGAAACAATATGAATGCGTGGTCAAATAGATAAGCCAAAAGATATTTTTATACATTGATGAAATTACATGTTTTTAAATGGATAGCTGAAGAGACATAGACTCCAGATAGAAAATTGAAAAGATTGTTTGCAATAGTACTAGGTTGCATTAAAAGTAAATTTAGGAACTAACTATATTGAAAAAGACAAATAGTATTATGTTTTATTTAGTTCCATAGAGTAATCTAGTCATTGTGAATGGAATATTAAAGAATATATGTAATTAAATTTAATAATATATATATTTGGTGTCTATATAATACGAAGCATATATATATATATATATATTACGTGTAAAATTCATTATCATATTTTATTTTAATGAGATGCATGCAATATATTATTGAATAGAGATTTAAAAATGGATTGATTAGTGTATATGGAAAATGGTTAGAGAAACAATATGTTATTATATTAAAGTGATTGAATGTTTTAAATAGAAAATTGAATGAGACGTAAGATTTGGTTAGGAAATGGAAAGAGTTTTACTTGCATAGATTTGTGTCGATTTAAAATTAAATTAAGAAGTTGTTTTATTGATGAGGCAATCAATTATGTTATTTATTAATTTTTATTTAGATTAATTGAATCATTGTGATTGGATTATGAAAGAGATATGGATCTAGTATATCCAAAAGTAGTATCTTCCTCATGATTATCTTAAAGGATCTAATTCTCTGTGTTCGGTAAAGGGAAGTAAGTTTATTTGTTTTAGATTTCCAATAATGAAAAGGGAAATAGGGGTTATGATTATTTTAGATGATCTAGTTATCATTTCTTTGACTTTGTCAACACTATCTATTGAATGAGTATGGATTTAGGAAATCCAAATATTAGATTTGATTGATGACTTGAATGCTTTTGTTGCTATGTCGTCAAGTTGCATTGTTGGTTTTGGTGTTTAGTGTTAGTCCCAAATTATAAGTCTTCCAGAAGAACTTAGAGGATAAGGGTTGTTGAATCTTTATGCCATCCATTTGTTTTCACTTGGGTAGTGCATGGCGTCTTTTTAGTTTTACCCGATTTCCATGAATGGGGATGTATTTGTTTCCTCCTGTAAAAGGAGTGGACTATGTGTTGTTGCCTCCAAGATGTTTGGGGTGAGATCTTTTGTACCTCCTATGAAAGGAGTGGACTATGTGATTGTTGCCTCCAAGATGTTTGGAGTGAGTTTCTATTATTTGTATCCTCCTTGAGTTGGAGTGGTTATGATGCCTAGTTTGTATGCACTTGTGTTTCCCTTGGTGATTGATTGTGAGTGCGTTGTCCATTAGAAGAGTGACTTTTGATAGGGGCTGGAGCCCAAAGTGGTAAACTGGGTAGCCTTCAGAAGTGAGTTAATCAAGTGATAACTAAATTAATGTACTTAGATGATTAGGATGCAGTTCACACTAATCAAGATAATTTAATCCTCACTCATAGACACAAGGGCTTATTTAGATTTGGGATGAGTGAGAAGGTTTGGAATGGAAAGATCAACTATCTTGTTCTTACGAGAGGTAGTTGATTCCGCATGAGTGAGTATGAGTGCCGAGATTCGGTTGAGGCCACCAGGATTACTTATGTCGGAGCCTATGAAGAATGCCCAGAGGAGATCTCATGACAAACCTTGTGATGACACTCTATCTAGGACAACTATTGTTAATTGTTTTATGTGTATGGTTCTTTGAACATATTTGATTAATATTATGTTTGGAAGCAATGTGACCTATGTCAGTGATGTGAATGTTGTACTTGATTTGTATTTGATTTGTACTTGTTTGGTGATTGAGTTGAACTTGTTAGTTCATTTGTTTGGTTATATCAGTATGAGTCAGTATGAGTTTGCCTTTGGTTAGAGGTAGTAGAATCTTTGTCCATGTTACTTGTAATGCCCCGCCAAGTAACCCTAAAGGAAGTTGCAATTAACATCTTAAGCGAACCAATTTTTTTTTATAAAGTGCATTTAACATACACATTCACTTGCTAATTAACAACAACCTCTAAGGCTACAAGGTTAGGATTACTTAAACCCACACATACATATTACATATAACCATAGCATTATGAACTTTATGATATAAACATCATACACCATAAGAATACCACATAACATAATAAGCTAATCAACCAAGATACAATCTCATAAACATTATCTTAATCCAATAGATACATCACTCATTCTCAAAATGAGGCAATAGTACAAATGTATTATAATTACATAACTCCACCTCTTACAAAAGTGGGATAAAATAACTTATACAAATTAAAATATTACAATGCAAGATAATACAACGAGAACCACGAGCTGTCCACCTGGATGTCTCGCCACCAAGTACTGAAGATAGATGGGGATCCAACGATTGTGGTGCATGTTCCACCCAACCAATGTGGTATCCGAAGGCCCACCCCCCATGCTAGGAGATAGTAACAAAGTAACATGGACAGAGATCTACTACCTCTAACCAAAGGCAGACTCAAACTAACTCATACTGTTATAACCAACCAAATGAATTAACAAGTACAACTCATTCACCATACAAGTATGAATCAAGTACAACTCAAGTACAATACAAGTACAAATTAAATACAATACATGTAAAAATCAAGTACAATACAAGTACAACTCCAACATCACTGACATAGGTCACATTGCTTCCAGACATAATAATAATCAAGTATGTTCACAGAATCATACACATAAAACAATTAACAACAGTTGTCATAGATAGAGTGTCATCGCAAGGTTTGTCATGAGATCTCCTCTAGACATTCTTCATAGGCTCCGGCACAAGTAATCCTGGTGGCCTCAACCGAATCCTGGCACTCATACTCACTCATGCGGAATCAACTACCTCTCGCAAAAACTAGATAGTTGATCTTGCCATTCCAGGCCTTCTCACTCATCCCAAGTCTAAACAAGCCCTTGTGTCTATGAGTGAGGATTAAATTATCTTGATTAGTGAGAAGTTAGTCCTAATTTTTTAAGTACATTATTTTAATTATCACTTGTTTAAATCACTCCTGAAGGTTATCCAGTTTACCACTTTGGGCTCTGGCGCCTAACAGAAGCCACTCTTCTATTCGACAACACACACCCAAACAATCCACCAAGAGAACCACAAGTGCATACCAACTAGGCATCATAATGCACTCCAACACAAGGAGGATACAAATAATAGAACTCACTCCAAACATCTTGGAGGCAACAATCACATAGTACACTCCTTTCATAGGAGGTACAAAACATCTCACTCCAAACATCTTGGAGGCAACAAACACATAGTCCACTCCTTTCACAGGAGGCAACAAGATGAAACCACATAACAAGGTCACTCCATACAAGGAGACACGGATCCCATAATCCGCTCCTAAACCAAGGAGGTGCAAACATCCCTGTTCGTGAAAACCGGGTACAACCGAAAAGACGCCATGCACTATCCAAGGGAAAACAACTGGATGGCATAAAGATTCAACAACCCTTATCCTCTAAGTTCTTCTGGAAGACTTAAAATTTAGAAATAACACTAAATCCCAAAACCAATAATGCAACTTGACGACATGGCAACAAAAGCATTCAAGTCATCAATCAAATCTAATATTTGGATTTCCTAAATCCATACTCATTCAATAGGTAGTGTTGACAAGTCAAAGACACAAAACTAGATCATCTAAAATAATCATAACCTCTATTTCCCTTTTCATTATTGGAAATCTAAAACAATTAAACTTACTTCCCTTTATTGAATACAGAGAATTAAATTCTTTAAGATAATCATGAGGAAGATACTACTTTTGGATATACTAAATCCATACCTCTTTTATGACCCAATCACAATGATTCAATTAATCTAAATAGAAATTAATAAATAATATAATTGATTGCCTCATCAATAAAACAACTTCTTAATTTACTTTTAAATCGACACAAATCCATGCAAGTAAACTCTTTCCATTTCCTAACCAAATCTTACATCTCATTCAATTTTCTATTTAACACATTCAATCACTTTAATATAATAACATATTGTTTCTCTATCTATTTTCCATATACACTAATCAATCCAATTGTAAATCTCTATTCAATCATATATTGCATACATCTTATAAAAACGAAATATGATAATGAATTTACCCTTAACATATTTTACATGTTCCATATTATATATACACCAAACACATATATTAATAAACTCAATTATATAGATTCTTTAATATTCCAATCACAACGATTAATTTGCTCTATAGAAATAAAACCTAATAACTATTTGCCTTTTTCAATAGAAATAGTTCCTAAATTTACTTCTAATGCAAACTAACACTATTGCAAACAATCTTTTCAATTTTCTATCTGGAATCTATGTCTCTTCAACTATCCATTTAAAAACATGCAATTTCATCAATGTATAAAAATATCTTTTGGCTTATCTCTTTGACTACGCATTCAAAACTTATCTTTTAAATTCTTCATGCAAAACTAAATCACACGCACTTAAATAAAACAAGGTAAATACTGATTGAAAATACTCATGGATATATATATACATCACAATATATTTTCTTCAATCATATTAACAAAATAAATATTTCCTTTTAAATCAATTAATTACTTCTATTAAAAAAAACATCTTTCTCTACACATTTTCTACACATACTAATCATTTCTTTTAGAACACTAATAATACCCAATTTGCAAACAACAGAATAAAATAATAAAATATTATTTATTCTCTCAAATGGATATATACCTTTACTATATATAATAATTATAAATTAATATATTTAAATATATTTAATCATTAACATATCTTCTATCCTTTGCAGAATATCAAATTGATTAATTCAAAATAAAATATCCTTTATCATCAATATTCTAAAATATAAATATATTTTTCCAATTAAATCAAATTAATAATTGGACCTTTTACAAATGGATTTAAATTTCACAATTCAATTTTAAATTATGCATTCTTTAAATCAAATATTTAACTCCTTCACTTAAACTTTAACATGCCATTTTAAAATAAACAATAATTTCCCCATATGTTTATAATTTTAATTCCACTAATCTAATATACAAATTATATTTAAAATAATGTAAATAAATACGATACTTTAGTATTATAAATTATAATATAAAATATTATTAAATAATATTTTAATATTATAATAACAATACATAAAATATTAATATTTATAAATATCAATTTATTATTATTTTATTTTCAGAACAGCCATGGGAAAATAATTTAACAGCGGTCTCATGTTTCAAGCATAACTCAAAAAATACAATCTGGGTATTTGATATTTTTGGATAGGGATTAGAAAATTACAAAATGCAAAAACTCTTTAAATTTCTTGAAAACCCAGTTTGCGAAAGTGAAGTTATAGGCGACGCAATCAGATCATTTTACCATGAAAATATAACTATACTGCAGATTTTAAAATCCGTTTTTTGATAATAAACAGAAAGTTTCATTTTCTGAAAACATTCAAAATGCATTGTTCAATCTCTATGTTTGATTTTAATAACAATAAAATCAATTTCTCCAAATAATTTAAATTCAACTAAGGTTTTCACAATTTTCACTCAAGAATTTTCACAAGCAAAGGCTGTAAATTTATTTAATTATTTTCTTCTAATATTAAGTTTGTTTTCTAAAACAGATTTAACAAACAAATCTTTAATCACTACTATTTAAAAAAAAACAATCAAGAACAATAAAACATAAAGAGGAAAACCTGGTACAAGAAGCTACAGGTAGAGATGAATTTCTGATGCAAGCCTCCTCCAAAGATTTCCTGAATTTTCTTCAATCCTCCAATGAATCCAATCCAAAATCCAACAAATGCAAATAATCTTTCCTTCAATCAATTCTACAATCAAACTTTCTTCAAACCCTTGTGCAAATTTTCCAAAATTTATTTCTTGCTGTAAAAATGTATTTTTCTAAAAAACTTTCTTTCCCTAAAATTAAAACATGTATTCTTTATAAATAAAAAATACCTAATACAACCCTAATTCACATTACATGCAAATTAGATATTTCAATTTCAATTTCAATTTTATTATTTACAACCCTAATTCACATTATATGCAAAGTAGATATTTCAATTTCAATTTCAATTTTCAATTTCAATTTCAATTTCACTTTTTGAAAACCCACTTTCAATTTAAAATGCAATTTGAAATAATAAATTAATTTCCAAAGTTGCAACCAATTTCCCAAATAAACATTTAATTACAATTTCTAATTTAATTCCCACACGTTGAGATTAAATTCCAAAATTAATTTTAATTCTTTTATTTCCTTTCATTCTCTTGCATCACGTTTAATTAATTAATTTAATTATTTAATAACTAAATTCAACCCCTTTGGATTAAATATAATTAATTAATTTAAATATAAACTTTTATCCACATTGCATTATTTAAATTAAATAACCATCAACATGATTTAAATGCAATTATTCTAAATATCTATCTCCAAATCAAGAATTCTTCAGAATTAAATAACATCAAAGCAAGATAGATAATGACTCGACAAACACAACTAACGACACACTAAGGCTAGATATAGACTTGACACATGTTACCTAGCTACTATCTCCCATTCAACTTAACCGTTGGATCGACACGCTCAAACCTATGAAACCAGGTGAAGTCGATGTCATATACCTACAATCTTGCAACCAAGTAAACAACATCATACAATATATCCAGCATATAATACACACCGTGAAGTAGAAATTACGGATTCGTAGGGCGCTCGCAAGCGAGTGATGCGAAACCATCCTCTTCACCAATACACTCATCGAAACTGACATTTCCATTATAATTCTAATAATCTCATAATAACATCTCATGTTAACTCTACAACATCATTAATCCATAATACATGTGAAACAATAATCAGATAACTACATCCCACAATAATGTTGTCGCTCAATAGTAACGATCAAAACATCATAACAAAATGTATCTAGTATCAAAGTAATTGCAACCAAACATAGCATAAGCAACTTGAACAAGAATCAAAATGGAGGGGTATTATATTACTTTGTTACTATCTCCTAGCATGGGGGGTGGGCCTTCGGGTACCACATTGGTAGGGTGGAACATGCACCAAAACCGTTGGGTCCCCATCTATCTTCAGTACTTGGTAGCGAGACATCCAGATGGACAGCTCGTGATTCTTGTTGTAATTACTTGCATTGTAATATTTTAACTTGTACAAGTTATTTTATCCCTCTTATATTTATGAGGTGGAATTCTGTAATTGTAATCTTATGTACTACTGTCTCATTCTGGGAATAAGTGATGTAACTATTGGTTTAGGATAATGTTTATGAGATTGTATCTTGGTTAATTATCTTATTATGTTATGTGGTATTCTTATGATATATGATGTTTATTTCATAAAGTTAATAAGGCTATGGTTATATGTAATATGTATGTGTGGGTTTAAGTAATCCTAACCTTGTAGCCTTAGAGGTTGTTGTTAACTACTAAGTGAATGTGTATGTTAAATGCACTTTATAAAAAAAATTAGTTCGCTTAAGACATTAATTGCAACTTCCTTTAAGGTTACTTGGCGTGGCATTACAATAGATTGCACAAATAACAAAAATATTCACAAATATGTTGGTATTTCAAATACATTGTACACAAATATTAGTCAAATCTAATTCCACATTATAGTTTTTCTCTAAAAATATAAAATATCAATTGATAAAACAAAAAATAACTCAATACAAAAAAATTTGTATGGGATTTTCCCTAGAGAAACCAAAGGAATTTTACCCTTAATCTCTAAGAGACCAAAGGGATTCCATCTTCTAATCTCGAAATCCAAGGGGTTCTATCCGTGAATTTTATTACTAAACATAAGGCTCAAACTATAACATAAAGTATTAAAATTGGAAATTATTTCCAAGGCCAAGCAAGCACCTTATTTTATAGAAATAGGAGGCCCCACAAATTCCAATGCTTCATTTCCTATTCAAATTAGCCCCACTTTGTCTAAAACTCCTCATTAATTTCTTGTCATTCAAAGAATTTTTCATGATGATGTTGCTACGTGTCTCAAGGATTATGACACCCTTTTTATGAAAACTCACTCCCACATAGCTAAAACTAAATATAATTTTATTATTATTTTATTTCAACTTCTACTTTTCCAACCCATGGCCCCTTCATTAAACATATAATAATATCCTTATTGAAATTAAGGATCAGACCTACAAACGATAAAATAATCAAGGAGGGACATTACAACAATAAAATCCAAAAGATGTTAGACATTGATTTCACCTAGATTTCCATTTTAGTTCATGTTAAGGAGAACGGAAAAATTAGAATCTATGTGGATTTCAAGAATCTTAATCAAGCTTATCTAAGAGAATTATCCTTTGTCCATCATAGAACATATTTTGCAAATCATCACTAAATTTGAGATTTTGTCACTTCTTGATGGATTTTTGGGGTGGAAGACCAACTTATAACAATGTTTACCAAAGGATAAAGCATTCATTACTTAGTAGATGCTTTAATAACTCCAATTACTAAGGGTAGTAATTGGATTTATTAAAATGGAGTTACTTAAATGGATAAGTTAAACTAGTTATAGTAAAAAATTTGTTGTCAACAATGTATTTTAGGATATAAATTACAACTAAATATAATTTCATTTAAATGTGTGATTTTATGAATATATTTAAATTCAATTAAATGAAACATACTTGATATCTTAAAATACATATTCTAAAATACATAAAATTTCTGCTATAACTAGTTCCACTTATCTATTCACATAACTCCAATTAAAACCCTTACAAGATTATTTCAATAAAGTATTTGATTGATCATTTATTGTATTCAATGTATCATCAAAAAAGGCCATTTATTGCCCTTCCAAATTATTTTAGTAAACTGTTATTCTTTTTTATTTGATTGATCATTTAATGTATTGAATGTAGGAAAACTTGGGTTCCAAATTTATTTGTAGACTCACTCTTTTACATATCAGCCTTTGAACATCATGCAAAATCCCAATCAAATATAGAAGAATATTAAATAACAATTTATTGAAATAGTTTGGAAGGGCAATAATTGGCCTTTTTGGATTCCTCACACTAAGTGGATTTTTAATAGGTCATTCTTGGTGATGATGTACATTCAATACAATAATTGATCAATAAAATACTTCATTGAAATAATCTTGGAAGGGTAGTAGTTGGAGTTTATGTGAATGGATAAATGAAGCTAGTTATAACTTAGAAATTTTGGTGCCTACAATGTATTTTAGGATATGACTTACAACTAGATATAATTTCATTTAAATATATGATTTTATGAATATATTTAAGTGGCACATTTAAATTAAATTATAGTCATACTCTTACATTAAGTTGTAAGTGATATCCTAAAATGCATTGTGCTAGGCACCAATTTTTTTACTATAACTAGTTTCACTTATCTATTCACATAACTCCCATTAATAGCATTCCAATATTATTTCAATAAATTATTTGATTTACCCTTCCAAGATTATTTGAATAAAGTATTTGATTGATCATTTATTGTATTCAATGTATACCATCATCAAGAATGGTGAAAAGGGCCAATTATTACCCTTCCAAATTATTTTAATAAATTATTATTTAATATTCTTTCATATTTGATTGATAATTTAATGTATTGAATGTAGGAAAAATTGGGTTCAAAATGTATTTGTAGACTCACTCTTTGATATATCAGCCTTCGAACATAGTCAATTCCCTTGAACATGCAACATGCCAATGAAATATAGAAGAATATTAAATAACAAAATTGATTGAAATAATTTTGAAGGGTAATAATTTGCCTTTTTGGATGCCTCACACTAAGTGAATGTTTAATAGGTCATGCTTGGTGATGGTGTACATTCAATAAAATCATTTATCAATCAAATACTTTATTGAAATAATCTTAGAAGGGTAGTTGTTGGAGTTTGTGTGAATGGATAAATGAAGCTAGTTATAACTTAGAAATTCTGGTGCCTACAATGTATTCTAGGATATGACTTATAACTAGATATATTTTCATTTAAATGCATGATTTTATGAATATGAATGTTTTATTAGGATATTTTAGTACCACTTCTTTTATAGGAAAAAATTTATAATCCTACTTTGTCCCTTCCTCCTTCTTTTTCATAGATAGTTAAATGAACTTAAAATTATTCTTATTTTTACTTCATGACATTCAAGCTACTCATTGCTCATATTTCCTATTTTTAATAATTTCCTATGGAGCATCTTACTAGAAAAATGGTTACTGCATATTTTACTTTTAGAAAAATAAAATAAGTACATATTTGTAAAAAAAATTGTTTTAATTAAATTTGAAGATCTTTGTATTTATATAGCTATGGCTGATGATCAGGGATCACATCATTCCACTTAGTCTCAAGAGCAATCTGAGGCTAGGTCTAATTTATATAACGATAGAATTAGGATATTAGAAAATGCTTTGAGATGTTTGGACCAAACAATAAAAAATTCCCTTAATCTCCCTAATAGAGATAGATTAGTTATGATTCACACAATTTGATCTTATAATCCTTATGATGAGGTGAAAACTAAGGAGTTTTATAGGTCCCTTGCCAGCAATGTTATTGGTACATAGAAAATTGATTCTATTATTCTTATATTTTCAACACATAATGTGCACAACATGTTCCCTCATTATATGGGACAAAAACATTTAGAGGATATGATGTTACTAGATCTACAGATGAGCTTGTTGCTTAATTTATATATCCTAGATGGTTGGTAGCCCATCACATATGGCCTCATAATGATGAGTTGCCACTTTATTTTTGCAAAAAAACTATATGTTCAGTTTCGTTTAGGGTTAGCAATGGACCACACATCTATTCTTTCACATGTTGGATAGGGAAAAGGGAGGTTTGCTGAAAAATACCAATTTAGACATGCAGATTTTCAACCACCCATCAAAAAGATGACATTAGTTGGTCCAAACCTTTTGGTTCTTCCAAAAAAATTGGAACTAGTAGTAGCAGGAGGTGTAGCAACAACACCTACCTGATCTGACCTTTTTGACAGTATTTCCATGATTTCCACTCAGGTCAATTATATGTCATCTGATCATGTAGGAAGATACTTATTACATCTGCAAATTAACCTTCCTCCCATTGAGGCTACATCTACCAATTATGATCCATACACTCATGCAAAGCTACCATCATTGTTAGATGTGGCCCAAATGAGTGAAGCCACTTTACGTAATGTTCCTTCGATTTCCATTGTTGATTTACTATCATCATACCAATTTATTAGTGATGAGTATGGTATTCGTTTAGATGTTGTACCAACTAATATTTGATGACATTTTGGTAGATAGTCGATTCGAGGTGGGTTGGCTTCACAAGATGATCAACATACTTCAGACCAGCCTATAGTTCTTGCACAACAATGGGTTGAGGTTACTGCATGTGATGGACATGGCACATACAAATCACTTCTCTTTGGTATTGGTCCTCTACTTGATATAGGTGTCCCTTATTTGACTATGCAATCTCATGACCTAAGTGACATTGGTAGAGTGCTCTAGGGTGAGACATAGGTACTTTCAAATAATCAGATATATTTTGCATTCTAAAAATTCACATACATATATAAAATAAAATTGACTTTAAAGTAGTTCTCACTCTTCATTGAAATCTTGTATTTTTAAATTTCTAACAAAACGAGGGTTTGTCACACTTTGGAGATTTGGAGCATGTAGACGATCCTATGCATGGTACATTTGAGGTAAATTTATAATATTTAAAATACTTGATACATTCAAACATTGAAAGTACAAAATTTTAAGATGACTTTACATTTACAGATGTGTACATTAAATTAATTAATTTAGTCTCTTTTGTAGGGAGGCGGATCGAGACATGGATCAAGATAAGGATCGAGAGAGGCATCGAGCCACAGATCCAGAGAATCAGGACATGGGTCTAAATAGGGATCAAGAGATAGATCAATCCATAGTCATATTAGGCATCCTCCACTTTGATTTATTTTACATGTAGGTACATGATCTGTTATACATTTTATATTATGATTTATCACATTATGGTTCTTAGATGATGATATTCACATTATATACATTTTACATTATGGTCTCACATTATGGTTCATCTTATTATGTTTTATAGTATATACATTTTACATTATGGTTCATCTTACTATAGAAATAGAAATTCTTGAAGCTAATTAGGGTTTTGAGTTGGGAAACTTTAATATTAGATTGGTGACTTTTAATCTATAAAAAAATTGAATTAATTGAATTATTTTTGGTTCAATAAGGTAGTTGGGAATGGCGGGTTGAATATATTCTATGGCTAATTTACCCATTTCCATGCTTGGAAATTATAGTTCATCACTAATTAAAAATATTTTAGAATTTAATAATCCATAATATTTAGAGAAACTGATTTAGGTGCCTTTTCTCATATGAATTCACATAGGAAGTGTTACATAAATTATATATATAATATTATGGTAGAGAGGTCTAATTAGGTGAATTTTTTTATCATAAGATCATTGTTAAGGGTAATATAACACTATTTTTTAGTGATGGCACAATGAAGATGCTATTTGATGTGTTGGGCATTCATGGTTTAGCCAAAAATCATATTTAATATTTTAAGATGGATGATAATATTGCGCATATTATTTATGATAAGATCGTGGCTGAAAATTGGTCAGGGGAGATTTGGTTTTAGAAATGGGTATTATGCATGGTAATTTATTTGGATTAGATGGTACTACTTAATCTAATTATACCATGACTTTTTATCATGTAAATGAGTTAGTTGATATGCATCTAGGTTAGAAAGGATCAAAAATATTGATGAATAAATATATAGGTGAGAATGTGTGTCTCATAAGAAAAATAAAGTTAAATTCTCATAGAAAAATGGATTTTAGAGTTAATTCATATATCTTAGAAACCATCTATATTATGCCATCAAGTCATTCATGATTTTTCAAGAAAATATTTGGTTTATTTTCTTAGGCACAAATATGATGTCTTAAGCATAAGTAATTTAAGGTGCTTGTGAAAACTCATAAGAAAAAAAAAAAACAAGATTTGAGATCAAATAATATGGGGGTATATTTATCTAAATAATTTGAATAATTATTCAAACATAATTGGATTGTAATTTAATAGAAAAATATTCCATATATATATAAATGGGGTAGCTAAGATAATGAATATAATATAGGTGTCCCTAAAATATGTTTTTTAGGGAAGTAATTTTTGTGTAGATCTATACAAAAAAAGTAAGAGGAGGACACAATAAAATTTGATATCAAGTTAAGGTGAAGATGCATAGGGAAATGAATAGGTTGGATAAGAAGGAGCCAAGCATGACAAAAAAATTATAGGAAAATTTAGAAGAATAAAATGAGATTCTCTATATTCATTGCCTTTAAGAAGGTCCACAAGAGAACATAAACAATTTGAAAGGTATATCTCTCGAATTTTTTATTGTGTACATTTAATTTAACTAATTTTAGTGATGAACTTATATTTGTGAAATAATCTCTCTTTAAAGGAGAAAAATTATTGGATAGATTCCATGATAAAGGAGATGATGACCTTGCGTAAATGCAAGGCTTGAGATCTAGTTGATTTAAATGAAGGAAGAAGTCTAATAGGTTGTAAATGAGCATTCTATAAAATTCAACAAGTTAAAATGTGCAAGACTAGACTTTTGGTAGAAGGTTATTATTAGAGCGGGAGTACATAGTGGACTTGAAATATTATCTTTGAATAAATAATAATACCCACATGGAAGAGGTTTGTAGGTGTAATTAGTGATCTTGTATGAAGATTATGTGATGGTGATTATATAATAGGGTTATTCTATTAGATTAAATCTATCTACACATAACTAAAGGTCTCTTATAACTGGTCTAATTTAAACTTAAATAGTGATAAATGTATAACATAATTCACAAATTCATTTTTAATTTACCAAATCAAGTAAAATTCCATTTTAACTAAGGTGCTTGAGCTTAATAAAGGATTAAATATTTATTATTTAACCAAAACTTAAATTTAATATTTATATTTACAAGTAAATATTTAATTCACTTGAAAATGAGAAAGTTATTTATAAATCTTATTATTTTATCTTTGATACTATGATGTTACATTTATTTCGATGCTAACAAGTATGTGTTTATGATTCACAATCCAATGTAGGAAGGGACCTTAAGATTAAAATTATGTGTTATAAGTATGCACCAAAGATATCCACAAAAAGGAGGTTAAACTGACCTCAAGAAAGCTTTATAGGAAAATAAGATCACAAAAAAGAAAGCTTCATGGGCTACTATTGAATGGAATTATTTGAATTCAACATAAAATAAAAGGATTTTTAAATTTAGGTCCAATTTTTTTTTCTTTATTAAAGGGGTAAACACTTTTGACCTGGAGCTACGAACCAGTAAGGTCACAAATGGGGGACCTCATCCCTAAATTTTACATGTACATATTGTCATAGAAAATATATATGTACCAAAATATCTTAAAGTTCTTATTACATATAATCAAGATCCTCTCTATCTTTTATTATCTATAAAATCTTTTCACGTGGTCTTCAATAGGCAACCTCCACCTTTGTCTGGCACCCCATTTTTTTGGTAAAGTTTCAAGATTTAATCTTGTTGCTATAACTAAATGACTATAATGTAAGACCTATTGACATGTCATATAATCAGTAAATATAATGTCATTTGTATCTATCCTTTTTTGTTGATAGTATGTGCCTTCAAAAATCACTGATCTAGTACGATACTCTTGTCCATCACCATCTGTCATTGATTATGAAAATTTGCATTTTGGTTGTGTACATATTAGTAGATAGTTATCTACACCTTATGTATTGTCAGGATGTACAAGAACAGGAAAAATATCTCTTGTACACACCATGTAGTAAACCATGCTCAACTTAGGTAGAATATTTTTAAGAACTAAAATTCAATTTAAAAATTTAAAATTTACCTGTAACAAAAAAATCT
>CM021104.1:88249619-88325338 GCA_007115665.2 Sequoiadendron giganteum
AGGTTTCCTTCATGAGGACTTACAGTTTCACTATACAAAAATTATGCTTAGTCCTTGGGGGAAAATATATTGAATCCAACTGCTGCTTTCACTTTTACTCTGACGTGGCTTCTCATTTTCTAGTATCTCTTTTAGATATAGGGAATTATGTGGAGCATATTCACTTACTTTCCAGTTTGATAGTAGGTCCTAAATACTTGGAGAATCTAGACACTACTTTATCTGTGGCGCACCCGACTATTGGAATCCCCTCAATGGATGATATTCCTTGATTCTTTGAGCACAGGGAAGTAGTTCCTCTTTGGCCTTTCCTCTTAGACCACTATATTCGTGACTTTGAAATTCACTGGAAAATCGCCTATGTAGGGTATTTAGCTCTGATAGATGAGGCGTCCCGTATTGAATAAATGGCTACCACCACCTATAGCTAGGCTTACTCTTTTTTTATGACCTTTTGATCTTTTGAAGCAAGAATTTTGATACTCATGTATATATGTGATACACACACACACACACATAGAGCTCTTAGCACATGTTAAAGTGTGTATTTACTGTGTATGGATTTATTATTTTGCATTTGGCTATATCATTTTATAAATGTTTGGATTAACTCTCATGCATGCAAGATAAGTTAAGTAGAAGTTATAAATTCAAGGGCCAAATAGAAATAAAAAGAAAAACAAAAGTAAAGAAAAGTAAATAAAACAAAACAAACACTAAAAAAATCTAACGCTGACTAAACAGGCTTCTAATCTAAAAAGCGATTAACCCTAACAAGAAAAATAATTCTTATTTATATGACTATTTCCATTGTAATTTTCGTATGAATTACAGTAGGCTTATCTTTTAATTTATTTAGAAAAATCTTAGCAATTCTATTATAACAATGAATTATTTTAAACTTTATGGGTTTGATGATCATGAATTCAAAGGTGTACTTACCAATGAGTTGGCTCATATGTATGAAAATGACCTCATTAAAGGTTGATTGCATACACTTCATTAGATGTGACCATCCTCTACCTTCTTCCAACCTCGGTTCATGGTTTGTCACTATACTTTGTTCATTTCCTTTTTTATCTTGTAAATTTTCAACTTGGGGTAAAATATATGTGTCTCCTATTTGATTTTCCAACTCCTTTTCTTCATTTTCATTTTCCACATATAAGGAGGAGGATGACTCATTAATGGTGTTTCCTCATTTCTGATGTGAAATTTGGAAATCTCAACATTCTCATTTATTTTTTTGTAACGTGTTATGATTTTTATTATAATAATTGTAGTTATCCAACTATTTTGATGTATTAGCTAATTTTCTTATTTTGCTAGTTTTAGTACGGTTGCACGTAATTTTCACTAATGACTCTTTTCTTCTAGAATTTATGACTTCTTTTGTTAGCAAAATTACATTACACATGGCCAAGCTTACCCTAATTAAAAAAAAAAATCACAATCAATTTCACTATGATCAGTTGTATCATGACTTCTACACTCAGTGACTCTACCAAAGGTGTGCAAACTCAAAGGATGTAATTTCTGGTTAAATTTTTTCCAAATTTTCTCAACTTCCATACCGAAATACTTTCTTCTATTAAATTTCACTTTACAATATTTCTTCTTAAACTCGAGATTAGATTAAAAAGAAATCAAAATATGCCCTCCTAGTGCCAACTTTTGTTGATGATGATTTCACTCGTAGTAATAGGGTTAATAAAAATCTTCACAAGAAAACCACAAAGAGACTATCCTTCTTGAAATATATGGAACAAGAAAATCTAAAGGGGTGACTTGCCTTAATAGAAAAAAATATTGACTTAGTTCAATCCCAAGTCTCTGGTAATCAGGTCATGATCATACTAGGTTCGCTCTAGGGTATGATGTGATTTTGTTGTTAATCTCAAAGGGAATATGTTGTTTAGAATTATATATATTAGACACTGAGTTTTTGATTTGGATCTTAGGAACAAATATCATGTAATCAAAAGATTTGCAATAATATTTCATGAATATCAACAATTTCATTTGCTAGCACTTAAGTAGATTTAGCTTTAAGAATTCAACAATTCCATAGAAAAATGAAATATTTTCAATAAATTTCCATCCATTTATATATTTTTTGGAACATTTTCAAAAATTAAACATCTACTCTAAAATAAAGCATAAAAATGTTAGAAATTAAAATTTCTCCTAGTTATTCACTACGCATGCCCCAAAGAATTAATTAAATCAAAGAAAACCTCCTTATACTTCGCCAGATTGCTTCACAACTACATATAAAATAGTGTGAGATTTTAAAGAGAGGGTTTTATTTTGGAAACCAAGTAGGTACTATATGCACCCTTAAACGACATAGGATACAATCTTGTTTGGCTGAACTAACAGAACAACTATAAAAGATTCATGAGATAGGTACCTATCAAAAAGGCTCTGATATAAAATAATTTCTATTTGCATACAACTTTATAGATCAGAATGATTCAAAAAATAGGAGAAAAGAACAAAACTTAGAGAATTTTTGGCTCTTTTGACATCCACAAATTCTGAACATAACTTTAAAAAACATCCTTTAGCCTTTTGTAGAACACAAGGCATAGATAAGATCAGACAAATACAAGAGAGAGAATCCAAGGGACCAATCATATCAAGGCATGTGGAAGGTAGTGATTGACTAGGAAATTATAATTGAAATCAATGAATATCAACTTCAATTGCTCATTGAAGCTCTTCAAGTTTTAGTCTTCTATTATCGCCAGGATAATAACTTGAATTAGGTTAGCATGTAGGTGTAGATGCATAAAAATTTCCTTATAATTATTTTTATCCATCATCTCTATCTTTAGAAAACAATTCAAATATTATAAGCATTTATCATTTAGGCATTAATGACTAAAATATCATTTGCATTCACATTAATCATCATCCATTTATATAGTCCACAAAATCATTTAAAAATTTATGCATTTTATTTACATGATCCATTTACATATTTCACTAATCCTTATCATTTCATTAATCATCTACATGTTCATAAATCAATTAAATTTGGTGCATATTCATATCTTGATAAATTCATTAAAATATTGCATATTTAATTTAAAGATATTTGGATTGATCATTAAAATATCATTTGCATTCATACATGAACATTTATCCATTCACATATTTTGTTAAATAATTTAAATTCATAAAATCATTAATCATTATATCTATTTTCACCAAATAAATAATTTAAATTCGCAAATGCACTTTATTTTATGCTTTTACCATATGTTATATCATAAATCTATTTAATTTCATTTTAATCCATTTCAATTAATTTCAAAATGAATTTCACCATCTCATTCATTTATCCCACATTCTTCCTGAGATGTGGATCTTTCCCATGAGGGTATCTATAAAAGCCTCTTATTTTCACCAAAAAGCATACACAACTCTAATCTCATTCTGGTCAAAATCCAGCTCTGTATAGCTTATTGTGCTTTTTCTTATAAAATAATCTAAGAGAAATAACAAAATATTGTGGAAAAGGATAACAATGGAGTTCGATTTCTTTTGAATTCTCATGTTGTGTTAGTTTGAATAGTTAGTTACATATTACATGTGTTTTCATTTAGAGGTGCTTCATTGATGTTATGTTGAGAAGTTGATTTGGATTTATAATTCAAATTATTTAAGTTTCAATTTTTCAACATGTACAAAATGGTGAACCCGACGTGAAGATCACGATATATGGTTTATTCCATTAATTGACTTCTATTTTCTAAGTATTTTAAAACTATCTGAAATATCGGATGTAATTTTTTTTGCATCTTGATCAAGTTCTTAAATGTTTTAATCCTCAGTGGATAGTTTTTAAGTTTGTTGCATTTTGAAAAATAATGTGATATTTTCTTAGATCTCTTTTTACAGTAATTTGAAATAATGGATTCCAAATGATATATAGTTTTCTACACTATGGATTTGAAATAATTTAGGCATCTTTCTGCAAGTATTTGGAAATTAGTTTTATTTTGATAAGATTATGGAATTCACTCAACGACAACTCCAGTTATCTCCACAATCATACCTTATGAATATGCGCATTCCTTCCGCAATGGGTATGAATTTAGTCAACACCATTCTATCAGATAACTGCTAAATATTTTTCTATACCCATCAGGTACATTTCTGCAAACCCAACTAAAATTTGTGAACCTAGTAATATATTCCATAAAGCTTCTTAATGCCATACGATGTATATACATTTCCAAACAACTTGATATTGGTTATAACTCCATTCAATACATAAACCCTCTTTTGCAACTGTTGGTTATTTTTTTACAACCAAACTTATTCTTACCACAAACCTATAAAATTTCCAAGGACAATTATCAATAAGGGAAAGGATTGGCCAACACATAAGTAAAGGCTTTTGGGTCTTCACTTCTTCACTTTAGGCTCTATGAAACCTAGGAGCATGATCCTAAACAAATGTGCTCATAGATACTAGTGTGTATTTAGTATCAAACACAAAAAAAACAAATGATTCTCCTTAAATGTTTTGGAGGAACCATACCTTGACGATTTTGACTAATCTTTAGAGTAGTCACTACCAAAATAAAAGAAGATATAATTCCTTTAACATTCCCACACACCCAAAGAGAATTCCATAAATGATTTGATTATATTTTGTGATCACTAGTCAAGTTGGTAACCATAGTTGGAGCATGAATAGTATGCCAAACTAGTGCTATATTTTGGGAAATTGAGTCGAACCATAAACCAATATGACTAGATAACAATGTTGTATTTTAGAAAAATACCCACAACCTTGAAAATATTGCATTACAATATCCCAGAAGTTATTTCCATGATTAAATTCTTACTAGTATCCTCACACAAGACTTATATCAAACCCACTGTTATGTTCAAGAATTTACATATATTCATTAAATGGATAGGCAAGAATTAAACAACACATCTATTAGAATTCAATAGAGACAAATAAGATAACCTTTGATTATATTATTCATAGTTTATATGATTTGTACATAGGAGAGAAATGTACAAAAATTTAGTATCATTTTTCTATCTATATTGTTATCAAAACCATATTTCTCCTAGAACATATTATTGGACAAACCTAATATACATTTCTCTTTTGTGTATATCTCTCTTAGAATGAAATACATATGGACGTCCTGACCACATGACCTCTCTTCTATAACCAATGTTGAAATTTATTTTATAAGACAAGGAAGCAACAAGCACTGGGTTGAATTACACTTACATTTCATATTTCACTTTCATTTCAAAATGAATTTCAATAGAAAGTGAGAATATTTTCTAATTTATTGAAAAATCATCATTTGTAAGTCAAGGGAGAACAAAAAAGAGCTCAAAAAATCGTTAACCAGAGCAGTCCCAACATTCTTCAAAAAGTGTCGCTATCACAACACCAAAAACATGTAAATTCATTCGAATCTGAGAAACATCACCATCAGCACAAAGAGCATAAGTAAACAAATATCCATCTTCATAAAAAATCAAGAAAGAAAGAAAATTAACACAAAGAACCCAAAATTCCAAGCATCCACTAGGAAAAGAAATAGGATGCTACTTCGCCTTGTCATCAACAAAGTAGGTGTTCCCACTCAGTGTTCTTATTGTCAATCGAGTAGCCATCACCACCTTTTCCTCAAAATCAACCCAATCCTTCATAACCATGAGATACTGATGGTAACTTGAGTAAATCTCATTTCCACTATTAGAGGAGTCATCTAAGATCTCAATGGGAGAATGATGACATCCCATCTAAGCTCAGTGATACCTATTAATTCTTCCAACCTCCCTTTTTGGCCTCCCAACTTTATTATCCTTACCTTTGGCTAACTCCTCCAAGACAATTCAACCTCCTAGATGATAGGCATGTTTGAGAATACCTCGTGCTGAGTTCTTGGCAACTCTCATTTTATTATTTTGTGTCATAGGTATCATTGGCATATCTTGATCACCTCAGGGAGAAATTTCCTAAAATTCAAGAGGATTAAGCCTCTTAGACTGAAAAATCAGGCTAACATTCACACTCACATTTGCCATTTCCTTACTTAGCCACTTACCCAATTTTCTCAGAGGAAAGATACCACCCTACTTAGAAATATCAAACTCAAAAACATGCCTTCTTCCAGACTCCTAATTCTCACAATTAGAAGGTGAGAATAATCAAGTAGGTGGTCTTCATTAAATAGAGTAGTTGGTGTGAGTTTTCATTAATTCTCTAGGAAATCTTGTGTAGGAGCATTAACAATTAATTATCACAGTTTTAAATCTCAACCATTGATCATACTTTCAAGAAAATCAATGACTAGATAATCTAGATTATTATTGATGACAAAACTAAAAGCATGCATTTGATACTTGTCCCAAATCAATAAAATCGAGTGAAATAAGCATTTACTTTAACTTGAATATTAACAATACACTTAATTTCTTGACCAAACCTGTCATGTCACATTTACTCGCTGCTCGTAGAAAATAACTTACTTGTAATTCATTATAGCAACACCGTGTGGAACGATAATGATTTATCTTTAGAATATCAGCCCTTACCCTACCTTACTTCAATTTTACCTTCTGATGTGTAGTAGCTTCTGACAAATTTAATGACCATAATTGTTTTTACCAATTTCACATGTGTGCTCAATAATTAGCTCTAATTTAGTGCCATTTTTATCTTGGAACGTCTTGGAAAATATCTCCAGCTACATCCACCTTTACTAGGAACTTTCTAAGTTCTTAGAAGCAGTCTGAGTGGCACTTTCCCGCATGCCCATTGGAAGATGCATGTAATCATTATTCTACATATTTTCTTTGAGCTCGTAATGCAATATTGTCATCTTGACATTTGCATATCTCTTGAAATCTTGGGTCTACAATTGTCCTATTTCATTTACAATTTTATAGCTTATCTCTCTCATAGAACATCTTGGTTATTCAATCTATTTCAGATTTATAACAAAGTTGATTTGTTAATGAACTATATATTTTGGTTATGTATTATTTGATTTTGGGGTGAAGTATTATGTTTTTGTTTGGTCTGCGGTAGTTTTTCGTGGCATGGCAATATGAAAGAAGTGTCTAGAAGTGGTGTTGGATATTCCTGGAACATCCCTTTATGATCCACACATCAGTGGTTGATCTATTTCAGTGTTTCATTATGTTTGAATTGGATTTCTTGGTTTTTTGTGGATCTCTTGATGATAGGACTTGTTATCTTGCTTGTGGTATGTGCTCGAGGGTTTTCACTAGCATATAAATTTATGTTAAGATGAATTTGGGTCTTGAATTATATTTCTGGGGACCACATTACTTTAATTCAATTTGAAGTATGTTTTTATGTCGAATTGTTATGTGTTAAATTTTTCTTCTAGACACTTCCTTGTTGTCAACTTCAGTTGATGTGCACCAACGTGTGAGATATTTTGGATCACATTGGAAGATGTAATAAGATTGATTTTTCTCCCTCTATATTTTGGATAGGACCGCATTATGATTTTGTGGCTGAATTGTTGAAATCATTATCTATATTATTCTTGGACAACATAATTAAAGTTTTGAGGTATTGCAGTGTATATAAATGCAAGGAAATTTTAGATCAGAGTTAGTGAGAAGAGTGAGTCGGCAGAATGTTGTGTTAATAAATATTATAATATTATAATCTACATGTATCCTACTTTTAGATAGTGAATCTCATTGGGTCCTTACAAATTTATCCCTAAGGTTGTATACCTTAGCCTACAAGTCCTTGGAAGTGAGCCTAATTGTAATTTTGTAAGAAGTGATCTACTATATTATGAGTAAATTCTTAGCATGGTTTTCCCCTCATTGTAGTTTCCACATCAATTTGGTGTTATCTTGTGTATGTATGATTGTTATTTTATTTCTCATCATTGTTGATCTGGTTAAGGGTTGAAGTGGTGTATCTTTCATTGTTGTGGGTTACTGACCTAATTAAGATATTAAATTGCTATAACTTTCTTTATTATTGATCTGTTTTGAGAGTTTATGATCTAGTAAAGAAGTTTGAGTTTTTTGAATAGTTTATGTTTTGAAAAGACTAGTTCACCCCACCACTTAGTATTTGCATGTATTAAATAGTCTTCCTCGACCTAATGATAAAGTGTATATTTTCCTGTGAACCTTCTTAATCCTCCAACCAAGATCTCTCTTTAAGACTTAATTCAAATTTCACTAACCTACAAGAGGCTTTGTAGAAGATTATCGTACGACCTTGTATTCTACTAAATTATGTAGCAACCTTGTTAGATGGTATGAAGACCAAAAAGTTGGATATTATGTTTCCTCAACATGAATTACCCTGTACTATGATCCAAAATAAAACTCATTCTCTCATGATTGTTATCATCATTAATGATAAAATAATTAAGTTTACTCTAATTTATAATAGATCAAATTTGAATAATTATAGAATTGATCTTTTAGATACGATGGGTGTGGATAAACCACATATGAAAATTGATAATATTTCTATTTATGGAATTGATAATGTTGGTAGGAAATCATTGGGTACAATTACGCTACTCATTAAGGTATGAAAAATGGATTTTCCTATCCTTATCCATTTCATGCCTACACCTGTTCCATATATGTACTTCTTCATAGACCATGGATTCAAGTCATGGAGGGAGTCTCATCTACTCTTTACCATGAGGGGTGATCCTACAATAGTGGGTAACCTTATTTGGCCAAACTTGACATTGAAATGATTTTTTTAACTAAATCATCACTTTTGGGCACCTATAGCTGCTAAACCACGAGGAATTTTAAGATGATGCAAACTAGCGATTTGTGATATTTTGTCTATAGATTTTAAATACATTATTTTTTAAATTTTGGAATCAAATTGGATTTATTTTTCCATCTCCTTCAAAAACTAGTTTTTAATAGTAAACAACATTTTTAAAGAGTGATGTGGCCTTTCTAACACAACTTTGTTTCTATGAAGGAGAAAGTCCTAGATTTTTTGAATTTAATTTTTTAGCTTCGATATCTAGGGCATGCATTTGGTTTCATAATGTTTTATTGAATTATTTTTTCTTAATTAAGTTTTGAAGTGAAACCAATTATAATTTAGACATAGGTTTACTTGCTAACACATAACTTTTTTGTATGTATTGAAATTCAATCTTTTTTTATTGGATCAAGGACATTAATATCAACAGCATAAATACTTTTTAGATTTTTTTTTGGATAATATACTATTTTTCCACATGTGTAAAACTGAGAGCTTGATTTTCATTGAAAATTTGACATTAACAAGAAAATAAATAAATTTAATAATCAAATTAAATATATTTAAAGTAATACTTTTGTAGTAATAGAAAAGGTAGCCTTTTTCCCTTGGTTTGATAATTAACATTAAAAATTAATTATAGGAGTCTTGGAATAGTGTTGTAATCCATTGTACATAATCACATCATTCTAGGACATTTATTTGATTAAAACATGCCTTAATTGGTCCTTTGCAAAGGTGTTGTAAAGTGTTGTAACACAATTTCACACTTTTCTAGGATTTATTTAATTAATTAAGCTGAATGGGCCCTTTTATGATAAAATATATTTAAATTTTTACCTTATTTAAGTGTTGTAAAGTGTTGTAAAGAAATTTAACATTCATCTAGGGTTGTCTTAATTAATTGTGGTTAATTGGAGTTAATTAACTTGTTTTAATTTAAACTTAAAACTTATTTTTGACACGTCCCAAAGATATATCCTGGCACCCATAATTTAAACAATAAAACATTTAATTGGGAAAGTTTAGGTCATGGAAAATGGTGCCAGGATCCATTCACCCTAGGTGGTGAATGTGTCCTCCCTTAATAGGACCCCCTTTTTGAGTTGAACTGAAATGGGTTTTTGATGCTCTTTCCATCCCTTGAGGTTAGGCCCTAGAAAACTGAGCCATGACCCGTTCACCCTAGGTGGAAGGTGGGTCCTCCCTTAATAAGGACCACCTATTTAATTTTAATTCCAATAGGAATTTAATGATTTTAACTTCCGTTTCTGGTGTTGGTCTTAATTGTTTGAATTTCAGAGTTAATCTCCTAATTTAGTATAAATAAGGAGTTAATTCACATTGTTTCTCCTAGCAATTCATTCTACACCTTGAAGAATTCAAGTTTACAAGCATTAGAGAATTACAAGAGCACTCATAAGGCATTTCAAGGTAGATTTAAAGAGTCCATTGCAGCAATTCAAGATAAATTCATCATGATAATGGTTTGATGCATCCATGCATGTTGTTGAGCTAAGAAGTGGATCTAGCATTGAAGATATACTTGCAAGAATTGTTCACATCATATTCAAGGATCCAAGATCTATATTATTCATGGCCACTACATGTTAGTTTGTAGATTTTTTTAACATGACATCATCCAAGGTGATATCAATTGCATATTTCATGTTTCATGCTTCATTTCATTCATTTAATCATTTGGTTTAATTACCTACAAGGGGTTTGACCAAGGAAAACCGCCATTCACTAAAAACAAGTTGAAGAGAAGGTGGAGCAAGTCTGTATGAAAATTGGAAAAGTTGTCATCTAAAGTGAAAAGTAAACTATTTGAAGGTACAAAATCACCTACAAACTTCTAAAAGTTGATAATCGAGATTTTAAGAGTGCGGACATGAATAAATACCACTATGATCTTAGTTTCAGAAAAACCTCTTAGGTACCCATTCATCATTGGAGGTGAATGAGTCCTTTGTAGCATAGAAACATCAATTTTTCTACAAGGTACAAATCATTTCAATCTCTCAAAACTCCCCTCATAGTTTCTATAACAATTAGGTACTAGCACTTGCACCCCAATGAGGTGCAATACTTATGTCGATAGGCCAACATACACTAGTATTGTATCATGTACATGTAGAAGCGGTGTATTTTTTTTGTGGCAATGAGCTTTTGTGATCTGAAGGATTTGTCTTCAAGGTTTGCATAATGAAAGCAACGGGGTGGTTAGGTGTGTAGATAAGGCATTGTTGCAATCAAATTGTAGCACCAATTTTAAGCTTAGAAGTGTGAATTTTGCAATGATTTGTAAGTGCTCGAAGGAGATTTTTGCAAGAGAGAAATTTGTAACAATGGTATTGATGAACCATGGGAATTTAGGAGAGACAGTAGATAGATAGGAATGAGAGGTGTGTACCTTGGTTTAGGAGAGACATAGTTGTTGTAAGCGGGCCTCCTCTCGTTCCCTTATGATTGCGAATCGATTGGTTTGCATTTTGGAATATCTTTCAAAAGAGAATGGTGGTTGAATGTGAAGATCATTTAATGATTGAACTCAAGATATGGCTGTAAATGTTAGTCCTTGCCTATCTATTTTACCAATATCAATTATTGCTTTTTGTAGTGTTAGGCCTTGAGCTTTGTGTATGGTAATAGCCCACGCCATTGTGAGAGGTATTTTCTTTCTATTTCCTAGGGAAATAGGTATTATTGGTATTCTCTTGGGGTAAAGCCCATTCCATGGTGGCCCGTTGTAGGTGTCGAACCTTGTTACAACATACATGGGAACATTTGGCGGTTTGGAACCTAGACCATAAATGATTTCAACAACTTCGCCAAGAGCTTCATTCACTAGTCCTACTTGTGTCCATATGTTGGATGTGAGCATTATGCATTACCCTTTATAAAGCAATACTTCTTTTTCAAGCTGTTCATCGTTAGCTACAGTATCCATTCCACATCGAGTGCTTGTTGCAATGCTGATTGCAATTGGACAATTCAATGATTTTAACATTCTTCTGTTATGTAGTCTAACTAAATCATTTGTAGCAAACAAGTGCATTGAATTGTCAAACTCTTCTTTTTCTCTTGATGTGAGCTACTTGTCTGTTCATGTCATTAAAAGGTGCCAATCTTCTTCTGTCGCTTCTGCATTATGTATGTTTTGCAATAGTTGATGAAATATTTGTTGTGCTGAAGTCTCACCTTGTTGACGAAAGACTGTTTGTAAGGTGACAACAGTTGTAAATCAGTTCCACAATGTTTTTTGCAGTTGAGTGGGATGTGTATAGAGGTTTGTCCATTACAAGTGGCAATTGGGCGAGGTCATCGATCAATATTATAGACACTCTACCAAAGTGTACATGTTGTTGGTGTGGGTATGCCTCACAAAGTCTTGTGTCTATTTTCAGTAGCAACTTTGGACCTATGAAGCTCATCTCATCTATCAAAATGTATCTTATATGTTTCATATCTTCTTGAAATCTTGTTAATGTGTGTCCTTGTAGTGGGTTCATGTCTTTAATAGGGATTTAGAGCATTCAATGTATAGTTGATGCATGAATGTTAAATTCAGCCACCACTGTAGGAGCTAATGTGAGAAAATAGTTTTTTTGTTCTGGGCTCATACTTGTGAGTGCTTTTCTTATGCGGGCAATCAGGTACAATTTTCTTGTCCCTGTTGTTCCTTGAATAACCATGTGTAACAATTTTTCTGAGGGGCATTGAATATGGTCAATGATAATTGTGAGTGCTAGTTTTTGTTGTGCTGATAGTTTATAGTCTGGGATATCCAAGTTCCCTACCATAGTCTCTTCTTGGCTACATGTCTTTTTCATGGGTATGAACTTGGTGGCAATTTCATGAAGATCTTGGGGTATTGCTAGTTGATCCCATTTATTGTTGCTATCAAACTCACGCCTACCAAGCATCTAAAGTTCATTTAGACTTACATTGTTTGAGGGACCCATTTGTGAAAACAATTCCCATTCGTTAAGTTCTATTGTATCCATTGTGTCCATCTCTGTATCACTCTCATCTTCTTCTTTAGTGGTTGCTTCCATTTCAACTGTACAATTAACATGCCATACATCATATTTGGTTGCATACATTTTCTTCCAATTTGCAATTATTGTATCTTTAGTAAGCCCTACCTCACTTTCTATTCTTTGAAAATGTTTGTATAATAGTAGCTCACTCCAGCAAAAAGTTTCAAAGTTGTCTGAGTCCTCCTTTGGGATGTTGTAGAACTTTGGGAAAACTTTAACAATCGCTTTTACCTCTCTCTCTTTCTATTTGCATCCTTTGCGCCTTGCAGAATAGGAGAAAGATCTTACAAATTCAAGTAGCGTTATTCTTTCCATTTCTTCAGGCCGATTAATGTAGGAATGCAGGTAGGTCGTATGGAGGTGGATTTCACCTATTTGTCTTGTTATTCATTGGAACACTTTTCGACCAAAATTAGAAGACATGAATAGTTGATTAAAAACAACAAGCGGTAATTTGTGAAGCATGACATATTTCTTGGGCTCCTATATCACGCTCTGCAACAAGCTCTATCATGAATTTTTGAAATTTTATGACAAATAGGTCATCTGTTCTCTAGCATGCAGATATTCTTGTTAACATATTAGTATAAGACTCAGATGCTCTCTCTGCTTTTGACGCATACTTGGCAATCTATTTTAGTACAAGTGCTCGTGAGATAACTGGTTGGCAATCTATGTTGGCTCTCCATATCAAAAGAATTTCTAGATTATGTATGTTTAGCGTATCATCATTTCTTGCAGGTTCATATTCTTTCTTCCCATTATCTTCACATGATAAGGTAGATACAATCTATTCTTTCCATGGAGCTTTGTATCAACACTATAGTTGTTTCCCCTTTTTGCGTAAGCATGTTCCCTCTCTACATTTTGTGTGCCTCTGGACATGGTTGATTATCTCCTCATAGTCATCAAATTTTCTTTGGCATGTGTATAAAAAACTTGTATAAATATTTTAACTTGCTCTGAATGATAATATTGACTTTGAATCTAAGCTTGAGGAATAAATGTATAGTTCTCAGAGAAATCAACAATAGAGAGAATACAACCCGTTGGAAAGATATTCTTTGAGTCACAAAATTAGATAGCTTGCCATCTAGCACCATGAAAATGTTGAATATGTGGATATATAATATTGTAAAATTTGTTCATAAACTCATTGTAAGACAACTTACTCTCTTTAAGAACAATATTTTTGGTCTCAACTCCTGACTTTGTTGAGTATTTCTCATATTCAAATCTCTTCCACATAACTTGCATTGAATGATCAATATTGTCAAGCTATAAAATATTCATCAAATTTCCACATTCATTACATATATTTTTTATACACTTCACTTTCAATTCATTTGAATCTTCTGATTTTTCACATAGAAGAGACTTCACAAATTATGTTGTACTTCCAAGGATGATTGTATTTGGATTTATTACTGTCATAGATTTTCTATATGTTTGAAGGTGTAGATGAAATTCAACATGCTTTCGACAACAACAAGTCTCATGTATCTTATTTATACATACAATACTTGGTCTTAGTCACTCAAACATCCTCTAGAAAATCTTCACATTTGAAAATTCTTACTTGAATGCTTCAAAAATCTCACTTTGAGTTGTATCTATAAAATGTTTTGGATGTGAATTTTTTTTTACCATCTGCACCCTTCATTTCTATAGTGTCCCTTCTATTGGAAGAAACACAAGAGTGGTTGGTCAAAAATTCAATCACCTATTCCTTTACATCTTCTTGGATTTTATCTTTTTGGGGAACCCTGTAAATATTTACCCAATTATTCTCAAGTTTTCCATCCAGTCTATTTCTCTTTCTAATACATCTTTGAACAAATCTCCTAGAAACATTGAATAGTTCAGAAACTATTTCAACTTGTCTTCTATGTGATAAATTCTTACTAGAAATTACCATCATCAATTATCTACGTGCAACACTTAAATCAACAGCTCAACTCTTGTTTTTGAACCACCAAAAGGATATTCTTTTAGTGAAAGAGGATTCCCCAATTAGTCCCCTAGGGTTTTTCACCTATGAGCTTGGATGGAAGAATGACTCTCTTTCGCACTAATGATGTATTTTTTATGAGTTCATTCAAAGATAGGGGTTATGTTGTGTGTGATAGTCTCTAAGTGCTTCAATATAAACTAAATGTAAATATAAAATATATGCACACTAAACTAAATGACCTAAATACATGCAAACTAGAAAGAAAGTGGAAGAGATAGAGCCGGTGCACCTAGGAACTAAAATTTGTAGAAGAGGAGCTTTGAAATCGTTTGGAACTTGCTAGAAATGCTCACAAGCACACTTATTCCAGAATGAGTGACCTAGTCCTCTTCCCAATAAACTATGTCGGAAAGGGTTTCTGGTAAAAAGGTATCCAAAAACACAAAAAACATTTTTTAGGCCTGGTACAGGGACTAATTCACCAATGATGGTGACCTAGTCCTCCTAGAGATTTTGGGAGTTCTGAGGTTGGAATATGTAGGTTCCCACCTGTACTTCCTTTTCTGATAGAGACCCATGTTCGAATATTCAAAAAATGACCCACAAGTTGTCTTTTTGCTCTTTCTAGGGTTTTGTTGACTTGGGTTGATGTAGATGGAACGATGACACATTTTCAACACTTTACTCTTTGAATAATTTTTATACAAACCAGCAAAGAACACAAGCAAAGTGATGGAAAAGGTTAGGGTTAGAGAATAGGGGGTTTCCTTAGTCAAACCCCATGTTGGAAATCAAACCCAAATGAAATAGAATGAAAGGGAAAGATGATTGAATGAAAAAAAATGCAAATACTAACCAAAACCCTTGTTTGAAGATGTCTTAAACATGCAAGAACCAACTCCAATGGAGGTTGCTTGAAGTGCTTTATGCTTGAATGCATGCTTGAGAATATTAAGTGCTTGAGTACTTGTGAAGATGAAAATGATGTTGAAGAGCAAGAGTGTAAAAGAAGAGGTCAAAATGAGGATGAAAACCCTTATTTACATGTTATGCCCTAATTTCCCAAAACTAACACATGATAGGCCGACCTTAGGGTTTTGGAGGCAACTTCCTGATAGAATTTTCTTTTAATTTTGAATTTCATGGCAAAAGGGACTAGGTTTCCCAAGGTGGCAACCTAGTCCACTTGGAAAAATTCAAGTGGTGGTTGGTAATAAAATGGTTTTGAATGATGATTAGCGGGCTTGTCTCCTAAAACACACTTAATTCGAGCCTAAAAGTACATTAAGGGACCAATTTAACATAAGGAAGGGTGAATTTGTTGATGGTAAGCCTAGGAGAGTGTGAAAATGTATTATAAAAGCTTAGAAAACTTTGGCAGAAGGCTTGGAAAGATGTAAAAAGGGGTTGTTTAGATGAATTATGTTAAAAGGGTATTAGAAAAGTGGGAAGGTATATTACAACACTTCACAAAACCTTTATAAAATATCATTAGGTTGTTGATTTACAAGCATTCAAGACCTAATGTGAATGTATTGGCCACATTACAGCATTAGATCAAAGCAAAATCATGCCAAAATCTAGGGGAAAAGGCCTAAATGAGTGAAAAGTGTCAAGGCTACACTTTTGGTGACACATTTAGCCCCCACTTTAGTGAGAGGATGAACTTGCTTCAAACTCACACTAAAGTAGCCAAGTCATGCATATTAAGAGGGATCCATTATATTGATGCTAGTACGATGAGATGACTATAATCAAGAGGGATGATCAAGCCCCCATGATCAAGATGCCAATGAAAACGAAACATAAGAATGAAAGATCACACAAGAAGTGATGTGAAAGAGTCAAGAGAAAGGGAAAAGTCAAATCAAGATTTGACTGTTTGTTCGAAAGGGAAGTATACTCACTCTGGGGCGTTGAGACTTTTAGTTTTCCATTGGGAGAGAAACATACACTTGGTTGGTATGCACTCACATAAACACAAAGGTGGCTTTGGGGAAATTCATGCCACTAGTTTGGCTTCCTAATCAACCATACTAAAATTATACCTCTTGATAACTTTGATAAGGCACCTCAAAAGACAAAGGTTCACAATTCATGAGACAAGAAAAGCCTCAGATGCTTAGAACTCATGAACAAGTGCAAGATGGCACCATATGCATGCAATTTTTGTTATACAAGGTGGCCATGTATGCAAAGTACAAAGTGCAAAAATGTAAAATGCAAAAGGTAAAATGAAAAAGGGATGTTCAAAGGAGTCTTATTTAGTTCATGTGAGGTATTTAAACTAGGGAACATTGTGTCTAATGTCTCCAAGTGAGGACCAATCGAAGAAAAGTAAATTCACAACTTAGGGGATGCAATGTGTCACATCAGGCCACTAAGAGGAATGTAATATGCTTAGATAGATCACACTTATGAAGAACATTACACCCAATGTCATCCAAAAATTGAGAAACACATCATATGAAATAATAAGGTTGCACTAGGAACTAAGGACAAAGAAAAGAAAATGAAAAATAAATAATGCCAATGTATGCCCCCACTTTAAAGGAGTTTCTACAGACCATTCTATTAGAAACTACTTTAAAGTAGAGAAATGCAAAATGCAAAAGGAAAGAAAAAGGACATGAGAGCCAACCTAGGAAGCCCTATGCCAAGTGATAAGTTTGCAAGGGAGACTACATCATGTAAAGGAAAAATAAAAAAGGAAGGGGGTTGCCTTCAAAATCTAAAACCACAAACAGATAAGGGATCTATGGATTTGGGGTCAGTATGTTCGTTGCTGCAATAAGTGTGTAGAGAGTTCAAAACTGTCATCATCTTGCCAAATACATAGAATTGGAAGGACACAAAGAGAGTGAAAACAAATCAAAATAAAGATTCATTTTGGGTCAACATGGAAGATACATAGGGTGTCTTGATGATTTGCATCATCCCCAAAATGACAATAAATGAAAAAAGGAAAAGACAAAGAAAAAAGACCCCTTTTGAGTCAACATGAAGGAGACATTGTAGTCTCAATTCCTTGCATCATCCCCAAACGAAGGGAAAAATAAAAGGAGAAGATTCCATTTAGGTCAACATGAAGGAGATATTGTGGTCTCAATGCCTTGAATCATCCCCAAAGGAAGGAAAAAAAGAAAGGAAAAGAAAAAGGCCTTTCGGGTCAACATGAAGGGGAAATTGTGGTCTCAATGCCTTGCATCATCCCCAAAGGAAAGAAAAAAGGAAAAATAAAAAATAAAAAATGGAAATGAATGCACAACATATAGAAGAAGAAAGGTACAAATAGAAGAAGGTTACAAAGATAGATAACATCAAACATAACAGTATGGGGGAAACATATCACACACAAGCAAACACAAGACTAGTAAGGCAACTGTAAGTCAACCATTAAGCAAGTCATCCGCCTCCCAATCTCAGTGGGTATAAGCGGGAGGTGAAAAATGAAGCTAAGGGAAAATGAAAAATGCATTACTAGGGAAAGGCTAGAACTGCTTGCTCCCACTAAGTGTGAAGAAAGAGTGAGCCAAGGTGGGTGATGGAAAGGATCAGGTAATAGTGAGAATTTTTTTTCTTACAACTATTACATGATACTATGTGTGACAGTAGTTTATGGTTTGAGGGGGCAGAAATTATTGCCAACAAAGTGATACTTGCTCAGTATCTCTCACAAATGATGACATTCATTGCTTCTATGGCCAAGAACACGATGGTAGGAACAATATGGCACATTAGCATCTTTAGGATATATCACCAACCTATTGTGAGGAGGTAATGTAATGATCCCCTTGTTTAGGAGTATTTGTAAATTTCTCTCACATTTAGGTGGGAGATGAAGAGGAATTTTTAGCTTCTAAAATTTCTAAAGCCTCTTGTGTCTGCTAGGTTCACCAACTTTGAAAGAGAAGATTAGGGTAGGAGGTCCTAAGATGATATTAGGATGGTCTATCTTGTTATCAAGAGATGGTGAGCATTCTTTAGGAAGGAGAATGTCCAAATCAAGAGGGGAATCTTAGATCACCGTGCCATTATCACAAAGCTTGATAAATTCTCTAGGAGGGCTATGGTCATGAGGAGGATCTTGATAGCCTATTCCCTTTGTATCATCATCAAGGGATAACTACTCATAAAATTTGTGGATTTCATGTTTGTTTATTGTGTCACCACCTTGTTTACTTAGATTGGTAAAACCTTTGCCATAGGTTTTTTGAAGATTAATTGGAGGATTGGTCACTTGGTTATTGTAAAATGGTTGAGTACTGACAGGTTGAGATGAACTAGGTTCACCTTATATAAGGACCTTAGGTTCATTGTTTGTTTCAGGATGGAGATAACCAAATGTCTCGAGGGGTGACATGTTGGGAAGCTTGGGTTGTTTCATGGATGGGTAGAAAGAATCATTTTCTTCAATTTTTTCAAGGCATTCATTGAGGAACCAATTCATGCTGGCATCATCATCACCAATGATGTCCACTTCATGAGAAGGACATGCATTTGGAGTTGATTGAGTAGGAGTGTGCTCAAGGTTTTTTAGATCAGTGCCAAAGCAATAGCTTGACATTTCTACCAGGGATTTGAAGGACATCCAAAACTTTCTGAAAGATAAAGCCATCGTGAAGGAAAACTAAGTGCAAGAAATTGAATAGAATAGAAAATCTGGAAATGAAAACCAAAATGCAATTGTAGAAAAAAGAAGTGCAGACAATGTGTTGAGAATTATGCCAAAAAATATAATGTGAATGGTGCAAAGGGATAGATCACCCAGTGTGGCGAATTAGTCCCAGGAGTTATATTTTTGATAATTTTTTGAATTTTTGACTAGTTTTTATGATTTTTATTCTTTTTTGATGCAATAAAGAATGGAAAATGCAAAAGAAATTGTACATATTTTAACAAAAAATGCAATGCAAAGTGCAAGCTAACATGAAATTTTCACTAATGCACTATTAAGAACACTAGAATGCAAACAATGCAAAATCCTAATGCAATGCAAGCTTTTTCTTGGGATGAAAATGCATAAATCAAAAATGAAAAGAAGTGTTCTAAGGATGAGTTCACCAAATCGAACCACCAAAAATATATTCTTTTAGGGAAAGAGGATTCCCTAATTAGACCCCTAGGGTTTTTCACCTAGGAGCTTGGATGGAAGAATGACTCTCTTTCACACTAATGATGTATTTTTGGTGAGTTCATTCAAAGATAGGGGTTGTGTTGTGTGTGATAGGATGTGTCTAATTGCTACAATGTATTGAAACAAACTAAGTATAAAATATAAACTAAATCTAAATATAAACTATATGCAAAGTAAACTAAATGAACTAAATACATGCAAACTTGAAAGAAACTAGAAGAGATAGAAATGGTGCACCTAGGAACTGAAAGTTGCAAAAGAGCAGCTCTAGAATCTTTTGGAACTTTCTAGAAATTCTCACTCGAACACTTATGCCATAATGGCTGAACTTAGAGTCCTCTTCCCAAGAAATTGTGTTGAAATGGGTTTCTGGTAAAAGAGTATCCAAAAACACAGAAACCAATTTTCAGGCCTGGTACATAGACTAATTCACCAATGATGGTGACCTAGCCCTCTTGGAGATTTTGGGAGTTTCAAGGCTGGAATCTATAGGTTCCCACTTGTACTTCCTTTTTTGACAAAGACCCATGTTCGAATCTTTAGAAAATGACCCACAAGTTGTCTGTTTGCTCCTTCTAGGGTTTTGTTGACTTGGTTTGATGTAGATGGAATGATGACACCTTTTCAATAATTTACTCTTTGAATAATTTGCATACGAACCTGCAAAGCACACATACAAAGAAAAGGAAAAGGTTAGGGTTAGAGAATAGGGGTTTGTCTTAGTCAAACCCCATGTTGGAAATCAAACACAAATGAAATAGAATGAAAGGGAAAGATGATTGAATGACTAAAAAATTCAAACACTCACTAACACCTTTGTTTGAAGATGTCTGAAACATGCAAGAACCAACTCCAATGGAGGTTTCTTAAAGTGCTTTGTGCTTGAATGCTTGCTTGATAAGATTGAGTGCTTGAGTGCTTGTGAAGATGTAAATGATGTTGAAGAGCAAGAGTGTAGAAGAAGAGGTCAAAATGAGGATGAAAAACCTTATTTATACATGTTATGCCTAAATTTCCTGAAAATAATACATGATAGGCCGACCTTCCCATTACAATATTTTTTAAAATTTTGAATTTTATTCCAAAAGGGACTAGGTTGCCCAAGGTGGCGACCTAGTCCACTTGGAAAAATTCAAGTGGTGGTTAGTAATAAAGTGGTGTTAAATGATGATTATTGGTCTTGCCTCCCAAAACACACTTAATTCGGGCCTAAAACTACATTAAGGGACCAAATTAACATAAGGAAGGGTTAATTTGTTGATCACAAGCCTAGGAAAGTGTGAAAATGTATTACATAACCTTATCATACTTTGGCACATGGCTTGCAAAGAGGTAAAAAGGGTTTGTTTTAGATGAATTATGTTGAAAGGGTCTTAAAAGAGTGGGAAGGTGTATTACAACACTTCACAACTATCAGAAACAAGCTACACTAAGAGTGGGGCTGAATCGGTGTTGTGAAAAAATTAAATTTCTTAACCTTAATCTTCAAAGCTTTAACACCATTCAACCATAAAGCATAAACATAAAGAAAGTAAACAAAACACCATAACACAAGGATTTTTATGTGGAAACCCTGTTAGGGGAAAAACCATGATGGATTTCCAATCCACAATTTGATCTGAGTGTACTCAAATGAAGATTGCAAAAAGGGGAATGCACATGCATTTAGGCACATTGCCTAGAGCTCACTGCTCGAAAGAAAGAGGGCTTATTGCCCAAGAGTTCAGATTAAGACCATCTGAATGTTTGAAATGAAATAAATAGCATCTACAAATGCTTGGTTACAGTTCCAATGAAGCACAATATTCGATCTTTGTCCTACAAACTTATTATGCACTTCTGCTCTATTCTCCTCATAGTTGTAATACAAAATATTTATGCGGAAGTGAAACTACACAATATCGCCCTTCTACTATGCTCTAACTCACAATTCACATCAACACACAATTCATAATACATACAAAATGATATGGATGAACTTGTATAAATGTCTGCAACATAGAATTCATGTACACTTTGTTGGCTTCAAAAGGACACATAAATAATTACCAGCATCGGCTAGATCCTTAATTAAATCCTTATGGACATCCTCCAAAGTTAGTTAAGACATAGAGGGGGTCCAAAAAAACATAATTGAGCACAAACACATTTAACTAATTTCTCCTTGTACATCTATGACACAATGCATTTATGAAGTCAGCTTCATTGCAAGAAAGATTGAGAATATGTCAACGAGATCTTCTAATTTTCACACGAATTGATACGAGCCACTACGCTTCAATATTGGTAAAGATAATATACCAATAATAATTTCTTGAGATGTGCAACACAAAATAATAACTTGAAATATCTATATAGATCGATGAATTCTGAGTTACTGGATACTCTATTTTTCCTTGTCGACCTTTAATTTATTTGTCGGTATGACCGAATGAGGATATGTGTACCTAATCAATGATTATGGTTACCATCAATGATAACACTATATGATAGTTGTAGTGTGTCTTTCTAAGAAGCTCCCCCTTTGGCATTGATGGTAACACTTAGTGAAAAATGACTAAGTGTCAGATTAGTACCAAGATAAACTTCATTGCAATCCCAAAATTTCAAAAAAATGGTACTCTCCCCCTGGGCTGATTATACATTTTTCATTACACTTCTCCCCCTTTTACATCAATGGCAAGGGTAGGGGTCGCACGCCAAAAAATATGGAACAATGAAAATTGTTTATACAAAGGTGCTTCTTTACCTTACAAGAACTGAAAGATGTCTGCAAAATCCTTCTTTAGCTAGACTAGATTTGTGTCCCAAACTTGTTTGAGAATTTCCATGATGGTTATATGTCCACAAGTTAGATAGGACTATGTCTCAGTGGCTTCCAATTTGGTTGGGTCACCAACTGCCATAGTTTCATCTCCTTCTTTTAGGGCATTGGCCATTACCTCAATTTTTTGGCCAATGATGGTTATAAGTTCATAGGTTTTGGCAATAATTTAATCATTTTCATGCTTTAGACCTTTTATTTTATTGAGCAAAGAGATTAATTCACCTTCTACTTTCCCAACACCACCGGATAGGGGATCAAATGCTTCAAAAATAGTTCATAACTGACTTTCCAGATCTTTCACCTTCTTATGATTTGCTTCTATAAAATTTGAAAAAGAAAAATAGGATTTGTAAATCATACCTCCTTCAGATAAGGCATTTTGTATATTCTTTACACAAGTGGCCAAGACAACATTGTCTTTAGCAATCAATAATTTCAATCCATTGAACCTTTTAACATCAAATTGCTTCTACACTTTTTCCAAAGCTGATTTTTCAAGGAACTCAAAATGAGTACTCACAAAGCTGATAAGTCTTTTCAATTCACTAGATGAAGATTCAATTTGATCTTTCACAAAGGATGACACAATATTCTCCAAAACTCCAAACGCAAGATTTAACAGTTCACTATCCTCAATGTGAGATTTCAGTATCTCTTCATTGGCTTGAGCACGAGCAATCTTAGCTACTTCCATCTTCTAGATTGGACTCAAAGTTGATAGGTCAATGGGACCTTCAATTAGTTTCAGCTCAATCTCATCCTTATGATCCACCAAGAATTTCTTTACTACCTCGACAATGTCTCTTGTATTAATTTTTACATCACTTTTTTTTTCCTCAACTATTGCTTCCTCAGTTGAAGTTTTTATTTTTTCTTCAGTGATATCTGCCTTCTTAACTAATACATTCTCAGTTGCCTTGACTTCCATAGGGATTTCCATGATGTCATCTGGAAGAGGAATCTGGAAGTTTTTAGCATCAAAATTTCCTTCCCCTGCATCCTTGACTGGTTCAGATGAGGCATCATATGTATGAGTTTCCTCAGCTACAACATCAATTCTCTCATTCAACAAAATCTCTCTCACAATTTTCTTAGTTTCCTTTGTGACTTCATCTGTTAAGCCAATCATCAGTTTATTGACCCTTGTCTTTCTTTTGAACTTCATTTTTTCTTTGTTCAAGAATGCCTGGATGTCTTCCACGGACATCACTAGACATAGTTATGCAAGAATTCTCTCTCATTTTCTCTTCTTCTATCTTGGCATTTAATCTCCTTGATTCTAGAATATCATACAAAACAATTGGTAGACTAGGCATAATTTCAACCAAGAATTTCTTGAAGATATTCATATGCTTGATTGTAGCTTCTTCAAGAATTCTTCTATTAGACTCAGAAAAAGATTCATACCATTTGTGAAGTGGCATAATATTTTTGTCTGAGACTAATGCTTTTTCAACTTGCTCAATAGTCATACCTGGTGTATCAACCTTGGTCTTCTTCTTCGCCTGAACATCTACACTGAAGGGTTTTGAAACAGTTGTTGCTTTAGTGCCTTGATGCTTAATTTCTTTGACACCTTCATTTGATTTGGTTTCCTCATCATCAAAAATAGCCATGTACACTCTTTTGCTCTTATCTTTCTTTCTTCTAGATTTCTTTTCAAATCCCTTGCTTTCACTTTTCACAGGAGCACATTTCACTGTAGGAGTTGAGTGATGTGCAAAGCTCCTTCTAGTTCTTGTGTGGGAAGATGGTGTTGTCGGACAAGTTGATTGTTCTTTTTCTACCTCTTTATTCATTTTCCTTGCAACTTCAACTTCTCTTTTCTTCCTAGCTTCACTTAGTTGCTCCATGGATATACCCAAGATTTTTGCAAGTACTTCAACTTATTTTCTTACTCTTTTGGTTATCACAGGTTTCCTGAGTTCATTGTGAACCTATGTGTCCTCTGCATAGGTTCCAAACCTCTCTTCTATTAGATCCAAAGGTTTTCTTAGCAAAATTTTGGGCATACATTTCTAGAATTTTTTCTTCGACCTCATACCCCATAAGCATGATCCAGATGGTTCTCGGATCTATAGCCTCCGTCATGCACTGATCAACATCCACCATGAAGTAGATTGAATCTTTGTATTCCTCTACAATGGTGGTGGGAATTATTTCCCTAGCTTGCATCCTATCTTGAAAGATTTTAAATTAACCCTAGATAGTTGCACTCTTCGATTTATGATCTACAAAATTGTGTAACAAATCTCTAATTTGTGCGGCTACTAGTTTGTCCTTTTTCCATTGAACCTTTCCAATACCCAGAACTTCCTCCATGAAATAAAAAAATAAGTATACAAGTAGATTTCCATATTTGAAAGAGTTCTTCTTGTCTTTCTTGATCTTCACAAGATTTTCAATTAACTGAATCCTTAGCAGTTCGTTGAGATCATATTCCACATTTTCCTTCACCATTTGGTAGGCGGTCTAAATTTTTGTACTAGATACAAAGATTTCCCAACTAGAATGGTAAATCTTATATCCAATCACCATAGATGCAAATATTACATTTATATCAGCAATATTATCAATATTCATTCCCCTTCTACCATATTTCGAGCATGTAGCGTTAGTAACAGTTTTCCTTTTCATAGATTTCAAAATAGGTAGTCCACTAGAAGAGTTTAGACTAGTTACTACATTGATAGCTTCCTTTGTAATTTTGAAAGGAATGCTTATCCACATAAATTCATCATGGACTCAGCTCAAAACATAATGAACCCATTCCGACTCTTCAAACACTGGAAATTTGACAATCTGTGTGAATTTCTTTATTTCCAAGATTCTATGTTCTGGCTTCATGCATGAATCTTCACCAATGATGTGATTTTTGAACAAATTCAATAATTGAGAACTTCCCAATTCTTCAATATTGGCGTGAATGTAAACCATAATATCTTTTGTGTGCAAGACTCCAAGCGGAACTGATGAAAATTCCCCCAATGGATTGGTCTCTAAAGACTTATAGGGATGTCATTTAAATTTAGGATGAGGTATGTCCTTAGCTTCGACCACTAAAGGAGTATTCATTTTGACCAATTCATAAATTCCCAAATGTTCCTGATAAATGCCTTTTTCCGCCGGACCCAAAATCGATTGTTGAATCAATTCCACACTTGACTTTCACCTTGATTCACCTTAGATCACCTAAAGATCTCCAAACTTCCTTTTCTCTAGAATGCAAAATGACAAATGAGGGATAGAAATGACCTTTTATCATTTGTACACCTAACCATTTTGTCGCATTAAATGCATTTTCCCTAATTCATCTGGTTGTACTATTTCCATGTACTGTGACTGATAAACCTTCTATGGACCTCCAATACTATGTACCACTTCATCTGCTGAGTTCAACAATATTTGTTGAGAATCTATGCGTCTTCAGTATGCATTCACATCTAGTGTATCTTACCAGTTAGGGGGTTTTAGGATTTTCTTAACAACTCCCCCTAGGCCAAAGAACTGCAGCTAATTCCCGGAAGAGTTACTAGAAATAGGTTCTGGTGCAGGTGTAGTTTCTTCAATGGAGGGACTCTTCTTCACCCATTTATTTTTCATTTGTTGCCTCACCTCATCTGTAGTGACTTTACCTTTCCCTTTAACATCCTTTTTCATATTTCTCCTCTGATTTACTAGACCTCTTTTGTTCCAATAGTATGTTGCAATTATATGATTGAATTTGTTACAGTTGTAGCACACAATATTTTTCTGTCTAGACTAGTTGTTCCATTGATTTTGTTTTTATCTGCATTGGTTAGAAATATGGCCAGGTCTATTGCATGTATAGCATCTGATATTTCTATGAAATTGATTCATCACATTTCTGCATTCATTTGACTTATGACCAATCTTATGACAATTGAAACACTGACCTGAAAAAAGATGGACCATTTTGATTTATCCTACTTCTACAATGAGAAGCCATGTGTCCAAATTTATTGCAATTGAAATAGTATCCATTAAATCTCTAAGCATTAGGCTGCCTTAGTGAATGCCTCCCTACATTATTCATCTAATTTCTTTGCCTAAAACTCCTTTCTCCAGAATTCATGTCCAAAATTTCTCTATCCACATTTTGAACTTTCTCCTTCCTCATATTCAAGACCTCTTTTGTCACCATGAGTTCTCTGATTGTCAATTAGTTCATTAAGCATGGATGATTTATCTTTTGACTTCTCCTTGTACTCATTTGCAATAGCAAGTCCGTTTCTAGGATCATTCAGTTGTCTTTCAAGTGCCTCTTCATTGTTTCTAGATACTTCCAATTCATCATCCAATCAACTGCATACTTTATATTTTTCTTTTAGGGACTCTGCAAGGATATTTTTATTATGTTTTCAACTTCTTTGGTCATCTTTGTCATGATGGATTCCATTTCAAGCTTCAGAACTGTATTCTCTTGGGTAAGAATTTCACATTCCTTTGTCTTTTCTTTCAAGGCTTTACTGGTTTGTTCATCTTCAGTGCTCTTACTATCTTTCTGCTGAATTTGATTACAAAGTTCATTTCTCTTCTCTCTTGACTTGTTCATTTTTTCTTTCAGAGAGTCAATGATTTTTTTTGCATCATTGAGATTTTCTTGTAGTTTCTGAACTTCAGCCTTTGACTGATCAAGGTCATCTAGGGCCACCATAAGCTGTTGTTGAAGACTGCTTGAATCCATTAAAACACCTTCCAAGATTTCCCCAAGTTGTTATAATTCTTCTTCTGTGCAACTAGATCTGATACTAATTGTTGGAAACAAGCTACACTGAGACGAGGGGTGAATCACTGTTGTGCAAAAATTAACTTTCTTAACCTTAAACTTCAAACCTTTAACACCATTCAACCATAAAGCATAAACATAAAGCAAGTAAACACAACACCATAATACAAGTATTTTTACATGGAAACCCTATTAGGGGAAAAACCACGGTGGATGGCCAATCCACAATTTGATTTGAGTATACACTTTTGAAGATTACAAAAATGGGAATGCATATGCATTCAAGCACACTGCGTAGAGCTCATTGCTCAAAAGAAAGAGGGATTACTGCCCAAGAGTTCAGATTAAAACCATCTAATGGTGTGAACTGAAATAAATAGCATCTATAAATGCCTGGTTATAGTTCCAATGAAGCACAATATTCAATTTTTTTCCTATAGAATGATTCTACACTTCTTCTCTATTCTGCTCATAGTCGCAATACAAAATCTTTATTTGCAAGTGAAAATGCACAATCTCGCCCTTCTTCTCTGCTCTAACTCATAATTTGCATCAACACACACTTCATATTACATGCAAAATGATACAGATAAACTTGTATAAATATATGCAGCATAGAATTCATTTACACTTTGTCAGCTTCAAAAGAACACAAAAATAATTACCACCATCAGATAGATCCTTAATTAAATATTTATGTGCATCCTTCAAAGTCAATTAAAACATAGAGGGGACCCAAGCAAACATAATTTAGCATGAACACATTTAATTAATTTCTCCTTGTACATCCACGACATAATGCATTTATGAAATCGACTTCATTACAAGAAAGACTGAGAATACATCAACCAAATCTTTTAATTTCCACACGAATTGATATGCACCACTATGCTTCAATCTCAATAGAGATAATATACCAATAATCATTTCTTGAGATGCGCAACAAAAAATAATAACCTGAAATCTTTATACAGATCGATGAACACTAAATTACTAGATACTATGTTCTACCTTGTCGACCTTCAATTTATCTGTCGATATGATTGAATGAGGATATGTGTACCTGATCAACAATTAGGGTTGCCATCAATGACAACACTAGATGATATTTGTGGTGTCTCTTGCCAACAACAACACCTTTGTAAAATACTGTTAGGTTGTTGTTGATTGGAAAGTGTTCAAGACCCAATGTGAATGTATTGGCCACATTACAACACTAGATCAAAGACAAATTGGGCCAAAATCCAAGGGAAAAGTCCTAAATGAGTGAAAAGTTTCAAGGCTACACTTTTTGGTGACACAATTTTCAAGAGAATTCAATGCTTCTTGCAGGTTTTCAACTATTATTTTCTTTAATGATCCTAATGAATTCTTCTTATTATCAACCCCTAAAAACTCTAAAACAACGGTCATTTCTCTCCTCCTAAATAATTTTGCAAATAACTATTCTCTTCCAACTATAGACATTTCTTTAAAATATTCATCCCAGATTTTTTTACAGTGTAATTTTACCATGCTTTGAAATAACATGTCTTCAAATGAAATATTATTAAAAAGGGATTCCTCATCCATCTCTATAAGATTTTCCATACCAAGGAAAATATTTCTATTACCACCTTCAATTTGTCCTGGTACCTATACTCCTTGGTCATCAACAATTTCCATGGGTTCTTCTTCAAAAGATGTTCCTTCATCCAAATTTCTACTATATCTATTTCGATCATACAACCGTGTTCTTGTCTTTTTATTCCCCATCATAAATTGCTCAGGTTTGAATTCACCTACATACAAAAATAATGTCTAGTCAAACTTTTTGATGTTTTTTATTGGATAAAGTGTCCCCTAATATCATGGAAGTATGAATATTTTTTACTATGAAGACAAGATGTAAACCCATCATTATGTATGTGGAAATTCTTGTTTGGAATCTTCTCCTCTGTCAGAAAGCCTAATTTGATAAAAGTGGATGATCCTAGTTGATAGAATATTTTTTCCTTGTCGTTCATCATGCTCGACTCTTCTTCATCATTTAGGATATCAATTTTATCCATGGTATCTTTTGTATCTTATTCTTTAACTTGATCTATATAGTAGCTTCTTTATATTCTTCTTTGATGTTATTCATGTCATTTGTTTCATTACATGTTTCCAAAGGAGGCAAGTGTCTTTCAAAATCTCTTGTAATTAGGTTATAGATAAAATGGTCTATGATATTTGATTCTACCATCCTCGTTTGTTTTGGGATGCTTAGATTCACTAGATTTAGGTTGGTCATTCATTGTGAGTAATGATATGTCAAAATCAGGAGGCATTTTGATTCCTTCCTCAGCAAGAGCCTTGAAGTATTGTTGTGGGTTATATTTGATCACCTCTGTAATAAGTTTAGTGAATCTATTATCATTAAAAGCTTCATTTATAGTGGATTGGGTTATTTTTCTGTCCTCAATTTCACTTTTTTCACTAGTTCCAACACTAATGTGATCTTACCCATCAAAGTATTTTCCCTAAGGGTTCCCTTATTCTTTAAAAAAAATTGCTCTTGTTCTAGGGGTCATATGTGATTGTTTTGATCTTCAATATAAGGTAAGATAATGTATGAGACCTAAAACTAGGAAGCAATAAAAGGATATGATTCTAAGATGGGATATGAAAATGGTATGGTATGATATGATAACCTAAGAATGGAAGAGCTCAAAGGCAACTCTAGGTCCAAAGTTGGTTATGATGGATAGAAACAAGGACTAATGATCAAGAGAGGGTATGTAGGAGATGATGGACTCCAAAAGGATTTCCCTACTCAAGGTTAATGGTATATTACCTAACTTAAGGATAATGAATCTCAAGTGATGCGGGTGATAGATAGCTAATGGTTTGATTTCAGAACCTAGGAAGAGTAGTCTAAGTGTAAGCTAAAGGTTTGTTTGAGAAATAATGGATATGCAAGGGTGGACGATATGCAAAGTCAAGGTGGAATGCAATGATTGAAAGATCAAAACTAAAGGATGATGCCCCCAAGAGATTTTAGTGATATGTTCATTTTGGATGTTTGGGTTGTTTGACCTTTTAGGGTTTGCAAAGTTTGAAATGTTGAAAATTAATAAGTGTGATGTTTGTTTGAGAGTTATTTTTGAACACAAGTGCAAGACATAGCAGAAAAAATGTTTTTCAATTTGTTCATGATTCAAGATGAAAACAATCATGCACAATTATAGGGTTGGCATGGAAAATATTCACTGAGTTCCCACTTGGATTTCTCCAGCTATGCTTATTCTTAGCGGATGACTTAGAAGCTTGGCCACACCGGATCCCCCTTACATGGCACTCACTTCTCGGGTCAACTAAGCTTCGAGTTCTCATGAATCTCCCATGACCAACTATTCATCTCTACTAAGAACTACAAGTATGTGGGATGGCTTCAGAGGTCTGACCTCTTGCACCAACAAATAGAGGGATTTTGGCAACTATGTACAACAAGAGGTGTCTAGTAAGGGGATCCATTCGAGTGGTTATATGTGCAACAAGATTAGCTTTGATAAGGAGGATTCTTAGCCTACAGATGTTATGCTCTACAAGGTTTATGGGGATTCACTTGTTGACATAACACATCCGCACTCGTGGTACTTGAATTTTCCTCAAGCACCCATTTTATATACTGTTTGGAAGTAGCTTGGCTTTAGCCTATTACCGATTGGGTCGTTCCCTTGGGGTGAATATATTTTCCCACCAAGGTAGGCCCTCTAAAGGATTAAACACATACAAATATGATGGGTCTGGTTTCTAATCAACAAGTTCACACAAGGTAAGAGTAAACTCCCTACCATCTCAAGCATAACAAATAGTGTTCATTCATCCCCTAGTTAAATCTATATGGTGGAAGACAATTGTTCATTTTAAAGCACAAACTGAAATGTGTTCTAAGCTAAAATACAATCAGTTTGAGAAATAAAATGTCTTTGGCCAAACATCCTACAAAACCACAGACTAGTAGTTTTTCAATATTAGTCTTCGATAGTCGATAGCTACACCACTTGTTATTCCAAGTGTTAACTCACAATATTCATAGTAAAACACAATGAAAATATAAGCATGAACATAAAATAATCTAACAACTAACATATAAGCATCAAAACAAAAAATAAATTAAAGAAAATTACCAAGTCTTTTGTTTTAGATGCTTGATTTTCCTATTCAACTAGATTGCCTGTGAAAATGCAAACGATTAGAAAAGTATCAATTGTTCAGTATTAAATTCTTAGTGATTTAAGAGCAAAAAACAAATCATTAAATTTTATTTTTCAAAATAATAAGAAACTTCATTAAAAAGTGGAGAAAAAATGGAAGAAACCTAAAAAATAGACTAATAAAAGATGACTTAAATAGTTATTTCAATAAAAAATGGATGAAAAACATGAGAAATCTAAGAAAAAAATTCAAAAAAGTAGAAAGTCAAAAATTTTATGTTTCAGTAGAAATTGGATGAAAACGGAAAGAAATTCGATGAAAATAGAAACAATCAAAATTACAAATTCGAAAAAATTAGTGTTTCAGCCAAATACGATATGACCGAATAGTATCTGGCTGAATATGGTTAGGCCTGACACTATTCGGCCAATTAGGATTCAACCAAATCGTATTATGCCAAATATATCCACATGATAGGTTACATGGTAGAAAAGTCACCATTTTCTCAAATTTCCAAAAATTTTCAACTTCTACTCAATATTTCTTCAATCAAAATTATTTAAAAAATAGAATAAAAATACCCTTTTGTAGAGCTCACAGTGTTGAATCCAAAAATATATATATTTATATTTTGATTAGTTTTACTATATAAATATTTTAAAATATTGCAAGTAGGTTGTTCAAAGTCGAAAAGAGGCTCAGTTGAAATTAAATAAAAAATATTAAATCATCATAAAACAAATTAGAAAATATATGATGCCCTAGAGGAGACAATCCTCTTGAAAAGGGTATATTTTTTTTTGAAAATGAAGAAAAAAATAAACAATAGTTAACGTCAACTGAAAACTATCAAATTCGGGTTAGTTTGACTTTAAAATGTTATTATGAGACAAATATACATCAAAATTGCAAATTTTTTTCCATGCCCTAGATATTAAAGTTAGCTATCGGGGAAAAAAAATCAAGAAAAATAATTTTTTTTTCTATTTGTTTCTTGATGTCAACTGAACGTCACTTTTTCTTGAAATTTTCAGCATAACGAAATTTTCTTTTAAATTGATAAAAAATATCAATTTTATTTTTTTGAAAAATTACAGGAATAAACTTCAACAAAATTCTACATTTTATTAGTTTACATCATTTTGAAATTCAAAACATAAATACCACTTTTATGTGGTTGAAGTTGATAACTTTTTCTCATGTTTATCGATTCCTTTATAAAGTGTGACACAGGTTTGTACTTTTGCTCCTTTTTATTTTCTTGGTGGGTTAGTTTAATTTCCCTTTAATCCTAGGTTTTTACTAAAATTTTATTAAGCTTTCTTTGGATAATAAAGTGGGATTATATTTAATAACTAGGAGATAAGTGATGCGGTGTCCCCTTCCTTAAAATGTGGAACATTTTCCACTTTTGGTGGTCCATATCCACTTTTGGTGGTTAATTCCTATAGGTTGGATTTTCCACCTCCATCATCTACTTAGTTCTATATAATCTCACTACCTAGCTTGTATTTTCATTCATTCTCTCATATTTTTGAATACATTGACATACATGCACCTTGATGCATGTAGTCATTATTCTACATATTTTTTTGAGCTCCTAATGCAATATTGTCATCTTAACATTCACACATCTCTTGAAATCTTGGGTCTATAATTGTGCTATTTCATTTACAATTTTATAGCTTATCTCTTTCATAGAACATCTTGGTTATTCAATCTATTTCAGATTTATAACAAAGTTGATTTGTTAATGTTATATCTTTTGGTTATGTATTATGTGCTTTTGAGGTGAAGTATTATGTTTTTGTTTGGTTTGCAGTAGTTTTTGGTGGCATCGCAATATGAAATAAGTGTGTAGAAGTGGTGTTGGATATTCCTGGAACATCCCTTTATGATCCACACATCAGTGGTTGATCTCTTTTTGTGTTGTATTATCTTTCAAATAGATTTCTTGGTTATTTGTGGATCTCTTGATGATAGGGCTTGTTATCTTGCTTGTGGTATGTGCTTGATGGTTTGCACTAGCATATAAAGTTATGTTAACATGAATTTGGGTCTTGAATTAACTTTTTGGGGACCACATTAATTTAATTCAATTGGAAGTATGTTTTTATGTTGACTTGTTATGTGTTACATGTTTCTTCTACACGCTTCCTTGTTGTCGACCTGATTTGATGTGCACCAACATGTGAGATATTTTGGATCACATTGGAAGCTGTAACAAGATTGTTTTTGCTCCCTCTATATTTTGGATAGGACCACACTATGTTTTTGTGACTGACTTGTTGAAATCAGTATCTATATTATTTTTGGACAACCTAATTAATGTTTTGAGGTATTGCAGTGGATATAAATGCAAGGAAATTTTAGATGAGAGTTAGTGAGAAGAGTGAGTGTGGAATGTTTTGAATATCTCGTAAAAGCAGTGTGAAAGTGTATGAAAGATAGATCATATGTTATTTAATGCCTCAGTCAATAGAATGTTGTGTTAAAAAATATTATAACTCTATAATCTACATGTATCCTACTTTGAGATATTGAATCTCATTAGGTCCTTACATATTTTTCCCTAAGGTTATATAACTTAGCCTGCAAGTCATTGGAAGTGAGCCTAATTGTAATTTTTTAAGAAGTGATCTACTATATTATGAGTTAACTCTCATCATGATTTTCCCCTCATTGTAATTTCCACATAAATTTGGTGTTATCTTGTGTATGTGTTTTCGTTGTTTTATTTCTCATCATTACTGATCTGATTAAGGGTTGAATTGGTGTATCTTTTATTGTTGTGGGTTGCTGACCTAATTAGGGTACTAAATTGCTATATCTTTCTTTATTATTGATCTGTTTTGAGAGTTTATGATCTGGTAAAGAAGTTTGAGTTTTTTGAATAGTTTTTGTTTTGAAAAGACTAATTCACCACACCACTTAGTCTTTGGGTGTATTAAACAGTCTTCATTGGCCTAATGATAAAGAGTATATTTTCTTGAGAAACTTATTAATCCTCCAATGAATATCTCTCTTTAAGACATAATTCAAATCTCACTAACCTACAAGAGACTTTGTAGAAGATTGTGGTAACACCTTGTATTAGACTAAATGATGTAGTAACCTTGTTAGATGGTATGAAGACCAAAAAATTGTATATTATGTTCCATCAACATGAATTGCGTTGTACTATGATCCAAAATCAAACTCATTCTCTCATGATTGTTATCATCATTAATGATAGAATAATTAAGTTTACTTTAATTTATAATAGATCAAATTTGAATAATTATAGAATTGATCTTTTAGATAAGATGGGTGTGGATAAATCACTTATGAAACTTGATGATCTTTCTATTTGTGGCATTGATAATGTTGGTAGGAAATAATTGGGTTCAATTATGCTACTCATTAAGGTAGGAAAAATGGATTTTCCTATCCCTATCCATTTCATGCCTAAACCTATTCCATATATCTACTTCTTCATAGACCATGGATTCAAGACATGGAGGAAGTCTCATCTACTCTTTACCATGAGGGGTCATCCTACAATAGTGGTTTACACTATTTGGCAAAACTTGATGTATTGAAATTTTTGTTTTTTACTAAATCATCACTTTTGGGCACCTATAGCTGCTAAACCATGAGGAATTTGAAGATAATGCAAACTAGTGATTTGTGATATTTTTTCTATAGATTCTAAATACATTATTTTTTAAATTTTGGAATCAAATTGGATTTATTTTTCCATCTCCTTCAAAAACTAGTTTTTAATAGTAAACAACATTTTTAAAGGGTGATGTGGACTTTCTAACACAACTTTGTTTCTATGAAGGATATAAAGTTCTTTTTTTTTTTTGAATTTAGAATTTTAGCTACGATATCTAGGGAATGCATTTGGTTTCATAATGTTTTATTGAATATTTTTTCTAAATTAATTTTTGAAGTCAAACCAATTATAATTTAGACATAGGTTTACTTGCTAACACATAACTCTTTTGTATGTATTAAAATTAAAAAATAAATTATTAGATCATGGACATCAATATTAAGGGCGTAAATATTTTTAAGATTGTTTTTTGGATAATATACTATTTTACCACATGTGCAAAACTGAGAGCTTGATTTTTATTGAAAACTATACATTCACAAGAAAATAAATAAATGTAATCATCAAATTAAATATATTTAAATTAATACTTTTGTAGTAATAGAAAAAGTAGCCTTTTTCCCTTGGTTCGATAATTAACATTAAAACTGAATTAAAGGAGTTTTGGAATAGTGTTGTAAGGTGTTGTACATAATCACATCATTCTAGGACCTTTATTTGATTAAAACATGACTTAATTGGTCCTTTGCAAAGGTGTTGTAAAGTGTTGTAACACACTTTCACACTTTTCTAAGATTTATTTAATTAATTAAGCTTAATGGCCCCTTTCATAATTAAATATATTTAATTTTTTACCTTATTTAAGTGTTGTAAAGTGTTGTAAAGCACTTTCACATTTATCCAGGGTTGTCTTAATTAATTGTGGTTAAGTGGAGTTAATTAACCCCTTTTAATTCAAATTTAAACCTTATTTTTGACACATCCCAAAGATCTATCCTGACAACCATAATTTAAATAATAAAACATTTAATGGGGAAATTTTAGGTCCTGGTAAATGGTGTCAAGACCCATTCACCCTAGGTGGTGAATGGGTCCTCCCTTAATAGGACCCCCCTTTCTGAGTTGATCTGAAATGGGTTTTTCATGCTCTTTCCATCCCCTGAGGTTAGGTCCTAGAAAACTGAGCCACAAACCATTCACCCTAGGTGGAAAATGGGTCCTCCCTTAATAAGGACCACCTATTTAAAATTATAATTCCAAAAAGAATTTAATGATTTAAACTTTTTTTTCTAGTGTTGGTCTTAATTGTTTGAATTTCAGAGATAATCTCCTAATTTAGTATAAATAAGGGGTTAATTCACATTGTTTCTCCTAGAAACTCATTCTACACCTTGAATAATTTAAGTTTACAAGCATTAGAGAATTACAAGAGCATTTGTAAGGAATTTCAAGGTAGATTTAAAGAGTCCATTGCAATAATTCAAGACAATATCATCATGACAACGGTTTGATGCATTCATGTATGTTATTGAGCTCAGAAGTGGATGTAGCATTGAAGATCTAATTGCAAGAATTCTTCACAGCATATTTAGGGATCCAAGATTTATAATATTCATGGCCACTACATGTTAGTTTGTAGATTTGTTTAACAAGACATCATTCAAGCTGATATCAATTGCATATTTCATGTTTCATGCTTCATTTCATTATTTGGCTTAATTACCTACAAGGGGTTTGACCAAGGAAAACCCCCGTTCACTAAAAAACAACAAATTTTTCTTCCCTTTAGTGTGTGATTGCAGATTTACAAGTTGAAGATCAAGTGGAGGAAGTTTGGAGAAAAATTGGAAAATTTGTCATCTAAAGTGCAAAATCAAAGATTTGAAGCTACAAAATCACCTACAAACTTCCAAAAGTTGATAACCAAGATTTTAAGAGTGCAGAGATGAATGAATAGAACCCTTATCTTAATTTCAAAAAAACCTAATAGGGGCCAATTCGCCATTGGAGGTGAATGAGTCCTTTGTAGCCTAAAAACAACAAGTTTTCTAAAAGGTATAGATCATTTCAACCTCTCAAAACTCCTCTCATAGTTTCTATAATAGTTAGGTATTATTTCTAATTGTTATTTGCATCTTTTGGCTTTCATAATTGCATAAATTACACATGATTTGTGTGGAAAAACTTAGTGTTTCATTATCTTGTTGATTCATAAGTGTTGAACCTGGCTCATTGAATATTGTAATTTTTTAATTTTGAAGTCTTTCATTGCATCCTAGATTAGATCTTTTATTTATTTACATTTCATTTGCATTGAATTATATCTCATTTAGGATTTCTTACTTTGCATTCAAACTTGCACCTTAAATAGGGTTTATATTTTTATTTTTTTACATCTCTCTAAATTTGGAGAATACAAAAGAAAAGTAGTCATTTTGTATATCATTTAGATCTCATACATTTTCATTTAAAAATAAAAATAAAAATTGCATTTCAAAAGGTGTTATATAGGACATCATTTTCCCTTCATTTCACTTGCACTACATCATCAAATTCTAGAAATTTTTGTCATAAGAGTTATATTTTGAAATTGGGTACAAAAAGCACATAAAACGCCCTAAAAATTGTAGTTTTCACCTTTTCAAAACCCTAATCTAGGACCCATTCGGCCCTACTAGAAAATGAGTCCCTGATCAGCCTTGACCTAAACTTTTCAGCATTTGAAACTCACTAAAAATTACTTAGAAATCAGAAAAATAAACATCTCAAAAATCCTCATCCAAGACTCATTTTCCAGCAAAGGAGAATGTGTCCCTAATCAGGCCTGAAACTACCTTTTACAACATTGAAAACCTTGTTTCTATATTTCCTAATCTTGTTGGTAACCTATAGTATCAGTCTAGAAAGTTTCAGAAACTTATGTTTTATGCATCTAGGTCAAAAACATCAATTTATGGTAGCCATTTTTTAAATCATTTCAATAAAAATATTCATTAGATCTAAAAATGTGTACATTTCTAAAATTTTGCATTGTCGCATACACAATGTTTCTATTCATGAAGCTTTGCATTAGTTTGATAAAAGTACTTTTCATTTTTGCATATACATTGTTTACAGTTTTGAACCATGGTATAAGATGGATAAAAGTACTTTTCATTTTTGAGTACACAATGCTAGTATCTTACCTTCCTAAGAATGCTAAGAGAAAATTCATGTTTCCTACTTGTGAGAATGCTTTAGTGAAAGAGAATGCAAGTATAGACAATAATGAAAACCATAATTATTCTTCTCCCAATATCTCTCCTAGTAGTGACAAAGATATCTTGCTGAAAGAAGATACAATCATTGAGAATCATGAAATATTGTTTGTTCCTCTCTACTTTCCCTTGGAAATATATTATGACACAAGAAGATGAGACCATTAACACATTTTTAACATCACTTTACCTTGTGATAATACCTTAATGAAAGAGGATATGTCGGTGTTAAAAGATCTGATGATTGAGAGATATAGTATTATTTCTCTCCTTCCTAATGTCCCTAAAATTAGAAAGGTTGATTTGAACAAGAGGATCCAATCATTGGTAATAATGAAAATGATATTTTTCCTTCTCTTGATGCCTCCCCTATGTGTGATGAAGTTACTTTACAAAATCTTAACATGGAATTTGATGAACGTCTTGTTTTCTCCTCTCCTAAAGACTCTCCTACTAGGGTGGATGTTATGGCATAACAAAATGAGACCTTAACAAAAAAGGATGAAATCATCAACAATCATGACAGCCAAATTTGGCCTTCTCCTAGAGGTGAAGAAGATATCTTGGTGTTAGAAGACCCAATCAAAGAAATTCATGAGAATCCTATTATTGAACAAGAAAATTCCATCATTTATAATCAAGATAATACAACAATTGATAACTCCCCTACTTATGATGAAGATATTTTAGAAGAACCAAACATTGAATGTCATGAACATCTAGTTTGTTTCTCTCCTAAAAACTCTCTGACTAGGGAAGATATCGAGGTGCAAAAAAATAAGAACATTGACACATGTCTTCCAAAAAATAGTGATTTGGCTTCCTTAGATGAAGATGGTGACATGACATTAGATTCCCCTTCGCTAATAAATCAAAAAAATCAAGACAAGTGTGTTGAGTTTATGAACGTTAGAAATCCCTCAGGTCCTCTAATTGAACCACCTAAGCCTCAAATTATCATTCATTCACCCTCACAACAACCACAAGTCCAAAATAAACCCGTGCTTATCTTAGAACCACCTAAAAGGAAAACTAATGATGTTAATGTTTCACAACCATGCTACAATGACATTGCTCATATATATAACAAAGTGTATACAATCAGAGCTGACCATGAACCTAAAAGTTTTTTAGATACAGAGAAGAAAGAGAAATTCACATTGAAGAAATCACAAAGTTATTAGAATATGCTTGGGATTCCTTTTATTTCATACATACATTCATGGGAGAATACAAGATCATAATAAAAGAGTCTGACAAGGGGAAAAAAAAAGTGGTAATGACAACACAAAATTTGAAAGCATCCACTTCGACCACTTTAGAAGAAAAGATAGCATGCATGCAAAAAATAACTAGTGCTCTTGGTTATTGTACTTCAAAAGAAGTAAAAAGGGATCAAAAAGGCCTTCACTTAATATCAACAATCTTACAAAAGATTATTCCAAGCTGACTATCACTTTGGTGCATCCAAAATTGATAGATACTACATGTGGGAATATCTCATTAGATATGCATCAAGTCGATACTTTGTTTCCTCACTATAATCAATAACATGAGCTTTTCCCCTTGCCATATAATAGTTGTAGGATCATAGCACACTCGCTATTGCATGTTTTACATTAATTGCAAATCATTTCATTTTTTCAAGGGGCAACATATTATCCATTCTCATCTCATCCTTATCTTGCACTAAGTGGGGGCAAGGAGTTAGGTAGCCTAGTCCTCATATGTCGCTTGTTGATTGTATTTTTTGGCTAGTTCAATGCTTTCCATGTATATGTAAGAGCAAGCTTGGGATGTGGATGACATGCCTTAAGTTGGCTCGAATGTGATATACTTTTCTTTCAAGGTTTAGCATTATAATTATGGGGGAAACCCCTCCTTCCTTCTTATTTCATGACACAACTTATCTCGGAAATGTATGACTTGGCATAGGGTTTTCCAAGGAAAGCTCTCATGTCTCAGGATAAAACATTGGATTCTTGAAATAAATTTCTCATAGTGATTGTGTAGAAACCGCTTTAAAGTGGGGGCATACATGAATGACATCTTTTGGAAAAATTTCATGGCATGATTTTTCCCTTTTCTTGTGATGTGTCCTCTTCTTGGGTGTCTCTCCTTCTTTGATTTTGTCCAAGAGTGTACGATCTACTATCCTTGCATGATTCGAATGAGGCATTCCTTGGGTGATGATCTAACACTTTTGTCTTCTCCTATCTTGGAGACATTAGGCACAATTCTCCCTAAGAAGAGGGCATTTACATGAACAAAGAAAAATCCCATTTAACAAAATTTTACATGACATTCAAAAAATCATTCACAAAAGCATTACATTATGGTGCATTATGGAAGTTTTAAGGATGATAACTTTGGTGTGGTACGGGAGGCTAATATGATTCTCTCATTTTCCACTTTTTTGGTACAACTCACCTAGTGGACAAACTGAGGTTCCACTACCCCAGAGTGAGTGACGTATGTTATAGAAAAACAGTCTCGTTCCACATCGTGTTGGAATGCTTGTACTTGATCCTTTAATTTTCTTTATTTTCTTGTCCTTTAATAGGGTATGATTATGTATCTTTGTTATTTCTACATACTGAAGTTTCTTGAATGTCTACTTTAGTGTGAGTTTGACATGGGGTCATCCTCTCACTAAAGTGGGGGCAAAATGTAGTAATGTAAATGTAGCCTTTTTCCTATACTTGGTTTGATAATTAACATTAAAACTGAATTAATGGTGTATTGGAATAGTGTTGTAATGTTTTGTACACATTCACATCATTCTAGGACCTTTATTTTATTAAAAAATTCCTTAATTGGTCCTTTGCAAAGCTGTTGTAATAGACTTTCACACTTTTCTATGATTTATTTACTTAATTAAGCTAAATGGGCCCCTTCTTAATAAAATATATTTATATTTGTACCTTATTGAATGTTGTAAAGTGATGTAAATAACTTTAGCATTTTTCTAGGGTGGTCTTAATTAATTGTGGTCAATTGGAATTAATTAACCCCTTTTAATTCAAATTTAAACCTTATTTTTGAAACCTCCTGAAGATCTATCCCGACACCCATAATTTAAATAAGAAAACATTTAATTGGGAAAATTTAGGTCCTGGAAAATGGTGCCAGGACCCATTCACCCTAGGTGGCGAATGGGTCCTCCCTTAATAGGACCCCCCTTTCTGAGTTGATCTAAATTGGGTTTTTGATGCTTTTTCCATCCCCCAAGGTTAAGTCCTAGAAAACTGAGCCAAGACCCATTCGCCCTAGGTGGAAAATATTTCCTCCCTTAATAAGGACCCCCTTTTTAATTTTAATTCTAGTAGGAATTTAGTGATTTTAACTTCCAGATCTTGTGTGAGCCTTAATTGTTTGAATTTCAAGGTTAATCTCATAATTTAGTATAAATAAGTTGTTAATTCACATTGTTTGTCCTAGAAATTCATTCTAAGCCTTCTAGCATTCAATTTTATAAGCATTAGAGCATTACAAGAGCATTCATAAAGAATTTCAAGGAAAATTTCAAGATTCTATTGCAGCAATTCAAGATAATATCATCATGTCAAGGGTTTGATGCATTCATGCATTTTGTTGAGCTAAGAAGTGGATGTAGCATTAGAGATCTACTTGCAAGATTTTTTCACATCATAGTCAAGGATCCAAGATCTATATTCTTCATGGCCACTACATGTTCCTTTTCAGATTTGTTTCACAAGACATCATCCAAGGTGATATCAATTGCATGTTTCATGTTTAATGCTTCATTTCATCATTTGGTTTAATTACCTACAAGGATTTTTACAAAGGAAAACACCCATTCACTAAAAAACAACATTTTTTTCTTTCCTTGAATGTGTGATTGCAGATTTCTAGGTTAAAGATCAACTGGAGCAAGTTTGGAGAAAATTTGTCAAAGTTGTCAAAGTTGCAAAAGTTATCATCTAAAGTGAAAAATAAAAGATTTGGAGCCACATAATTATCTACATACTTTTAGAAGATGATAACCAGGATTTTAAGAATGCAAACATCAAGGAACAAGACCTTGATCTTAGTTTCATAAACCCTAACAGGGACCCATTTGCCACTGAAGGCGAATGAGTCATTTGTACCCTAAAAACAACAAGTTTTCTACAAGGTAAACCTCATTTCAACCTCTCAAAACTCTCCTAATAGTTTCTATAATAGTTAGGTATCATTTTTTATTGTTATTTGCATCTTTTCTCTTTTATAATTACATAAATTGCGCTTGATTTGTGTGGTAAAACTTAGTGGGTCAGCATCTTGTTGATTAATTTTGGTGAACCCTCTTTTCCACCTCATCATTTTTTTGGGAGGTTTATATTAAAGACTACATACTTAAAAAATATAAATTTTAAATGAATTCATTTGATCCCCCAAAAGGTAAATCAAAAGTGGTATTTTATCAACATTTTGATAGGTGAAGAGGAGAATCCATTATAGGTATGATTTAAAACTAGCAGGGTTCTATCCAAGGGGATTTGATCTAAGGGTGTTTGATCAAATCCTCTTCAATTAGAATCCTTTAAATGGAACCTTTCAATGCTTAAATCATTATATTTTCTAAAAAATTGTGATTTTAGGAAAAATCAAGATGTCCTAGAAAGTGTAACCCATTATTTTGGTAGTACCTCGAGATGAAGTATGAATACAATAAAAAGGTACATATGGTTAAAGTAGATGAAAAAAATTATTTACAGGATGAACACAACATTTCCAACTATCTTAGAACTTTGATTCCATATTCAAAATTTGAACCATTACCTTTTAATGATAATGACACTATGAATGTGATGTTCGGATGTTCGGAAATGATTGAGGTTCATTATATTTTACACCTAATTTCATTGGGGAGTATAAAATATCACCATTAAAGCCTAAATAATCAGAGATTGTTCCAACACAATCTTGCAATTTCTAATCTTAAAATGTAAATAATGATCAAAATAATGCTTCATCTTCGAATGCATACTTTGGTGATGATTGGGATTTATTATATTTTACACCCTCCTTTGTTGGAGAGTTCAAAATCTTACAATATAAAACTAAAGTGTCTTGTTTTTCATTTGATCAATCTTCTTCTACATCAAAAAATCCTAAGACATCATCCCATGGTGGTGGTGGAAGATCTTTCTCTTTTGTCCCTCATGTGTTAGTGATATCTAGTTCTAACATTTTAACACCTAAAAATAATTTAAATTCTTGAAAAAGAACCAATTATTCTCATTTAGACAAGACTTCTCCTCCTCGATCTAAGTTGGAAAAGCATTATGGGCTTAGATTTAAATTTTTTTCTAAAATTAGATATAATAAAAGCATGAAACAAGGAGTGAAGGGTCATATGAATTCTAGAGCATACCTTGGAACAAGGGGTTTAAGTTTCCAGCCTTCTCCATTGTCTATGTCACATACCCAATCATCTAGCTATATTTATAACTTCTTTTGGTAAGCGATCAAGATTTTCTTTAGAAGATAAAGGATTGTCTCCTAATACTTATCCTCTATCTATTATAGTGAATATCTTATTGAGGCGTCTCAAAGATCACATGATTACTCTTCTTCCACAAAAAATAAAGAATTTTCATCAAAATAGATATTTTTATTCGTATTAGCGAGTGCATGGTCATTCCATAAATGAATGCCTAGCCTTGAGTAGTAAAATACATATTTTTGATTGTGCTTCTATCACTCTTCGATATGTTGGTACACCTATTCATTTTAAATAATGTTTTTTTCTTCTATCGTGTTACTCCTCAATACCTAGCCATGTGTTTTCTAATTACCATTCATGGTGGTACAATCTCACATGAAACCATATTTCATCTATGGTAGAAAAATGATAGTTTTTAGCATTCTTGTCCTTGTCTTTACACTTGCAAGCAAGGATAAATAATTTTGTATGTGTGCATCCTTTTAAGGATCCCATCTTCCCCTTATTTTCCTTAAAATATCAGCATAGCAACTATATCAACATTTTAAGGGGGGAATATCATCATATTCATTATTATATTTATTTCATTTAGCATCTTGTGATTTTTTTATTATTAACAAACCCCCTTGGTGCTGGTGTTGTTTATAATGCCCCCTAAGGCATGGTTGTCAATTCATCCCCTATGACGTTAACAATTCTCCATCCCCCATGATGTTCAATGTTTATGCATATCCTTAGGTGTGGTTAACAATTTTCCCCCTATGTTGTTAGAATTATATGCACTCCTTAAAGAAACAATTGCATAGAGGTAGAATAATTAAGCTTGTTGGATTATGAACTTGACCATTTTTACATGGCCAGCTAGCATAACACAAATTTCTTGTTAGTGGAACCATGTGTTTCATGATTCACCTAGCATAAAACAACTTGCTCGCCTTGTGAAAACCATCATATTGCATGCATAGCTAGCATAAGCGTATGTGCAGAATCATAATGGGCCAAAAAGTTGTGATATCTAAGTGATATGATGGCCCATGTGGCTAAAAAAAATTTCTTTACCCAAAATTGATGAAACGAAAAGGGTTTTTAAAGGAGATTCTCAGCTTTCTACCAATATAAATTATGATTTACTTTGAATTTTATAAATAATTATTATTCATTTTCTATTTGAATTATGACTAAAGTCCTAATTGATAAGTTAATTGAAAAACATCTATAACATTCAAACAATATCACATTTTTTGAATCCGAAACATGCGTCACATTCTATGCTTCGCATACTATAGGATTAAAAAAAGAAAAATTGAATTTCATGAATTTTTGACCAAGTTAAGGTGGTTAGACATACGAGTTTTTATATTTTTAAGAAATTGTAATAAAAAATCATAATTTATTATTTACTTGGAAACAAATTACAAAAAAATAGACATCACATTGAGACATGAGTCCCCTACTTATATCTAAAATCTTAGAAAAACATATTATCATTTTATTGTGGTTAGGGTGGTCAGATAGACACCTACTTCTTAATTTTTCCCTGAAATTTAAGTACTACTGCATTGAAATTTAAAATTTTCACCAAATAGATTTATTTAAAAATAAAAAAATCTAGTACTTTAGAAACTACATTCAATGTTCTATAGATTCTATTCTTACATATTTTTGAAATAATATAGATAACTTATTCAAATTTTTATGTCCATTTTCCTAACTCTCATTTTCTGAATTTTATTGCCACTTAAGCGCCTATTTTTTCCATGATGATCCTGGACATACCCATAACACAACTTTCTAGCTAGTATATCTTAGTAGCTCATGAGTGATTTAGCATAACACAACTTGCTAGTCATAAGAGAGCATTATCATGTCTAACATTTTCGAGAAAAGATGTTTGGTATGTTGATAAATTTTCAAACTGAGGTCTCTTTACCCTACTAAATCGAGTCCTTTTGTAACGTATGGATTTTCGTTAATTGATTTAATGCAGACAAAATTATTATGTCGAGATTTAGATATAAATTAAATGATTATTTAATGATAGTTAAATTGAAACCAAAATCGAAATGAAATTGAAATCGAAATGCAATCATTATGATTTGAATGGTATTTATATTTATTTTAGGGTTTGTCATTACTGACGATAAATCGAGTGCAAGTGAACGCAAGAACAGGTGAACGTGATGGAACACGAGAACAACGATCAGCTAGAGTTGTTTAGCCGATTGACATTTATGAATAGATGGGATCTCACACACTCACATAGATGAATATTTTAATCTATTTTGTGTTTATCAAGCTTGCAAATTAAAAATCTAGTTTTAATGTGATTTCTCAAATTGAAGAAAATGCATGTGATTTGAAAGATGATTTAGTTAAAATTGATGAATTTGACTTTTATTAAAATGATTAGATTGATTCTTTAAATATTTTATTATTATTTGGAAATAATAAGATATTAAATTTAGGAATTTAAATGCAAGAGATTGAATTTCGAAATTTGATTAAAATATTAAAAAAAATAAAGTGTTTTTGAAATTAAATGCTTTTTAAAATTGAAATTATGAAAATAAGTAGATTTTTAAATTTAGAAATAGAATTAAAGTCTAAATATAACTAAATGGGAAATTGAAAAAAAAATTACGTACACTTTGATTCTTCATTCAAAATTTAATCTTCAGTTAACATGAGGAAAGAAAATATCTGTCAATGTGAATACAAAAAAAAAAAAATGAAACTGAGAGTCATGGCTAAGTTTGAACTGGAGATCAAACTGAAATGGTGGATCAGAAATTATGAAAATCCAACATTTTTGCATGAAATGGAAGAGAAGAATTTTGAAATTAGGGGAAACCCATTTTTAAAAGGCAAGCAGAAAAGAGATATTAATCTTGATCTTTAGGGGATTCAGATTTTTATTCCCATGCACTAGGAGAGAGTGAGTTTTGGATGTAGATTGAGTTTGGATACTTCTTAACTGCATGAGCGATTAGTATAGAGGGACAGAGTAATCATTGATTAAAACTTATTAGCTATCTTCCATGCATCAGTAGTAGAGAAGGATAGCGGACAAAGAAGAAATGGAGATTTCTCATCACCCACGCAGCAGAGAAGGTGAGACAGGCAGCAAGGAGGCATAGCCTATGGTGAAGTACGCAGAGGGAGGAAAGGAGAACTCCTTCCATACAACCAGTCTTCACGTACAGGGAAGAGGGAGGAGAGTCAATCCCCACGCACAGGGAAGGAGGGTGCAGCCAAGGAAAAGGTATGCACTGCCTTTTATTCCCCACACCCACACAAAGGCCAACAAGGATAGGCGCGACCTGTCAATAGGTGGATAGAGGCTGTCAAGAGGTGCACAACACTCAAATTCTACTCACTTTCTCCACATGCACCAGACAGCAAGGGGATATAGAAACAGATAAAAGAGAAATATAGAGATCAAAAAAAAAAGAGAGACAAGTTTGCCAACACAGGGTTAAGGCACAGGAAAAATATTAGAAGAGGAGCAGCAATCTGGAAAAATAAAATAAAACACAAAAATTTCATAAGTACATTTCCAGAAAATGAATTTATCAGGTAAGAATTCGTAAATTGAATAGTTCAATTGATCTTTCAATTTTGTTCCTAATTTTTGTTAATCAGTATCAAATTATAGAAGAATAAAATCTTGATTGAATAAATTAGGAAAGAGAGATTTAAAAAATTATTGCAATTTTATTTATTCAAATTTTATTCAAATAGTAAACAAATCATATTGTGATTATTTTTCCAGAATGATAGACAAGATTGAAAACAAAGAAATTTAGGAAATTCTGGTTTGAAAACGTGAATTAAATAGTTTAAATGAATTTAGGAGAATTCTATTAAATCTAGAAACAATTTTTATCATTTTAGAAAATTAGATCTTGAAGAGAAAAATAGATTAATTTTGCTGATAGAAAATAAATGACATAATTTAACTTCAAATATCAACACTATTTGTGAACAAAGATTATTGAAACTTGAAATTTTTACCTTTAAACGAAACTGTCAAAAAAACTGAAACAAATAGAAGAGTTATTTTAAATGTGATAAATGTTTAATATTTATTTTCTAAAAATATGATAAACTAAAAAATAAAATGTTTTAACTTGAGATTTGAATTATTTTGAAAGACATCTAGAACGATATTGAAACAACATTAATTAACGAGAGTATGAACGAATGAATGTGTACTCTTTTAATTTCTATTTTATATGTCGTTATTTAACATACTTGAGTTACACCTTCATTTAAAAACTTTATGGACTATTAAATTACTCAATTTAAAATAATGACTTTATGACTTGTGAGAATTTGAACAATGGGAAGAAGCTCATTTTTATACTGTTTTGTGTTAAAACAAAGTTTCCAGTTTGATGTTTTTTGAAAGATTGCAAAAGACTGTTGTTAAGACCATGCATGAATGATAGATAATTTTGCATGTTATGTTTTGGGAAATTTACCTTCTAGGATGGGTGTCGAATATGGGTAAATAGAGAGTGTAGTTTTTCTTTTCCAAAACTACTTTTATTTGTCGTGCATGACATTTTACTTTGCCAAGTAATTTTTGTACCATTGAAATAGATGGATTTATTGGACTCTCTACCATATCCTTGTACTGAACTTGCTTATTTCTTAAATGAATTAGAAAAATGAAAATGCTTGTGGTTTACTAGTAGTACTAGGCATGCACCAGATTCCATCTTGCTCATAGATTTCTTTTTTCTAAGCGATCCGTGTAGGTTCAAGTATTTCTTGATTGACTAAGAAATTCCAAGGAAGTGTAAGCTTCAAGGTTGGGCGGAAAAATTGCCTGATCCTTGTTCTCATCTTCTTATTAAAGATTTTATTTTGGATGGAAGATGGACAGACTGTATCTTCTTTTAGACTTTATTACTCATGATATATGTAATGACGAGCTTATGGCGACTAAATTCCTAAGTTTTGAATTGTAAACTGGATATATATTATCATTCATTGTATTTATAACTGGAATTGTGTAATTCGACACTTGTATGATTTAGACTGAATTGTTATGAAATTATCTTATCTACTTTTATGTCATTGTATGTAATCGACTAGTTCTTTGATTTCTAAATGGTTGAGAAGACTAATTTATTTTGAATATAATGGATCTTATTTAAAGTAATTATTGAATTTTGGTATTTAAGATTTTTTGTACTTTACATTTGGTATTAGAGCGACCAGGTTATGCAATGCAACCTATGAGCTCATTACGCAATAATGCGTAAACCTTTTCAAAAGATAAAGGTTGAAAAGTTCTTGTGCCAGAATGGCAAGAGAAGAGAACTCAAGGAAGTAAAAAGGAAGAAGTAAGTATTAGTAACTTTGGTAATTGGGGCTAGTTAAAGAATCGTCCTTCGAATTAGAATTCCTAACCATCAACTTTTGATGAAACCTAGGATTGTAGAAGATTATGTAATCAGGTTATGTAGGAAGATTAGGTAGAATAACCTGCACATACATGACTAAGAAAAAGAGAATTAGTAGGAATGTGATAAAATTGAATTTTAGCAACCTACAATTGTGAGAGAGTCGGGAACTCTTGGATTAGTGTAATCACTATGAATCAAAATATGTAAGTCTGAATATTCTCAAGGATTGGGGAATTTATGACTAAGAACGTTTGTGTTAAGATAAAGATCTTGTTTGAAGAGAGATAGTATCAAGGAATCGAGAAAAGACCAGAACAGTCAGAAGAAACAATTTAAGAGGTTATTGAAGTTTTGGAATCAAACAACCTATGAATAATGGTCCCAAAAGGGAACAGAAATGCAGCATGGCTCTATGTTCAGGACACTAGAAGTTACAAGGAAAGCAACACTTTGAGTTAAGAAGTACATCAACAAAAAGGATAGTAAGTATGGATATTCCTCCATTAATAAGGATATTAGAAAGAAGATATAATGTATTGGTTGTTGAATATTCATTGGATATCCTACTAAATAATTCAATATGCTGAATCTGTATCTGTGAGATAAAAGAAAACAATGAATAATCTAACTTTGAGAAAAGTGTATATTAGGTATGCCATGAGGTAAGGATAGGCAATGAAAATTCAACCTAAAGGAATGGCGAAACCTTTCCAAGAAGCAAGTAAAATTACTAAAAATTTCAACGTGAGAAGAACGCAAGTTGCAGAAGCATTAAGGGGTAGAGAGGAAGAGAGTGGATTGACTCAAGTTAAGTACCCCACCCAATGAAATTCGGTTATGACTTCTTTGCAAGTTGTAAGGAAAATTAAGTCATACATTTTATGACCTCAAGGGGAAAATGACAAATGGAAAGGTTAAGAACTATGATCTTTATACCTTATGATTATCTGATCTAAAGATTAAAAAATATTATTATCAATGCATTAGAAAAGGATAGGCAGATACCTTGATTATGAGAGGGAAGATGATCGTTAATGGGATTGACAAGGAGATATTTGAGAGACTCGTGATTAGAGGGAAGTGTCTCTATACTACTATATCTTTTATAGAGAATTTAAATAATGATCTTATTTTGATATGAAATATAGTTATGTCATGAAATGATTTGACATGAAAGTTTACTATGCTAGAAACCTACGGACGAGAAAAGGTTGGTTATCTAAAACCATTGAGATAAAGTGTATAATAAAGTAGAATGTGAATTTATGTGAATCTTGCCGAAATCTCCTAATGAGAATCATTAGATCACTTAATTACTACATACTTTTGAATGAAACCTTTGGTTAAAGATAACCTAATTGTGACAAGAAGTCCATTCAATAAAGAGGGATACCTTGCGATGAGACTTAAACCTATTAAGTTGGATATGTATTGGATCTTGGCTAAAGTCGTTTAAAGTGGAGAAACCTATAAGTTATTAGACTATTTAACAAATAAGGATTTCATCCTAAGAATTGGAAGGGAATATTGAGTTTAATGATTTTCCCATGCGATTGAATGTCATTGGAATTAATGAGACTCTATAAGGATAGAAGCATAGGAGGGATGCATAGTAAGTTAAAGAAAGTCGTATTATTGACAAGACTTTACTCTAAGAAGTGCTTATAAAAAGGGAAACACTTTAAAAAGAAATCATCTATTGTCGTGATAGAACATTATATAAATTTTCACTTAACAAGAAATGCTGAAGATTTTACAGAGAAGAACATTTGAATTGTTACTTGTCCTCGGAATAGAATATTTAATTGAGACTCATCTTTATAATTAAGAAATCAGGGAGTTGAATGTTTATGCTTGTTGTTTGGATATGTAGTTAAATTTATTATTATCTAGAGATCAATGTTATAGAAAAAGTATTAATACTCAAAATTAGTACTAGATTAAATCAAGAAAATTGGATTGAAATAGAAGATAAATTGAATCTATAAAAATAATCTAAGTACAAAATAATATATCCATGGTATGAAAGTATTGAGATAAATGGGATTTACCTCCGCAAAAGCTCATAACTATTTACATGAAGAATAATAATAGCGTAAGATCAAATAGGTTATCACTTAGTCGAAGGATAGACTATTGTTGGATGTAAAAGAATCTGTGTCCAAAATATGGAATATTCGCAAATGGAACGAGGATAATAGTGTCAGGGTTAGGACATTGGATTGATAAAAGGAATTGTTGGATAAGGATCCACTATTATCGGGAAAAAGGTGGAGTATGAAGTTGCTCGGAATGTAGCAAAGTAATATCTAGTATGCCAAGAAAAGAAGATCCGAAATCATCATTGGTAGGAAATGTAACTCACTTAAGATTCTGGAAGGAAAATTAAAAATGCAAAACAAATTGATCTGTCTTTGTTTAATAGAATTAACATAATGATTTAGTGGATGGACTCATTAAAGAAACCATCAGATTTTGGAAACTCAACTTATAAGGACTTGATCCTAAGTAAAATATTGTGGGTAAGAAGTTGCTTAGTAAATTTGAAAATTTATTTTAGTTTAGCAAATAATGATGGGGTTGTGAAACCGAAATCTTACCATGAGACAGTCATTTGAATAAATGTGCAATATAATATTTTAAATTAAATAAGTAAAAATGGTGGACTAAATCTTGAATGATTTATAATTTAAAAAAAAAATGATGTTTGAACTATGGTAAGGAAAGAAAGGAAACTCTATTAAAATTGAAAAGGTGTGAATATAATCTTAGACTTGATAAAATGTTAAAAAGGAAGTAATAGATAGAAGTGATCGATTGGACTTAATTGATAAGTTGTCTAGGAGTAGGGTTATGATTGAGATAGACAAGTAATTAAGGAAAGTACTTTATGGTAAGGATAACGAATGTGTTAGTGGTGGATGGACTTGGATTATGAGTTGTCGAAAAGTGTAAATACAAAGGAAAGGATTGGACCCATGATGTAGTGTACAATACATCGACATTCCTCTTCCATTTGGGTTATACTAAGGATAGAGGCATGAACCAATGAATTCTGATCCCTAGGTATAGTTAATATTACATATATTGAATGTGTTTGTAGAATAAAATTCTTAAGGAGAGAAAGTATGTGTGAAGCATACGAAATTTCCATATGTGATAATAAGGATACTTGAAGCAAGGTCTAGAAAAGACAAGATTGTTCTGTAGAATAAATGTTTGTTAATCTTATGTAATTTGGGAAATCGTCAAATTTGGCTCTGAGATTTGTGAGACCCTTTGATGTACTGGAAGTTATGAATTTTGCCACTTATAGACTAGTGTTGTTGAATGGAACTAGTAGACTGAGGATAGTGCTACATGGGAGGATTATGTGATGATTGACTGTCATTTTTCCTTGTTGCTTTCTTAGAATAGTATTTGCTTAAGGCATGAGATACTTGATACTCGGGTTTTTGATTCACATGTTGTGAACTTGGATAGCGTGGATGCTACTATGAAATGCTTATGCTTATGTGTGGAGAAGGAAGATGTTAGTTACTATTTCATTATGCTTGATTGAAATACTATGCTTTAACCACTAAGATACTATGTTGCTGATTGAGATAGTATGTTTTAATGATGATGATGATGATGATGTAATGCTTATTGAATGACTATTAAGACATCGAGACAATGTATCTTCCAAGAGGGGAAGGATGTAACGTATGGATTTTTCGTTGATTGATTTAATGCAGACAAAATTATTATGTCGAGATTTAGATATAAATTAAATGATTATTTAATGATAGTTAAATTGAAACCGAAATCGAAATGAAATTGAAATCGAAATGCAATCATTATGATTTGAATGGTATTTATATTTATTTCGGGGTTTGTCATTACTGACGATAAATCGAGTGCAAGTGAACATAGGAACAGGTGAACGTGATGGAACACGAGAACAACGATCAGGTAGAGTTGTTTAGCCGATTGACATTTATGAATAGATGGGATCTCACACACTCACATAGACAAATATTTTAATCAATTTTGTGTTTATCATGCTTGAAAATTGAAAATCTAGTTTTAATGTGATTTAAAAGATGATTTAGTTAAAATTGATGAATTTGACTTATATTAAAATGATTAGATTGATTCTTTAAATATTTTATTATTATTTGGAAATAATAAGATATTAAATTTACAAAATTTAAATGCAATAGATTGAATTTTGAAATTTGATTAAAATATGAAAAAAATAAAGTGTTTTTGAAATTAAATGCTTTTTAAAATTGAAATTATGAAAATGAGTAGATTTTTAAATTTAGAAATAGAATTAAAGCCTAAATATAACTAAATGGGAAATTGAAAACAAAAATTATGTACAGTTTGATTCTTCATTCAAAATTTAATCTTTAGTTAACATGAGGAAAGAAAATATCTTTCAATGTGAATGCAAAAAAAAAAAATGAAACTGAGAGTCATGGCTAAGTTTGAACTGGAGATCAAACTGAAATGGTGGATCGGAAATTATGAAACTCCAATATTTTTGCATGAAATGGATGAGAAGAATTTTGAAATTAGGGGAAACTCATTTTTAAAAGGCAGGCAGAAAAGAGATATAAATCTTGATCTTTAGGGGATTCATATTTTTATTCCCATGCACTAGGAGAGAGTGAGTTTTGGATGTAGATTGAGTTTTTATACTTCTTAACTGCATGAGCGACCAGTATAGAGGGACATAGTAATCATTGATTAAAACTTATTAGCTATCTTCCATGCATCACTAGCAGAGAAGGATAGTGGACAAAGAAGAAATGGATTTTTCTCATCACCCATGCAACAGAGAAGGTGAGATAGGCAGCAAGGAGGCATGGCTTGTGGTGAAGTACGCAGAGGGAGGAAAGGAGAACTCCTTCCATGCAACCAGTCTTCACGTACAGGGAAGAGGGAGGAGAGTCAGTCCCCATGCACAGGGAAGAAGGAGGGTGTGGCCAAGGAAACGGCATGCACTACCTTTTATTCCCCACACCCACACAAAGGCCAACAAGGATAGGTGTGGCCTATCAATAGGTGGATAAAGGTTGCCAAGAGGTGCACAACACTCAAATTCTACTCACTTTCTCCACATGTGCCAGATAGCAAGGGGATAGAGAAACAGATAAAAGAGAAATACAAAGATAAAAAAAAAAGGAGAGACAAGTTTGCCAACACAGGGTTAAGGCATTGGAAAAATATTAGAAGAGGAGCAGCAATCTGGAAGAATAAAATAAAAGACAAAATTTTCATCAGTACATTTCCAGAAAATGAATTTATTAGGTAAGAATTCGTAAATTGAATAGTTCAATTGATCTTTCAATTTGGTTCCAAATTTTTGTTAATCAGTATCAAATTATAGAAGAATAAAATCATGATTGAATAAATTAGGAAAGAGAGAGATTTAAACAATTATTGCAATTTTATTTATTCAAATTTTATTCAAATAGTAAACGGATCAGATTGTGATTATTTTTCAAGAATGATAGACAAGATTGAAAACAGAGAAATTTAGGAAATTATGGTTTGAAAATGTGATTTAAACAGTTTAAATGAATTTAGGAGAATTCTATTAAATCTAGAAACAATTTTTATCATTTTAGAAAATTAGATCTTGAAGAGAAAAATAGATTAATTTTGTTGACAAAAAATAAATGACAAATTTAACTTCGAATTTTAACACTATTTGTGAACAAAGATTATTGACACTTGAAATTTTTACGTTTAGATGAAACTATCGAAAAAACTAAAGCAAATAGAAGAGTTATTTTAAATTTGATAAACGATTATTATTTATTTTTTGAAAATATGATAAACTAAAAAATAAAACGTTTAAACTTGAGATTTGAATTATTTTGAAAGACATCCAGAATGACATTGAAACAACATTAATTAACGAGAGTATGAATGAATGAATGTGTACTCTTTTAATCTATGTTTTATATGTAATTATTTAACATACTGGAGTTACACCTTCACTTAAAAACTTTATGGACTATTAAATTACTCAATTTAAAATAATGGCTTTATGACTTGTGGGAATTTGAACAATGGGAAGAAGCTCATTTTTATACTGTTCTATTTTAAAACAAAGTTTCTAGTTTGATGTTTTTTTAAAGATTGCAAAAGACTATTGTTAAGACCATGCATGAATGATAGATAATTCTCCATGTTATGTTTTGGGAAAGTTACCTTCTAGGACGGGTGCCGATTATGGGTAAATAGAGAGTGTAGTTTTACTTTTTCAAAACTACTTTTATTTGTCATGCATAACATTTTACTTGGCCAAGTAATTTTTGTACCATTGAAATAGATGTATTTATTGAACTATCTACCATATTCTAGTACCGAACTTGGTTATTTCTTAAATGAATTAGAAAAATGAAAATGCTTGTGGTTTACTAGTAGTACTGGGCATGCACCGGATTCAATCTTGCTCATAGACTGCTTTTTGCTAAGTGATTCGTGTAATACCCCTCCGTTTTGTCTCTTGTTCAAGTTGCTTTATGTTATGTTTGGTTGCAGTTACTTTGATACTGAATACATTTTGTTATGATGTTTTGATCGCTACTATTGAGCAACAACTATTATTGTGGGATGGAGCCATCGGATTATTGTTTCACATGCATTATGGATTAATGATGTTGTAGAGTAAGCATGAAATATTATTATGAGATTATTGGAATTATGATGGAAGTGTCAGTTTTGATGAGTGTATGGGTGAAGAGGACGAGTTCGCATCACTCGCTTGCGAGCGCCCTACGAATCCGTAATTTCTTTTTCATGGTGTGTATTATATGCTGGATATATTGTATGATGTTGTTTACTTGGTTGCAGGATTGCAGGTACATGACATCGACTCCACCTGGTTTCATAGGTTTAAGCGTGTCGATCCAACGGTTAAGTTGAACGGGAGATAGTAGCTAGGTAACATGTGTCAAGTTTACACCTTAGCCTTAGTGTATCGTCAGTTGTGTGTGTCGAGTCATTGTCTATCTTGCTTTGATATTATTTAATTCTGAAGAATTCTTGATTTGGAAATAGATATTTAGAATAATTGCATTTAAATCATGTTGATGATTATTTAATTTAAATAATGCAATGTGGATAAAAGTTTATATTTAAATTAATTAATTATATTTAATTATTTGGGGGTTGAGTTTAGTTATTAAATAATTAAATTAATTAATTAAACGTGATGCAAGAGAATGAAAGGAAATAAAAGAATTAGAATTAATTTTGGAATTTAATTTCAACATGTGGGAATAAACTAGAAATTGTAATTAAATGTTTATTTGGGAAATCAGTTGCAACTGTGGAAATTAATTTATTATTTGAAATTACATTTTAAATTGAAAGTGGGTTTTCGAAAAGTGAAATTGAAATTGAAATTTGAAATTGAAAGTGAAATTGAAATTTGAAATTGAAATTGAAATTGAAATAAAAATATCTAATTGCATGTAATGTGAATTAGGGTTGTATTAGGTATTTTTGATTTATAAAGAATACATGTTTTAATTTGAGGGCAGAAAGTTTTTAGGAAAATTCATTTTTACAGCAGGGAAGAACTTTTGGAAAATTTGCATAAGGGTTTGAACAAAGTTTGATTGTAGAATTGATTGAAGGAAAGATTGTTTGCATTTGTTAGATTTTGGATTGAATTCATTAGAGGATTGAAGAAAATTCAGGAAATCTTTGGAGGAGGCTTACATCAGAAATTCATCTCTTCCTGTAGTTTCTTGTACCAGGTTTTCCTCTTTGTGTTTTATTATTTCTTGATTGTTTTTTTTTTAAATAGTAGTGATTAAAGATTTTTTTGTTAAATCTATTTTAGAAAATAAATTTGATATTAGAAGAAAAGAATTAAACAAATTTACAGCCTTTGCTTGTGAAAATTCTTGAGTGAAAATTGTGAAAACCTTAGTTGAATTTAAATTATTTGGGGAAATCGATTTTGTTTTTATTGAAATCAAATATAGATATTGAACAATGTATTTAGAATGTTTTTAGAAAATGAAACCCTCTGTTTATTATTAAAAATTGGATTTTAAAATCTGCAGTATAGTTATATTTTTCATGGTAAAATGGTCTGATTGCGTCGCCTATAACTTTAATTTCACAAACTGAATTTTCAGGAAATTTAAAGTGTTTTTTCATTTTGACATTTTCTTATCCTTGTCAAAAAATCGTAAATACCTAGATCATAGTTTTTGAGTTATGCTTGAAACATGAGACTACTGTTAAATTATTTTCCCATGGTTGTTTTGAAAATAAAATAATAATAAATTGATATTTATAAATATTAATATTTTATGTATTGTTATTATAATATTAAAATATTATTTAATAATATTTTATATTATAATTTATAATACTAAAGTATTATATTTATTTATATTATTTTAAATAAAAATTTGTATATTAGATTAGTGGAATTAAAATTATAAACATATGGAGAAATTATTGTTTATTTTAAAATGGCATGTTAAAGTTTAATTGAAGGAGTTAAATATTTGATTTAAAGAATGCATAATTTAAAATTGAATTGTGGAATTTAAATTCATATGTAAAAGGTCCAATTATTAATTTGATTTAATTGGAAAAATATATTTATATTTTGGAATATTGATGATAAAGGATATTTTATTTTGAATTAATCAATTTGATATTCTGCAAAGGATAGAAAATATGTTAATGATTAAATATATTTAAATATATTAATTTATATTTAGTATATATATAGTGAAGGTATATATCCATTTGAGAAAATAAATAATATTTTATCTTATTTTATTCTATTGTTTGCAAATTGGGTATTATTAATGTTCTAAAAGAAATAATTAGTATGTGTAGAAAATGTATAGAGAAAGGTATTTAAATATATTGAAGAATTATAGAAATATTTATATCTAAATGTTTGTTTTAATTAATGAGATTTAATTAGAAACAATATGAATGCATGGCCAAATAAACAAGCCAAAAGATATTTTTATACATTGATGAAATTGCATGTTTTTAAATGGATAGTTGATGAGACATATTCTCCGGATAAAAAATTGGAAAAGATTGGTTGCAATAGTGTTAGGTTGCATTAGAAGTAAATTTAGGAACTAACTATATTGAAAAAAGCAAATAGTTATTATGTTTTATTTAGTTCCATAGAGTAATCTAGTCATTGTGAATGAAATATTAATGGTGTCTATATAATATGGAGCATATATATATATTCAGTGTAAAATTCATTATCGTATTTTATTTTAATGAGATGCATGCAATGTATTATTGAATAAAGATTTAAAAATGGATTGATTAGTGTATATGAAAAATGGATAGAGAAACAATATGTTATTATATTAAAGTGATTGAATGTTTTAAATAGAAAATTGAATGAGATGTAAGATTTGGTTAGGAAATGGAAAAAGTTTACTTGCATGGATTTGTGTCGATTTAAAAGTAAATTAAAAAGTTATTTTATTGATGAGACAATCCATTATGTTATTTAATTAATTTCTATTTAGATTAATTGAATCATTGTGATTGGATTATCAAAGAGATATGGATTTAGTATATCCAAAAGTAGTATCTTCCTCATGATTATCTTAAAGGATTTAATTCTCTGTATTCAGTAAAGGGAAGTAAGTTTAATTGTTTTAGATTTTCAATAATGAAAAGGGAAATAGGGGTTATGATTATTTTAGATGATCTAGTTATCATGATTTTGACTTTTCTACACTACCTATTGAATGAGTATGGATTTAGGAAATCCAAATATTAGATTTGATTGATGACTTGAATGCTTTTGTTGCTATGTCATCAAGTTGCATTGTTGGTTTTGGGATTTAGTGTTAGTCCTAAATTATAAGTCTTCCAGAAGAACTTAGAGGATAAGGGTTGTTGAACCTTTATGCCATCCAGTTGTTTTCCCTTGGGTAGTGCATGGCATCTTTTTAGTATTACCTGGTTTTCATGAACGGGGATGTTTGCACCTCCTTGGTTTAGGAGCGGATTATGGGATCCGTGTCTCCTTGAAAGGAGTGGACTATGTGATTGTTGCCTCCAAGATGTTTGGAGTGAGTTTTCTATTATTTGTATTCTCCTTGTGTTGGAGTGGTTATGATGCCTAGTTTGTATGCACTTGTGTTTCCCTTGGTGATTGGTTGTGAGTGTGTTGTCCATTAGAAGAGCGGTTTCTGTTAGGCGCCAGAGCCCAAAGAGGTAAACTAGATAACCTTCAGGAGTGATTTAAACAAGTGATAATTAAAATAATGTACTTAGAAGATTAGAACTAACTTCTCATTAATCAAGATAATTTTACCTCACTCATAGACACAAGGGCTTGTTTAGACTTGGGATGAGTGGGAAGGCTTGGAATGGCAAGATCAACTATCTTGTTCTTGCGAGAGGTAGTTGATTCCGCATGAGTGAGTATGAGTGTCGGGATTCGGTTGAGGCCACCAGGATTACTTGTGCCAGAGCCTATGAAGAATGCCCAGAGGAGATCTCATGACAAACCTTGCGATGACACTCTATCTATGACAACTGTTGTTAATTATTTTATGTGTATGGTTCTCTGAACATACTTGATCTACTTTATGTCTGGAAGCAATGTGACTTATGTCAGTGATGTTGGAGTGTACTTGTATTTTACTTGATTTGTACTTATATTGTACTTGAGTTGTACTTGATTCATACTTGTATGGTGAATGAGTTGTACTTGTTAATTCATTTAGTTGGTTATGTCAGTTTGAGTCAGTATGAGTCTGCCTTTGGTTAGAGGTAGTACATCTTTTTCCATATTATTTTGTTACTATCTCCTAGCATGGGGGGTGGGCCTTCGGGTACCACATTGGTTGGGTGGAACATGCACCAAAACCGTTGGGTCCCCATCGATCTTCAGTACTTGGTGGCGAGACATCCAGATGGACAGCTCGCGGTTTTTGTTGTAATTGCTTGCATTGTAATATTTCAACTTGTATAAGTTATTTTATCCCTCTTATGTTTATGAGGTGGAGTTATGTAATTGTAATACATTTGTACTACTGTCTCATTCTGGGAATGAGTGATGTAACTATTGGAATAAGATAATGATTATGAGATTGTATCTTGGTTGATTATCTTATTATGTTATGTGATATTCTTATGATGTATGATGGTTATTTCATAAAGTTCATAAGGCTATGATTATATGTATTATGTATGTGTGGGTTTAAGTAATCCTAACCTTGTAGCCTTAGAGGTTGTCCTTAATTAGTAAGTGAATGTGTATGTTAAATGCACTTTATAAAAAAAAAATTGGTTCGCTTAAGATGTTAATTGCAACTTCCTATAGGGTTACTTGGCGGGGCATTACAATTCGTGCAGGGTCAAGTATTTCTTGATTGACTAAGAAATTCCATGGAAGCGTAAGCTTTGTGGTTGGGCGGAAAAAGTGCCTGATCCTTGTTCTCATCTTCTTTTGAAGATTTTCTTTTGGATGGAAGATCGACAAACTGTATCTTCTTTTATACTTTATTATTCATGATATATGTAATGACCAACTTATGGCGACTGAATGCCTAAGTCTTGAATTGTAAACTGGATATATATTATCATTCATTGTATTTATAACTGGAATTGTGTAATTCGACACTTGTATGATTTAGACTGAATTGTTATCAAATTATCTTATCTACTTTTATGTCGTTGTATGTAATTGACTAGTTCTTTGATGTCTAGATGGTTGAGAAGATGACTTTATTTTGAATATAATGGATCTTATTTAAAGTAATTGTCGAATTTTGGTATTTAAGATTTTATGTACTTTACACCTTTTTAGTGTACTAACCTTGTGTTTTTGGGCTTTATGATTGTTTTCCTTTTATTTTATGTGTATTTTCTTAATGTCTTTAGTGTAATTTCTTCATGGCTTTCATGTATTTACTTTGTGTATGCCTTGTGTATGTTGTGTGTATCTTCCTATAAGCTTCTTGTTCTCAATATATTGGATTTGTGTTTTCATTGTGTATACTTTGTGTCTAGTTGTTATGCCTTTCTTGTCCCATTGCATCTCATGCATGTGTGTTTCTCTATCTTCTCATTATTTTTTACTAGGATCCTAGTCTTGGGGGCTAGAGAACCTCCTAGATTCAATATCATCTTACTTCTTCAATGCCTTGATGGATGAAACCTTCTTGGCTTCTCCTTACTTTAGTATGAGCATGAGCATCATTTCATACTCTCACTAAAGTGAGAGGTAAATGTAGCGTCGTCAATTATCACCCTTTAAAATTTCACACAATGTTTAGGCCCCCCTTATGTGCTTGGACCTAAATGTGCTTATAATTTTCCCATTTTAATGTAACTTAAATTAAAAACAAGATAATAAAATAAATTAATATTAAATATTCATTTGACGAAATGGAAATCCCCAAAAGAGGTCTAGTCTAGGGAACCCACGCCCTTCAACAATTTATTTTTTGCCTAAATTTAAATATTTTATTGTTGGCATTGTTAAGTTATAAATTTAAATTTATTTGTCAACTATTCATAATTAATTTTGTGAGAAATGAATAAGTGCATATAAATACAATTTTTTTCATAACTTAAACATATAGAAATTAGAATTCAAAAATTGGAGCATCCTAAAAGTAGTTAGAGTAGAACAAATATGATGATTACAACATTATTTCAGTCAAGCATCATGTTAGCAATGCATCAAGTTTATGAATAAGATTTCTCATCTTTTGATGATCATTTGTTTTCTAAGTGCTAACACTTGCAATACCTTCAATCAAGCATCCTAATATCCTTCCATGATATGTGCCCATGACTTTATTCCATCAAGGAGCTAAGATTTAAAGTGGTAAGTTGCAACACTTGTCAATTTATCACTTGTTTATCCATTTTTCCTCTGTCTGACTAAGGGTAAGCACTCTATACATCATCATAGCCATTGTGGAGGTGGGAACACCAAAATGGGATTTGACCTAAGCTAGTCCCTATAGGGGACAACCCTTTCTCTCCCTTTTGTGTGTAGGTGATAAATCTAAAGTAAATTTGGAAGCAGATTCAAGGTCTAATTAAAAGATCAAACCTTCAAGCATCCTATTTCAATAAATTAGGGTAAGATGAATTATTTATTGATAGATAAAGTTTTGAAGCTAAATCTCGAAAAGAAGGACCTATAGACTATAACCTATTTAGACCTATTCAAATATTTTAAAAAGAAGTGTTTCAATTCTAAGGCACCCATGCCCCTGAGTAGCCAAATTCAACTCATATTTGATTCATAGGTTCTTCTATCTGTGCACTCTACTTCTTTGTAATTTAATTTTTAATCCATTAGCTTTTTGTAGATGCATCATTAGCCTAGTTCACTATTACATCACACACATCTCTTCTAAATTAGATCCAAGTCCACTACCAAAAAAGGGACTAGAACCCTAATCAACCATTATGGCTCTTCCATTGAGGATAGTAGTCAAGTAGTTTTTTATGATCATTTTTGTGTCCCTAAATATTATATGGGCTAAGGTGTGATTTAAACCTTATATTCTCTCTTTTCCCATCACAATTTCATGGGCAATCAATCTAGCATCTGCTATTGAAACCATTTATTTAGGCTTGCACTATAACTTATATCATGATAGACATGATAAAAAACTCATTCTTTTTAGATTTGTGTAACAACAATGGATTTTTAGCTCAAGCAACTTGCTTCTCAAGCTATAGTGTGCCTCAAATTAGTCATGCCTCACTTTGATATCATAAACAAAAAACTACACATAGATAGGAGAAAAAACTTAATCTCAATAAAAGGACAGAGAATAATTTGTTCCGACTTCATCAAAATTCACAGTATTCATGGCAGCCACATTGAAAGAATAACAATCTTGTCTCTACATCAAATTATAATTAGTCATCCAAGTTTTCCTATAATAAAAATTGTAGAGTGTAATTACAAACAAGGCAATGAAAAAATTGATAGAAAGGGGGAAATTTAGGTATAAAAATGAATATAAACACAAAAACCTATCATAAATACCTCTTAAATTCTGTGAAATAGTTATGCTCGAGTTCCATATAGAAAATAGTAACACCATTGAAGGTTTCACTATATAGAAGATTAAAATGATAGGTGAAAAAAGACTTATTAAAATTCCATGATTTACGCAATAGTCTTCAACATCCTCAAAGCTATTACATTTGGGTCGTATTTATCATAATTGTTTCACACTACCTGGAACTTATCCTTATGCAATTGTTTTTTGACAAGTGAAAATCATTTTTCAATACCCTAAGAATTGTTTACCAACATGAGACTTGTTTCTCACTGAAAGCTCCCACCATATGTAACCTATCAACTAATGAAACAAACACAAAACGCTAAAAATAAATAAACCAAACATAACAACTATAACTACGTTGAGGTTCACTACCCCCAACTATAACAACTTTCTGTAATTTTAAATTCTTTTTATTTGCTAAGGCTGATTTAAAAAGGATAGATTTTTGGTCTACTAGTGAAGTTGAAAGGTTTCGAAATGAGTCCACCAAGCATCAAGCCTTACTGAGTGCAAAGCCCAAATGCCTAAAAAGAGATGAGGGCGGAAGCGTGCCCCGACCGAATTTTGGTGGAGTGGATACCCCTGATTCTAAGCTAAAAGGAACCCCTCATAGATATCTCAAAAAAGAAAAAGGAAAAGGATAGGTTTTCTATTCTAAATTTCCACTCTCAATACCTACTTCCATAAGATAGTCCAAACTAGCGAATTCCGTCATTAACAATACAGGGCTCGATACTTTTACCAAGCTGTTTGTAGCCGTAAAAGACGACAAAACCGACGCATTGACGGCCGAGGAGCTTGGCGACAAAGTGGGTTGTTCAACAACACCCGCGCAAGTGAGTGCCGTTGACGTCGACAAGCCTGAGCTCACATCGTGATGAAGACGCTGATTGTACGCAGCTATCGGCATCTCGAGAGGAACGTATGGCAATTCAGCCTCCCTTTTCAATATATTTATCACCTCTCTCATTTTGGGTCTTGATGTGGGATCTAGATTGGAGCACAGCAGCCCCACAACCACCAGCTGCTCCATCTCCTCGGCATTGAAATTTCCACCCAGTTCTTCATCCGCCGCATCCAGGACCTTCCTCTTTCCATACAAATCCCAAACCCACTCTACCACTCTCGAATTGTGTTCATCAAGGGTGCGGTTGTATGGGAGGCTGCCTCATCACGCTCCATCAGTCTTGCTAAACAAAAATCCCCCAGCTTGGCGGTGAAATTGCAATCCAACATTACGTTGCTTGCCTTGACATCTCGGTGAACAATACGTTGTTCCCAATCTTCGTGGAGATAAACAAGAGCAGACGCTATGTCAAATGCAATACTATATCTTAGGTCCCAATACAGAGTATCTTTCTCCTTCCCAAAAATATGTTTATCCAGACTCCCGTTTGGCAGGTACTCGTAGACCAGAAGTAACTTTGCTTTTTGATGGCACCATCCTAAAAGCTGCAAAACGCTACGGTGTCGGAGCCTACTGATTATGGTAACCTCAGAAACATATTCCTTTCTTCCTTGTTTGGAGCCTTGTGTTATTCTCTTCACAGCCACCGCCTCCCCCGTGCTGGGCAGGATGCCTCTGTACACGCCACCGAAGCCGCCTTGCCCGAGCTTTTCGTCGTCGCAGAAGTTCCTTGTTGCAGCACTGAGGTCGGCCATGAGAAAACCATTCATCAAGTTCCGCATCGCCTCCTTCCCTTGCCTCACCTCCGTTTTTACTTTTACTTAAAAGCCACCGCTAGCCAACAAATATGAAACCACATACTCCCACAACAATGCAGGACACCGGTATCAAAATAAGTTTGAGCAAATTTCTTGGACGAGCAGCAGGCTGAATTTCCCACGAATATTCAGAAGAAAAATTCCAAGCGTACACAGTGTGTGTCTCTTCTAAGTTTCCAGTGGAAGCCGAGAGGCCAACCATGATGCTTTCTGGAAGAAAGATGCTTAGATCTATAAAATAATTAAGCATCGGTTTTTCTGGTTTATGAACAGTAGTATTGCTGGAACTATTCGAGAGAAAGACTTGCAGACACTTTTCTCCACCGTGATAATCCACCCAGGCATGCCATCTTTCTGTGTTGTTGGGATTTTGGTCGATAGGGCGAGATAATCCTCTCGACTCGAGGAGCGAAACATTGACCGTTGATTTAATGTTGTTGATGTCGATCCCCACACGGTCGCCATGGGGATCCCAATCATTCTGGAAAGTGTCAAATTCCACAGCAACCAACTGATAAATAAGCCTAAACTTCCGCCAAAAGCGTTGAAGGGTTCCTCCCCACCCGAAAGGCGCCAAGAAGAAAGCTAGTCCATCTCCATTACCGTGTTCAGTAGTCGTACCAATAACGAATTGGAAATAAGTAGAAAAATTTCCCAGAACCCGAGACGAGTTGTCCCATAGCGGAATAGGCTTATTATAAGACGCCGAACCACTGCGGATCGCTGATACTTCATTGCTGGTGAGCTGCAACTAACTATTGGGCATCATTTTCGGTTTTGATATAAGACGCGAGGAACTCAAAGCTAACTATTTCTGCACGCGAGAATAAAAGAAACGAAGCAACACAGCATAAGAAAAGGAGGGCGGGTGGAGGCTGACAGAGCTTTGCCATCCAATTATCTGCTAGGGATTTGTTATTATATCTATTTTGTAGGGCCTTCGATGGCGAGCAGCTTTGGTCGAGGTCTTCGTGGACTACCTTTTAAAAAGGTTTTCGATATCTTGCAATATTGAATTGGCCGGGCAATTCCTTTTGGGCATACGAACAAACACATGGAAGACATTAAACTTCGTTGCCGTCGAGGGGGTTTTCGTGTTGCGTTGCATTTCACAGTTCTCGTTGAACGGATAAGATAAAATTTCAAATGCCTCGTTAGTTTATGGTCTTTACCGTACTTATTCATCTTATGATACATTTTTTCCTAGGAAATGATTGTAGGGTAAGCGAAGACTTAGGTATATTTGTGTTTTAGGTGCATGAATAGTAGTTTACAATATATTAATTAGTTTGTAAAATGATATGTTTTGTTTTGATCTTAATGAATAAGATTATTTTAGTTTATTTTTATTATTACTTTTTTTTTTAAGGTTTGGATCAAAAAAAGATAAATCTGATGTCTTCAATCTTAATTCATTGTCATAAGATTGTCTTATCTGAAAAATCTAAGTCTTATTCAAAAGTTCCAAAATAATATTTGTAAACATCATTTTCCTACATGTAAATGAAACATTAATAAATTCTAATAATCATATTATAAAAACATTATGAAGCCTTTCTCAAATATTCTTTTGAACATAATATAAAAATAATATCTATTTGTTGATATATTCATTGTAGGGATTATTTTTTTCCTCCAACATAAAACATATCTAATACATTAATGACTAAATTTAGTCCTTAATATTCTCATCTCACTTGAGTTGCAATTACAATGGTTTCAATAGTCATTATCTCTTGATTTAATCAAGGTAGTGGTATAAATTTTAGTTCTCACATTACACAATATTTGAAACATAACAAGAAAATCTTTATATTAGTGTTCAAATTACTTATTATGTGAAATTTATAAGTGTATATCATATTTAAAAAAATATCATAAAGAAGTCTACATATTATCAATAAGTTAATGGGTTTTGATTGTTTTTATACTCAAAGTGATAATGAATGAGGCCCTCATTAGAATGCATCTTGAGTGGAAGTGAACTAAATATCTTAATTTGAATGGATATTCCACTTTTTGTACTATAGAATTTTATAATAGATACATGTATGAATCTTTAAATAAATTGATAAAAATTTCTCATTATAATAGAGTATGGTTTACATAGTAATATTATAATTTTGAGGTAATTATCTTTAATTTTATTATGTTTAACCTTTTGTAGTAATTCCCTTCAATTAGTATAGCCAAAAGAAGGGATTTAACACTTATGCATTAGTCTACATTCATGCCATAATTTTATTGTAAGTCTAACTTGTTATACCTTTTTGACATGTAACCTTGTCCTAGGTTTTTTCATTTATTTTGTATTATTTATCAACCTACATTTTTTAAATCTAACAAATGAAAACATGATTAGAAAAAAATTGAAGTGTTGAACACTTGAGTGTGTTATTTTCCTACATATATTAATACTTTAACTTCATTTTTTATTCATTATAGGGATTAATTTTTCCTTCAAGAGGAGTGTGGAATCGCTATTAAATAAATCCTGAATGAAGATTGAAATTATTAGTGTATTCTACTCTACTCTAGTTAGGCTAACTTAAGCCTTATTAGGTGTGGAAATTGATCCCTTACATTGAGGAGAGCAACTTACCACCACTGGAGGATGAGGATTCATCTCCTCAATCCATGGCATGTGATTGCCTAAACTTGTGGCCTGAATTTTCTCATCCTCACCCTTTATTATGAGTTCCATAGATTCCCATTACCATGAAGACATATCAGGACATACAAGAAAATAAAAAATAACATGAAAAGAAAAAAATATAATTATATTCAATCTTCTTTTCAAGAATAAAAATATTACTAGAATATGATATCATAGACTTGAGTATGATGTATAAATACATGTGCATCAAAGGGGAATAGAAAGAGAAAAATAGTAATCAAATGATGCACATATTTAAGATATGGGTATGCCTAAGCCTAATCAATGTGTTCTATACATCGATTGACAACCTACCTCTCCTACGCTCTCACATCGACATGAGAATGAAACTATATTTCTTGATGGACTCAAACCAACTAAAATTTATATTGAAAATCTTGAAGCAATGATAAATGAAATTGTAGATGTAATAGATCATTTTAGGAATAAATGGAGTTACAAAAATTATAGTTTTCTTAGAAATTTTAGAAACAAACACAACATTTAAAAAAAAAAGAAAAATTAGAGACAACAAGTTCCTAATTAGAATTTGCATTATAACCATAGGAATAGTAGAAAATAACCAACAAAACATAAGATCTTGCTTTAAAGGATAGGAAGAAAGGTTTATGTTGACTAGATATCCTTTAGGGTTGCACAGGTATCAATAAATTATTGATAATTACAACATAATAGATCAATTTTTTTTTCCAAAAGGTGGAAACATTTTCTTGAAAATCATAGTTTATCATAGTTTGGATTAAAAATTTTAAATTAATTGCAAATATAATCTTAAAATGGTACAAAAGTATGAAATGTAAGATTATAGTTATACTTTTCAAAATATATATTTTATTGTAATACGTAAATGATAATATTTGGTTTTGAATATAATACTTAAAAGTGACGTTTTAAAAGAAAAGTGTTTTGAAAGAAAAAAAATGCATGTGTATGACCCACAAAATAAGTAGTAAATGGAAGTATTTTATAAATTATTTAATGGAAAGATTCATATCATGATAAATTTTTCTTAGAATAGTTTTATTAGTTTTTGGTAAATATACATTTTTAATTAATTTTTTACTATGATTAAGTTATTTTCAAAACTGCTGATGTATGAAAAAATAAATTGACCTAAGAAAATTGCAACATTATTATTTTTTTCATTTATAATGATGCCTATATTAGTTAGGAAAATTTATTTACTAAAAAAACTAAAAATCAAAATGTTAAAAATAGTAATATATGACATTTGAAGTGTATGATATTTTTTGTTTAGAAATTAATTAATAAATAGAAAATATTCTTCAAAACTAAACAGATTTACATATTTCAAAAGTAAATTTTCATACATGTAATGGATTCTAATTACATCCTACAATTATTAAAGAGTGGTCATTAATATTGAAAATTTTGCTTTTTACTCTTACTATTATCATGGCATGGTACTTCTTGGTCCAATTCTTAGGGTTAGGTTTCCAATAAAGTTAAAATAATAAAACCAAAAAAAAATCATAGGTATAATCTTGTGTACATTTTTAATTTATGGGAAATAAATATAGCATTTATTATTGAAACTTCTATCATATTGAAAATTTATATTGTTCATGGAAGTCATATTGAATGTACAAAAATCTTGTCTCTACATCAAATCAAAATTAATCACCTAATTTTTCTTATAATAAGATAATATATGCTAAGTATAAGAAATATACAAATTTGTGAAGAATAGTTATAAACTATGTGTTGATGATGTTTTAACTCATAGCAATAGGGCGACTAAAAATATTCATAGGCAAAACACAAAGAACCTATCCTTCTTGAAGGATATGGAGCAACAAAATCTAAAGGGGGAATCTTCCTTAACAAAACAAAAGATTGACTCAGTTCAATCCTAATTCTCTAGTAATCAGGTCATCATTGTACTAGGTTTGCTCCAAGGTATGATGTTATTTTGTTGTTAATCTCAAAGGGAGTATGTTGTTTAGAATTATATATATTAGACACCGAGTTGTCAATTTGGATCTTAAGAACAAATATCATGAAATCAAAAGATTTGTAATAATATTTCATGAATATCAAAAATTTCATTTGCTATCACTTAAGTAGATTTATCTTTAAGCATTCAAAAATTTCATAGAAAAATGAAATATTTTCAATAAATTCCCATCCATTCATATATTTTTTGGAACATTTTCAAAAATTAAACATCTACTCTAAAATAAAGCATAAAAATGCTTAAAATTAAAATTTCTTCTAGTTATTCTCCACGCATGGCCCAAAGAATTGATTAAATGAAAGCAAACTACCTTATACTTCACCATATTGTGTCACAGCTACATATAAAGTGTTGTGAGCTTTTAAAGAGAGGATTTTAGTTTGGACACCGAGTAGGTTCTGCATGCACCCTTTAAATGACACAACATACAATCTTGTTTAGTTGAACTAACAAAACTAGCTACAAAATATTCATGAGATAGGTAGCTATCAAATTGGCTTTGATGTCAATCAATTTCTACATTCATGCAATATTTTAGATCGGAATGATTCAAAAAATAGGGAAAAAAAAAAACTTAAAGAAGTTTTGGCTCTTCTGACATCCACAAAATTTGAAATTAACTTAAAAAACATCCTCTGGACTTTTATAGAACATAAGGCACAAATAGGATAAGAGCAATACATGAGAGAGAATCCAAGAGACTAATCATATCAAGTCTTGTTGAAGGTAGTGATTGACCGGGAAATTACAATTGAGGTCAACGAAGATCAAATCCAATTTCTCATTGATGATCTTGGGGTTTTAATCTTGTATTATCGTGAGGATAATAACTTGAATCAGGATAATGTGTAGGAAATTCCCATACATTTAGAATGATTATTTTATCACTTTATTCCAACACTCGATTCTACTTCGGGTTTACTACTCTTGAGAATAGGCTTCTTGAGATATTGACATTTGTTTCCACTACATGTACAATACTAGGAACTCCAACATTCTGGTGGAATCAAAACCTTCTTCATTATAGCCTCTCAGAGTATGCAATCTGATCTTGAAATTATTATGTCTGTGATTCATTTTTTCCTAACCATCCATACCCAAACTTTGCATCACAATCTGTATTTCCTACAATAAAAAATTCCACTAATTAAATCCCTTTAAAAAAAACATTTATAAACATCTCATGTAAATAAAATCATTATTCAAATGTTATAACACAAATTTATCATAAATAACACGCTTTCCAAGAACATTATAAATCCTTGCATGATTATCTTCTACATATACTGGATTATCGGACTATCAGACTCATTAGATAATCACAAAAACTCAAAATCTCACTTAGCAACCTAGTACTCGACATTCAGCTTTACCCATGAACTTTCCCCGGAGTTCAATTTTACTAGACTTCCATCCTACTAGACTTCAAATATCGGACCAAAAATTTCTGCTCATATTTTCATTCCCTTTTTCTCCTTTCAAACATTCCTAGTTCACAGTATCTGATACCCGAAACACTTTATTATGAAGTACTCTTTAATTAAATATTTCCTTTACTTTTTACTTCTGGTGATCTTCCAACTAGCTAGCTCTCATACCATAAGAGTTAAAAAAATAAAATTAATGGGTCCCCAAGCCTTACAATCTCGGGGCATGTTGTGAGACCACACAACAACTTGCAACCAATAAAACCAAATTTAAACAACATTTGAAATTAAATCACCAATTGTAAATTATAATTTATGCATATTTTAAAACAATAACCTTTACCTTTACCTAGATTCTGGCATAAAAAATAAAACTCCCTTGGAAACATCTGTGTGTGCTTTGATTAATTCCAATTTTTGGAACTTGGTAAAAAGAATGAGCTCATTGACATTGAACTACATAATATGGTAATCCTACAAAGCCAATCAGAGATAGAGCCTTGCTACCAGTCAAACATCCATAGCCTCGACAAGGTTATCTCTATAATTACCCCAAACATAGCTCTACTGCCAACCAAGCATCTATAGCCCCGATAGAGTTATTTGGATGGCCTAAAGAGTTGATTTCTATTTTTTTATAGATATTATAATGATAGCTCATTTTGAACTTTTTGATATTTTGATAATAGCTCATTTTCAACTTGCAGGCAGTGAAGCCCACTATTAGGTTGGGATTTAAAGTGGTATAAAGGTTACCTTTTGATTTTTCATTCAATGCAAATCCCTTCATCAATTCACCATTTCAAAAAAAATCACTTAATAATTCCCTATTGGTGCATGTTTTCGGCTAAATTTTACCACCTTATGCCAAATCCTAGATAACTGCAACTTGCTATGTGTTAAAAGATATACATAAATTAAATTTCAGCAATGAAAAATTGAATCACCAAATTAAATCTAAATTTAGAAACATTAGTTACCACCCTTCTGATTAATCTTATGGCAACTGCTAAATACTTGGCTAGCACTTTCGATTTGATGACACTACACCTCATTAATGGATCAAGATTGTCATGATTACATACAAACATGATCACATTATTTTTCATTAAATTCACATGCCTGACTTTGCACGCATTATTTCTTTCCACTTACTTGGGTGATGACATGCACTGCCTTATAGGCTTCATTTTATTTTCTATTCTACACACACAAGCACTTCCACAATTAATACGTCTAAAACAAATATTTGAAATGACCACTATTAACTTGAAAATATTCAACTTGCTTGATTCATAATATTTGTTCTACTCAAATTTGAAGCAATTTATCACCAAGAATGTGTAAAGGATTAATTTGATTTAACATTCCATTCTGAAGACAACAGTTTGGTTGCTACCTTGCTTACAATTTCCAAGAATTCAATCGAGGAAATATGTACCACAACTTCCTCATGGTTTTCTATAAATTATTTTTGTTTTCTTCTTGAATTCTTCACAACCTTTTATAGCTTTCTTTTTTGGTTTTCCATTCTTTTTTCTTTGTTTATTCTCATTTTCTTCCAGGTCATGGATTCTCCAATTTTCTTAATTTTCTCTGGCCAAAAGAATGTTTTCATAGAACGTATCACATTGCAAAGGCTTGAAAAGGTTTCCTTCATGAGGACTTACAGTTTCACTATACCAAACTTATGCTTAGTTCTTGGGGGAAAGTATATAGAATCCAACTGCTACTTTCACTTTTACTCTGATGTGGCTTCTCATTTTCTAGTATCTCTTTTAGATATAGGGAATTATGTGGAACATGTTCACTTACTTTCCAGTTTGATAGTAGGTCATAAATACTTAGAGAATCTAGACACTACTTTATCTGTGGCACACCCAACTATTGGAATCCCCTCAATGGATGATATTCCTCGATTCTTTGAGCACAAGGAAGTAGTTCCTCTTTGGCCTTTCCTCTTAGACCACCATATTCATGACTTTGAAACTCACCAGGAAATCACCTATATAGGGTATTTAGCTCTAATAGATGAGGCATCCCGTATTGAATAAATGGCTATCACCACCTATAGCTAGGCTTACTCTTTTTTTATGACCTTTTTATCTTTTGAAGCAAGAATTTTGATACTCGTGTATATACGTGATACACACACACACACACACACACATAGAACTCTTAGCACGTCTTAAACTGTGTATTTACTATGTATGGATTTCTTATTTTGCATTTGGCTATATCATTTTATAAATGTTTGGATTAACTCTCATGCATACAAGATAAGTTAAGTAGAAGTTATAAATTCAAGGGCCAAATATAAATAAAAAGAAAAACAAAATCAAAGAAAAGTAAATAAAACAAAACAAACACTAAAAAAATCTAACCCTGACTAACCAGGCTTGTAATCTAACAAGCGATTAACCCTAACAAGAAAAATAATTCTAATTTATATGACTATTTCCATTGTAATTTTTGTATGAATTATAATAGGCTTATCTTTAAATTTATTTAGAAAAATCTTAGCAATTCTATTGTAACAATGAATTATTTTAAACTTTATGGGTTTGATAATCATAAATTCAAAGGTGTACTTACTAGTGAGTTTGCTCATATGTATGAAAATGACCTTATTAAAGGTTGATTTCATACACTTCATATGATGTGACCATCCTCTACCTTCTTCCAACCTCGGTTCATGGTTTGTCATTATAATTTGTTCATTTCCTTTTTTATCTTGTAAATTTTCAACTTGGGGTAAAATATATTGCTCTCCTATTTGATTTTCCAACTCCTTTTCTTCATTTTCATTTTCCACGTATAAGGAGGAGGATGACTCATTAATGGTGTTTCCTCATTTCTGATGTGAAATTTGGAAATCTCAAGATTCTTGTATTTTTTTGTAACGTGTTATGATTTTTATTATAATAATTGAAGTTATCCAACTATTTTGATGTATTAGCTAATTTTCTAATTTTGCTAGTTTTACTATTGTTGCATGTAATTTTCGCTAATGACTCTTTTCTTCTAGAATTTATGAATTCTTTTGTTAGCAAAATTACATTACACATGGCCAAGCTTATCGTAATTAAAAAAAAATCACAATCAAGTTCATTGTGATCAGTTGTATCATGAATTCTACACTCGGTGACTCTACCAAAGGTGTGCAAACTCAAAGGATGTAATCTTTGGTTAAATTTTTTCCAAATTTTCTCAACTTCCATACTGAATTACTTTCTTCTATTAAATTTCACTTTACAATCTTTCTTCTTAAACTTGGGATTAGATTAAAAATAAATCAAACTATGCCCTCCTAGCGCCAACTTTTGTTGACGATGATTTCACTCGTAGTAATAGGGTGAATAAAAATCTTCACAAGAAAACCACAAAGAGACTATCCTTCTTGAAATATATGGAACAAGAAAATCTAAAGGGGTGACTTGCCTTAATAGAAAAAAATATTGGCTTAGTTCAATCCCAAGTCTCTTGTAATCAGGTCATGATCGTACTAGGTTTGCTCTAGGGTATGATGTGATTTTTTGTTAATCTCAAAGGGAATATGTTGTTTAGAATTATATATATTAGACACCGAGTTTTTGATTTGGATCTTAAGAACAAATATCATGAAATCAAAAGATTTGCAATAATATTTCATGAATATCAACAATTTCATTTGCTAGCACTTAAGTAGATTTAGCTTTAAGAATTCAACATTTTCATAGAAAAATGAAATATTTTCAATAAATTTCCATCCATTTATATATTTTTTGGAACATTTTCAAAAATTAAACATCTACTCTAAAATAAAATAAAGCATAAAAATGTTAAAAATTAAAATTTCTCCTAGTTATTCTCTACGCATGCCCTAAAGAATTAATTAAATCAAAGAAAACCTCCTTATACTTCACTAGATTGCTTCACAACTATATATAAAATAGTGTGAGATTTTAAATAGAGGGTTTTATTTTGGACACCAAGTAGGTTCTATATGCACCCTTAAATGACATAGGATACAATCTTGTTTGGCTGAACTAACAAAACAACTACAAAAGATTCATGAGATAGGTATCTATCAAATTGGCTCTGATATAAAATAATTTCTATGTGCATACAACTTTATAGACCAGAATGATTCAAAAAATAGGAGAAAAAAACAAAACTTAGAGAAGTTTTGGCTCTTTCGACATCCAAAAATTTTGAACATAACTTTAAAAAACATCCTTTAGCCTTTTGTAGAACACAAGGCATAGATAAGATTAGACAAATAAAAGAGAGAGAATCCAAGGGACCAATCATATCAAGGCATGTGGAAGGTAGTGATTGACTAGGAAATTATAATTGAAATCAATGAAGATCAACTCCAATTGCTCATTGAAGCTCTTCAGGTTTTAGTCTTCTATTATCGCTAGGATAATAACTTGAATTAGGTTAGCATGTA
>CM021104.1:88325438-88376422 GCA_007115665.2 Sequoiadendron giganteum
ATTGTTGGTTCCCTTGATATTTATGACAGTGACCAACTCGTCGACACATCCGACTATCTCCTCATATACTAGATTGGCACTAGCATACTTTTGTTTACCCTTATTATTCCCTTGGTTATTTCCCTGATTATGATTCGGCATCGGATTCGTGTAGATTTTTAGGTCTTGGTTTCCGGCCGGCTGCTCGATGTTGATGACCTTATCCTCAATGAGGTCTTGGATGATATTCTTGAGTCTCATGCAGTTGGTAGTGGTGTGTCCTTTAACTTTGTGGAAGTCACACAGGAGATTCTCATTGTACCACGGTGGTTTGGTCATAGGCTCTATGTATTGTTCGGAGTTAGAAATTTTGATTAGGTTTTCTTTGACCAATTTCTTCATGACAGACTCAATCGATTCACCAAGGGCTGTGAACTTCCTCTTGGGGGGAAACTTGTTGCGGGGAGGTGGTCCTCCTTGATTACCCACATTGTTGACTTGGCTGGTGGAAGGTGGTTGTGACTGTGCTACTACCGCATTAGCCTGCACATTGTTGTGGTTATGAGTTTGCAGATGATGATGATTTTGGGTATTTTGCTTAGGAGCACTGATGACTACCTTAGCATAAACCACGCCGTCATTCGTGATATTTTTGTTCCTCGACCATGTTCAAGGTTTATCATTGTAGTTGTTGGATGGGCAGTTATCCTGCGGTGGAGTGAATGTAGGTGCGCCTCCTCGCGCAGTAAGGGCTCTTTCGATGTTAAGCGCCTTCGGAATTAGTTGATCATAAGATGTGATGCGCTGCATTTTTAGGTAGAACGCCAGGTTTTCATCTAAGTTGGCTATGATGGTGCAAACTTTTTGTTCCTCTGGCATGGCCCACTTGCTCTGATTGGCCTTGGATCGCCATCTTTGCAAGAAGGATGCAAATAACTCTCCTCTTCTTTGTTTGAGTGTAGATAGTTCTTCTAAACTGACATCCACACCCATATTAAAAGCGTAATTTTTAAGGAAAGCCTCCACAATTTCCTCGAATGTTTTAATGCCCGTGGGTAGGTGAGAAAACCATTCCATAGCTGGAACAGTCAGGCTTCGGTGGAAGAGCCGCATTAGATACGTGTCATCATATGCAACTTCCATGTAGTGCACCTGAAATTCCCTGACGTGGTTTTCAGGGTTGCCCGTTCCATTGTACTTATCAAATTTGGGGATCTTGAATCCCTTTGGAAATGGTACCATGGTGAGACTTCTATCGAATGAATAAGGGAACAAGTTACTTGGTGTCCTTGTGGTTTTTCCTACTTGTAAGTCCAACACCTACTGCGAAAGCAATTTGATCTGTGTTGCGACATCCTTGCTTGGGTCGGGGGGTGGGATGAATGAGTGGTGAGGTGTTGGAGGTGTTTGATGGGTGGGGAGCGTACTGGTCGGCATTTGCTGCGAGCCTGGTTGTGCATTTAGGGCTTGTTGGTAAGCATGCATTTGTGCCAACAATGCTTGTTGTTGATCTTGCTGTTGCTATTCCAATAGCGCTTATTGTTGGTCCATCTGCTGTTGTTCCCATGAAGCCTATTCTTGGTCAAGTTGTTGCTGAGCTAGTAATGCTTGTTGTTGGTCTAGCTGCTGTTTTTCCAGCAATGCTTGTTGTTGGTCGAACTGTTGTTGTGCCAGTAAAGCTTGTTGTTTAGCTTGGTGTTGTGCCTAAAAGTCTTGCAGGGCTTGGTGGTAGGCTTGCAGGTGGATTGCTTGCAATTGCGCTTGGTATTGAGCTTGTGTCTTTTGTTGGGCTTGAGCTTGAGCTTGGGCTTGAGCTTGCGCTTGCGCTTGTGCTTGTGCGGCTTGTGCTTGAGGTTGAGCTTGTACTTGTGCTTGTGCTCGCGCTTGTGCAGCTTGTGCTTGAGCTTGAGCTTGCGCTTGTGCTTGTGCGGCTTGTTGTTTATGAAGTGCCTTTTGGTGGGCAGCTTGTTGTGCGTTTTGCAACATGATGGAGAATGAATTGGTCGTGTTGTGTTTTGGTGGTGGGATTGGTGGTGGAGCAGGAATCATGCCAACTGTCATGGCGGGTGGAGGGATTGTGGTTGTGACTGTGATTTGGGTTGTGGGCGGGGTGGTTGATACAATTGGTCCTTGATGAGGCATGCTTTGGGAGACTTGAGGACCAATAGATGCATTAACCGTGGTGATAGGAATGGTTGCGATTTGTTGTGAGGATATGGGCAAAAGAAGCAGGTTCAAAGTGGTGGTCAGATTGCTTGGATTAGCAAAATTTTTGATGGTTAAAGGTGGAAGACCTATTCTAGGAGGTGATGTAGATGTGAAAGGAAGTGGGGGAAGGGATGATGCACCACTTTGGAAAGAGAAAGGATTGATAGCTTCTGTCATTCCAAGCAAACCAACTTCCTCATGCGGTGGGGGAGTTGGTATGTTCAATTGATAAGCTGGTGTGGCATGAAATGAGGATGAACCAGCGGGATTATGAAATGTGAGTGGGATGTAAGGGTGAAATGAGTTTTTCGGAATAAATGTAGGGGTGATTGCTTCTTCATTAGTCACAAGGCGGTGTTCTTGCAATTCTTGGAACATGGCACTCCCCTTGTTCACAATCGGGGAGGTTGGTGTGATGATTGAGGTGATGCAAGGTACTTCTTGATTGATGTTTGATAACGGGGATGCAACTGCACTAGTGCTTGTGTTAAGGTTGGGAGGGGGCATGTCCCCTCCTCTTTCTATTGAATTTATGCATTTGAACATAGCACTAACAATTTTATGGTTCTTAGGATTTTGAATCATTTCCATGATTTCCTCTGGTGTCATCCCTATGTCTTCATTTATGTCGTCCTCTTGATGACTCTCCTCTTGAAGATTTTGTGTTGAGATCTTGTTTGGACCATAAAAATAGGGATTTGTTCGATCCTAATCCTTTAAGTCCAAAAAGAGAAGAACTAGGGTATCTAAAAGATCAAAGATGGTGATGATGGTGATGGGTTAAAACGGATGAGATAAGTGAATGAAACCTTTGGAAAACTTTTTGAATGTATGTGCTAAACTTTGAAAAGGGATTTTGATTTGATTTGAATGTGATAATTTGACTAGATGCGTTAAGTCAAACAAGATTGGTTGTGAAGTTGTTTTCCCTAGGAAGTTGTGTTATCCTAAGGGAACTTGCACAAAAATGGATGAATTGACAAAGTGTGTTATGCGAATGTTTTGGAGAACTAATAGACTTTAAGAAGTTGTGTTATCTCAAAGAAAATTTGTTCAATGATTTGAGACTATGTTGGCTAAGTGTGTTAAGCCAAGATATGATGATGTTGATTTAGCCCTCTAAGTTTAGTGTGATGTTTGATTCTAGAGTTCTCAAAAAGGTTTGATGATTAAATGAGACTTTGATTTGATGGATGAATGAATGGGAATGACAACTTTGATCTTGAACCTTAACCTAGATGTGACTCTCTTTCTACAAAACCTCGGTGTTGAAGAACATGCTTGACTTCCTATGGGAGAAATGCAAATCTTTGAAACAATTCGGGATTTTGTTGACAATAAAATGCATATAATGTTGGATTGTTCCTTGAGGCTTTTCTGTAAAAGTTATAAACCAATCTTTCCCTGAATTCGAAAAGTCTCTCAAGATGCTCCTCACGAGCTTTTAGACTAAGCTTCTTGAACTTTGGTTTTGGGATTTTGATCTTGCGGGAAATCATGTTAGACAACACATGTGTAATCCAATTTGTCTCTTTATCTTGGTTAAATGAGGTTCTTTTTATCCAAGACACTTGCTTGCTTAGGTTTCAAACTATATGTCTAGTGTCCCATTCTCTTTCTCATCCCACAATGTCCTTTGTGTGGAAATCGAGGAAAATAGGGCAAAAGTTCCTTATGTTTATCCTTATTGGAAACAAATGATGATAGAATTTGCACACTTAGAAACCTCTAGGAATGTGATTCCTAGGGAAAGCAAGAGTGGGCAAGTTCGTCAATAGGTATTTGTTCCCCACAAGGTGTTTGAAATTTCAAGGTTTTTGTGTATGTTTGTTTTCCAAATGTTTTCAAGATCAAGCAATGTGTTTTTCCAAGCACTTTCACACTCCTAGGTTGATGAGACAATACCTTGTTGGGTTCCCACTTGGATAAATCCAGCTACGCATATCTTGTGCGAATGGCTAAATGCTTGACCACACTGGCTCCCCTCCACGGCACTCACTTATTCGGGTCAGCGAAGCATTAGTACCCATGAATCTCCCATGGCATACTTTCCATTTCCACAACAAGACCGCATGTTATGTGGGGCGGCTTCAAAGGACATGACCTTTTGCACCAACAAGATAGATAAGGTTTTGGCCAATTTCTAAACAAGGGGTTCTAACTCGGGCATTTCGTTCGTGGGGGATTATCCAACGCCGGCGAGAGTCCATTGCTATCCATCTCGTCGGAATAATCCTCGTGATATTGGCCTTTGTTCCAATATCCACACTTATATACCGGTTGGAAGTCGCTTGGCTTTAGCGTGTTCCCGGTTGGGTCGTTCCCTTGGGTGATTACTTTTTCCCACAAGGCAGGCCCTCTAAGTTAAACAATAGCGAGCTAACATATCCCGTCGTTCACACAACCTTCGTTGAAAAACAAAGGGGAGAACCTCTGCAATATATCGTGCTCACACTCGCATGATTTGTTCAATTTTAAAATGCCCAAATTGAAGTGTGGAGGCAATCTTTTATGCAACTTAGGGTCACCAAAAAGACTTTTGATTCTCAAGATCGTCGTGAAGCGCGAGAGAAGCGCATATGCCTTTTTAAATGACACTACTTTGCAAAAAAGTTTACAAAACACAAAGTACACATGTTCAATTTTAAATTCCTCAAAGCAATTATGAGTTCGTTTTAAAAGCACCAATTGAAATGTGAAGTTGCCTTGTTCAATTTTAATCCCAAATTGAAATCTAGTAAGTGTCTAAGGTTCAATTTTAACCAACTTTGAAAAGATCAAGCCATTGATTGATTTTAAGCCCAAATTGAAAAGTGAGTTAGCTAAAAACAAAAAAAAAAAAGGGTAGTAAATGGAAGCTCTAAGATTGTCAAATCAAGCATTAAAAAATGCTATTTTCCAAGTTTTGTTTTCAAGAATCTTCAATTGCACTATTTTTGCCTTCACTTTTGTTTCAACCTTCAACTTCAATCTTGATGTCAACCTCCAACGCTAACCTTCATTCAATTTAAATATTTGTCTTCAAATGTCCACTTTGATTTCAACCTTGTTGTCAACACCTTGATTTCAACCTTCATCTATGTACCTATTCCATAGATGCATAAAATTTAGGCATGTATTGCAAAAGTATAAAATTGACAAATCATGTGAGTTCCTTATCACAAACTTGGTTCAATAATGAATATCAATACATTTTCAAATGGAAATTGCCTTTATAAAGGGATAATTATGATGGTTGGAAAAAAGAAAAAAAAAAAAAAAAATTGCATCTATTTCCCTAACATCACCAAATACCACAAAGATACACCAATGCATCTCATACTTAAGCAAAACAACTTCTAGCAAATTATAGCAATTTTGTAGCTTAAAAGGAAGTTGCAATTATGAGTATGCAGTCAAGATGAAAGAGAAGCCTAAGTGGAAAACTTGAGAAGATAAATTACTCCACTCTACTCGCACCAAGTCTACTTTATATATTTCAAGTCCACACATTTGATCAATATCTTATCATTTCATCTTTGAAATAAACGGTTGACCATGCAATAGTTAAAGCAAAACAAAAATAGACTTCAGCCTCCCCCAATTTTTCAGGTCAATACATCTGTCAGTTGGCTAGTAAATGCAAAAAAAAAATTCTAGCTAATACCATCGGCAAGTGCATGATAGACATAATAAAAAATTTTAAGCAATGGCAACAGTGAGTAAATGATTTCTTAAGAGATTTCAATTCAATCCAATCAGTAGGTGCGCCTAAAGCAGAAAGGCCAAGGTAAGCATTTAAAACTTGTAGGCAAAGAACTATTTTTAAAATATTTGATAGGTAACAAGTACTTTCTAGCTGAGTGCATGTAGAATCAATATTTTGAAACTCTTATGAATCCCTGCAGCTACCTTCATTAATACTTGGATTTTCACACTTCCCTAGCATTAATGTCTGATCACACAATCTTCAAAAAGGAGAGACCTTGGACTCTAGATATTTCATTATGTTCATCAACAGATGCTGTATGTGATAAACAATGATTGCACTTGCTGGGAGAACTATGCCATTGGCAGAAGCGCCTAGCCCATAATCACATCCCAATGCACAGCGGTCGGACCAATGGTTGGCTACGTGGAGGTCTAGCGCTCGAGCCCCTCCAAACCTTTCAACAAACGCTCACACTAGAGGAAGAAACACAGAGCTATGTGTCAACCGGGTACTCATTGCATAGTGACACGCAAAGCCTAGCAAATGTAAAAAATTGGAGACTAAAGACAGAAAGTTTCTGTGATTTGAAACTACGTAGGCATTGGGATATGCCCGATGTATTTAAAAGCAGCTTATGCAGCAATGTCAACATACAGATTCTATAGTTATCTATATTCCCCAACAACCCATATTCAAGGAAACCCTGCTACCAATGTTGATACTAAGTAGCAAAGCCCTACTTAGCTATCTGTGAAATTATAAGAACTGGGAGCATTATTTAGAAGAAATATGAAACATTCTTTGCACTATTTGCGATTATGAATAAGATGTCAGCCAGATCTTCTAAAGGCAGCACTTGTGATTAGTGTGGCAGACATATATGTAGTGCGGTCTCTAAAGAAGGTCATGAGAAGATCGGCCAAGCTAGAGTATAAGTCAGCTTCTAAGATCAGTCAATGATTACTTTATTCAAATGGCTCAAAAGCCGTTAGCTTTCCTCTCCAATTTAAACAACTACCCTTCATTAATATGTCAATATCAGACTAAAAAATGAAATGAAGGGAAGTTCTAATGCATACATCATGACACCGAATCCTGGTACGTTCATTGTGACCTGCTCTATTTATGCAAATCAAATCCTGCTGTATTCATTACATGAACATGCGAACAATACTAAAGACAACCTGAATGAGGAGAGCAGAAACTAAAGATAACCCATTCAACAATGAAAAGAGTAAAAGATATGCGTATCATTGCTGCAAGTCAGTTTAAGATTTCAAAACAGCAAAGTTACTTGAATGCCTCTGAGAAATGCTCATTAACATATAGCAAGATTGATCACAAAATGGGAACCATTGTTGTTAATGAAATTACTTACAGCCCTCCTTCTAGCGCCATTTGTGGGATGGTGAAATCTTACACATTGATTGTGTAGATTCAGTCATCCTCATAGAATAACCTGGTTCATTTCTCCAAATAAAATGCTAAAACTAGATGAAACATGCATGGAGAAAAGAAAATACAACCTATTCTATTCTATGATGGATTGGTGCCCTCCATGAAGATGTGAGAGATCCCTTTCCCAATCCCTTTCTAAGTCAAATGAGATAGACAATGAGTTGCTATGAGCTCAAGTTGCCTATAGTTTAGATACCTTCAAAGTGTGTTGTAAAATGAGAGAAGATGCATTGCTTTTATAGAAGAAGTTGAGAGAAGAGAGGCCAAGTTTAGCCAATGTGGGACTAAATCCCCTCCAATAGAATAGAGACACTTGGCATGATGGGATTGGTCAAAGCTTGTGCAAGTTTTGGCCAATGTGCCCATTCAAATTTGAAAAATGTCAATAAATGCACGTTGTTGAGGGTTTTGGGGGGAATAATCTTTGTTCAAAAAAGTCAAAGATGAGAGTTATTGAGGGAAAATAACTCTTTTTAATAAATCAATAAATTGATTTATTGATGCAAGTGGGTGGGTTAGTTAGGAGTTTAGATTTGACTCTAGTTGAGTCAAAAGCTAGAGAATGCTAATCATGATTAGAAGTTAATTAACTTAGATTAATTAACTTAGGGGATTTTAGGGATTTGATATTTGATTTTAAATCAGTTTGATTTATTAAATCAAATAAGAAGAACCTTAGGAACTTAATTAAATAATTTGATTTATTTAATTAAGCTTGATGAACCTTAGGATTAAATCAATAAATTGCTTAAATTGATTAGTAGACGAAACGAATGCATGATGTTAGTTACAGTGGAATGCATAATGTTACTTTTTGATGTCTACAGGTTGTATACTCTGAGAGGCTATAATGAAGATGGTTTTGAGTCCACCAAAATGTTGGAGTTCCTAGTATTGTACATGTATTGGAAACAAATGTCAATCTCTCAGGAAGCCTATTCGCGAGAGTAGTAAACCCAAAGTAGAATCGAGTGTTGGAATAAAGTGATAAAATAATCATTCTGAATGTATGGGAATTTCCTACACATTATCCTGATTCAAGTTATTATCCTCACGATAATACAAGATTAAAACCCAAAGATCATCAATGAGAAATTGGATTTGATCTTCGTTGACCTCAATTGTAATTTCCCGGTCAATCACTACCTTCAACGAGACTTGATATGATTGGTCTCTTGGATTCTCTCTCGTGTATTGGTCTTATCCTATTTGTGCCTTGTGTTCTATAAAAGTCTAGAGGATGTTTTTTAAGTTAAGTTCAAATTTTATGGATGTCAGAAGAGCCAAAACTTCTTTAAGTTTTTTTTTTTTCCCTATTTTTTGAATCATTCTGATCTAAAATATTGCATGAATGTAGAAATTGATTAACATCAAAGCCAATTTGATAGCTACCTATCTCATGAATATTTTGTAGCTAGTTTTGTTAGTTCAACTAAACAAGATTGTATGTTGTGTCATTTAAAGGGTGCATGTAGAACCTACTCGGTGTCCAAACTAAAACCCTCTTTTTAAAAGCTCACAACACTTTATATGTAGCTGTGACATAATATGGTGAAGTATAAGGTAGTTTGATTTCATTTAATTAATTCTTTGGGCCATGCATGGAGAATAACCAAAAGAAATTTTAATTTTAAGCATTTTTATGCTTTATTTTAGAGTAGATGTTTAATTTTTGAAAATGTTCCAAAAAATATATGAATGGATGGGAATTTATTGAAAATATTTCATTTTTCTATGAAATTTTTGAATGCTTAAAGATAAATCTACTTAAGTGATAGCAAATGAAATTGTTGATATTCATGAAATATTATTACAAATCTTTTGATTTCATGATATTTGTTCTTAAGATCCAAATTGACAACTCAATGTCTAATATATATAATTCTAAAAAACATAATCCCTTTGAGATTAACAACAAAATAACATCATACCTTGGAGCGAACCTAGTACGATGATGACCTGATTACTAGAGACTTGGGATTGAACTGAGTCAATCTTTTGTTTTGTCAAGGAAGATTGCCCCTTTAGATTTCTTGCTCCATATCCTTCAAGAAGGATAGGCTCTTTGTGTTTTGCCTATGAATATTTTTAGTCGCCCTATTGCTGCAAGTTAAAACATTATCAACACATAGTTTATAACTATTCTTCACAAATTTGTATATTTCTTATACTTAGCATATATTATCTCATTATAAGAAAAATTGGGTGATTAATTTTTATTTGATGTAGAGAAAAGATTTTTGTACATTCAATATGACTTCCATGAACAATATAAATTTTCAATATGATAGAAGTTTCAATTCAAGCTTGAATGAATGGTTTCAATAATAAATGCTATATTTATTTCCCATAAATTAAAAATGTACACAAGATTATACCTATGATTTTTTTTCGGTTTTATTATTTTAACTTTATTGGAAACCTAACCCTAAGAATTGGACTAAGAAGACCATGCCATGATAATAGTAAGAGTAAAAAGTAAAATTTTTTATATTAATGACCACTCTTTAATAATTGTAGGATGTAATTAGAATCCATTAGATGTATGAAAATTTACTTTTGAAATATGTAAATTTGTTTAGTTTTGAAGAATGTTTTCTATTTATTAATTAATTTCTAAACAAAAAATATCATACACTTCAAATGTCATATATTACTATTTTTAACATTTTGATTTTTAGTTTTTTTAGTAAATACATTTTCCTAACTAATATAGGCATCATTATAAATGAAAAAAATAATAATGTTGCAATTTTCTTAGGTCAATTTATTTTTTCATACATGAGCAGTTTTGAAAATAACTTAATCATAGTAAAAAATTAATTAAAAATGTATATTTACCAAAAACTAATAAAACTATTCTAAGAAAAAATCATCATGATATGTATCTTTCCATTACATAATTTATAAAATACTTCCATTTACTACTAATTTTGTGAGTCATACACATGCATTTTTTTTCTTTCAAAACACTTTTCTTTTAAAAGGCCACTTTTAAGTATTATATTCAAAACCAAATATTATCATTTACGTATTACAATAAAATATATATTTTGAATAGTATAACTATAATCTTACATTTCATACTTTTGTACCATTTTAAGATTATATTTGGAATTAATTTAAATTTTAATCCAAACTATGATAAACTATGATTTTCAAGAAAATGTTTCCACTTTTTGGAAAAAAAATTGATCTATTATGTTGTAATTATCAATAACTTATTGATACCTGTGCAACCCTAAAGGATATCTAGTCAACATAAACCTTTCTTCCTATCCTCTAAAGCAAGATCTTACGTTTTGTTGGTTATTTTCTACTATTCCTACGGTTATAATGCAAATTCTAATTAGGAACTCGTTGTCTCTAATTTTTCTTTTTTTTTTAAATGTTGGGTTTGTTTCTAAAATTTCTAAGAAAACTATAATTTTTGTAATTCCATTTATTCCTAAAATGATCTATTACATCTACAATTTGATTTATCATTGCTTCAAGATTTTCATTATAAATTTTAGTTGGTTTGAGCGCATCAAGAAATATAGTTTCATTCTCATGTCGATGTGAGAGTGTAGGAGAGGTAGGGTGTCAATCGGTGTATAAAACACATTGATTAGGCTTACGCATACCCATATCCTAAATATGTACATCATTTGATTACTATTTTTCATTTTCTATTCCCGTTTGATGCACATGTATTTATACATCATTCTCAAGTCTATGATATCATATTCTAGTAATAGTTTTATTCTTGAAAAGAAGATTGAATATAATTATATTTTTTTCTTTTTATGTTATTTTTTATTTTCTTGTATGTCCTGATATGTCTTCATGGTAATGGGAATCTATGGAACTCATAATAAAGGGTGAGGATGAGAAAATTTAGGCCACAAGTTTAGGCAATCACATGCCATGGATTGAGGAGATGAATCCTCATCCTCCAGTGGTGGCAAGTTGCTCTCCTCAATGTAAGGGATCAACTTCCACACCTAATAAGGCTTAAGTTAGCCTAACTAGAGTAGAGTAGAATACACTAATAATTTCAATCTTCCTTCAAGATTTATTTAATAGCGATTCCACACTCCTCTTGAAGGAAAAATTAATCCCTACAATGAATAAAAAATGAAGTTAAAGTATTAATATATGTAAGAAAATAACACACTCAAGTGTTCAACACTTCAATTTTTTTCTAATCATGTTTTCATTCATTAGATTTAAAAAATGTAGGTTGATAAATAATACAAAATAAATGAACAAACCTAGGACAAGGTTACATGTCAATAAGGTATAACAAGTTAGACTTACAATAAAATTATGGCATGAATGTAGACTAATGCATAAGTGTTAGAAATCCCTTCTTTTGGCTATACTAATTCAAGGGAATTACTACAAAAGGTTAAACATAATAAAATTAAAGATAATTACCTCAAAATTATAATATTACTATGTAAACCATACTCTATTACAATGAGAAATTTTTATCGATTTATTTAAATATTCATACATGTATCTATTATAAAATCCTATAGTACAAAAAGTGGAATATCCATTCAAATTAAGATATTTAGTTCACTTCCACTCAAGATGCATTCTAATGAGGGCCTCATTCATTATCACTTTGAGTATAAAAACAATCAAAACCCATGAACTTATTGATAATATGTAGACTTCTTTATGATATTTTTTTAAATATGATATACACTTATAAATTTCACATAATAAGTAATTTGAACACTAATATAAAGATTTTCTTGTTATGTTTCAAATATAGTGTAATGTGAGAACTAAAATTGATACCACTACCTTGATTAAATCAAGAGATAATGACTGTTGAAACCATTGTAATTGCAACTCAAGTGAGATGAGAATATTAAGGACTAAATTTAGTCATTAATGTATTAGATATGTTTTATGTTGGAGGAAAAAAATAATCCCTACAATGAATATATCAACAAATAGATATTATTTTTATATTATGTTCAAAAGAATATTTGAGGAAGGCTTCATAATGTTTTTATAATATGATTATTAGAATTTATTAATGTTTCATTTACATGTAGGAAAATGATGTTTACAAATATTATTTTGGAACTTTTGAATAAGACTTAGATTTTTCACATAAGACAATCTTATGACAATGAATCAAGATTGAAGACATCAGATTTATCTTTTTTTGATCCAAACCTTAAAAAAAAATTAATAATAAAAATAAACTAAAATAATCTTATTCATTAAGATCAAAACAAAGCATATCATTTTACAAACTAATTAATATATTGTAAACTACTATTCATGCACCTAAAACACAAATATACCTAAGTCTTCGCTTACCCTACAATCATTTCCTAGGAAAAAATGTATCATAAGATGAATAAGTACGGTAAAGACCATAAACTAACGGGGCATTTGAAATTTTATCTTATCCATAAAAAATGCAACGCAACACGAAAACCCCCTCGACGGCAACGAAGTTTAATGTCTTCCATGTGTTTGTTCGTATGCCCAAAAGGAATTGCCCGGCCAATTCAATATTGCAAGATATCGAAAACCTTTTTAAAAGGTAGTCCACGAAGACCTCGACCAAAGCTGCTCGCCATCGAAGGCCCTACAAAATAGATATAATAACAAATCCCTAGGTCTTCTAAGGCGCCATAAAGCAGATAATTGGATGGCAAAGCTCTGTCAGCCTCCACCCGCCCTCCTTTTCTTATGCTGTGTTGCTTCGTTTCTTTTATTCTCGCGTACAGAAATAGTTAGCTTTGAGTTCCCTCGTCTCAGAGATATAAAAACCGAAAATGATGCCCAACATCAAAATGACAGTCAAGGAGAAAAGCTGCAGCTCACCAGCAATGAAGTATCACCGATCCGCAGTGGCTGGGCGTCTTATAATAAGCCTATTCCGCTATGGGACAACTCGTCTCGGGTTCTGGGAAATTTTTCTACTTATTTCCAATTCATTATTGGTACAAATACTGAACACGGTAATGGAGATGGACTAGCTTTCTTCTTGGCGCCTTTCGGGTGGGAGGAACCCTTCAACGCTTTTAGCGGAAGTTTAGGCTTATTTACCCACAGACCTAATAATGGATCATGTTATCAGTTGGTTGCTGTGGAATTTGACACTTTCCAGAATGATTGGGATCCCCATGGCGACCGTGTGGGGATCGACATCAACAACATTAAATCAACGGTCAATGTTTCGCTCCTCGACTCGAGAGGATTATCTCGCCCTATCGACCAAAATCCCAACAACATAGAAAGATGGCATGCCTGGGTGGATTATCACGGTGGAGAAAAGTGTCTGCAAGTTTTTCTCTTCAATAGTTCCAGCAACACTACTGTTCGCAAACCAGAAACACCGATGCTTTCCTATCCTATAGATCTACGCAACTATCTTCCAGAAAACATCAGGGTTGGCCTCTCGGCTGCCACTGGAGACTTAGCAGAGACACACACTGTGTACGCTTGGAATTTTTCTTCTCAATATTCGTGGGAAATTCAGCCTGCTGCTCCTCCAACAAATTTGCTCAAACTTATTTTGATACCGGTGTCCTGCATTGTTGTGGGAGTATGTGGTTTCACATTTGTTGGCTTGCGGTGGCTTTTAAGGAAAAGTAAAAACGGAGGTGGCAAGGGAAGGAAGCGATGCGGAACTTGATGAATGCTTTTCTCATGGCCCTCGAAGATTCTCCTACTGCGAGCTCAGTGCTGCAACAAGGAACTTCTGTGACGACGAAAAGCTCGGGCAAGGCGGCTTCGGTGGCGTGTACAGAGGCATCCTGCCCAGCACGGGGGAGGCGGTGGCTGTGAAGAGAATAGCACAAGGCTCCGAACAAGGACGAAAGGAATATGTTTCTGAGGTTACCATAATCGGTAGGCTCCGACACCGTAACCTTGTGCAGCTTTTAGGATGGTGCCATCAAAAAGCAAAGTTACTTCTGGTCTACGAGTACCTGCCAAACGGGAGTCTGGATAAACATATTTTTGGGAAGGAGAAAGATACTCTGCATTGGGACCTAAGATATACTATTGCATGTGACATAGCGTCTGCTGTTGTTTATCTCCACGAAGATTGGGAACAACGTATTGTTGACCGAGATGTCAAGGCAAGCAACGTAATGTTGGATTGCAATTTCACCGCCAAGCTAGGGGATTTTGGTTTAGCAAAACTGATGGAGCGTGATCAGGCAGCCTCCCATACAACCGTGGTGGCGGGCACGCGGGGTTATTTAGCTCCCGAGTGCTACATAACGGGGAAGACCAGTCCAGAGGCCGATGTGTACAGCTTTGGGGCGGTTTCTCTGGAAATTGCCTGCGGAAGGCGGGCCGTTGACCGCACTCTTGATGAACACAATTCGAGACTGCTAGAGTGGGTTTGGGATTTGTATGGAAAGAGGAAGGTCCTGGATGCAGCGGATGAAGAACTGGGTGGAAATTTCAATGCCGAGGAGATGGAGCGGCTGATGGTTGTGGGGCTGCTGTGCTCCAATCTAGATCCCACGTCAAGACCCAAAATGAGAGAGGTGATAAAGATATTGCAAAGGAGGGCTGAATTGCCATACGTTCCTGTCGAGATGCTGATAGCTGTGTACAATCAGCGTCTTCATCACGATGTGAGCTCAGGCTTGTCGACGTCAACGGCACTCACTTGCGCGGGTGTTGTTGAACAACCCACTTTGTCGCCAAGCTCCTCGGCCGTCAATGCGTCGGTTTTGTCGTCTTTTACGGCTACAAACAGCTCGGTAAAAATATCGAGCCCTATATTGTTAATGACGGACTTCGCTAGTTTGGACTATCTTATGGAAGTAGGTATTTAGACTGGAAATTTAGAATAGAAAACCTATTCTTTTTTTTGCCCTTTTTTTGAGATATCTTCGAGGGGTTTCTTTTAGCTTAGAATCGAGGTCTTAGGGGTATCCATTCCGCCAAAATCCGGTCGGGGCACGATCCCACTCTCATCCCTTTTTAGGCGTCGGGGCTTTGCAATCAGTAAGATTTGATGCTTGGAGGACTCATTCCAAAACCTTTCAACTTCACTAGTAGACCAAAAACCTATCCTTTTTAAATGAGGCTAAACAAATAAAAAGAATTTCAAATTAGAGAAAGTTGTTATAGTTGGGGCTAGTGGACCTCAACGTAGTTATAGTTGTTATGTTTGGTTTAATTATTTTTAGTGTTTTTTGTTTGTTTCATTAGTTGATAGGCTACATATAGTGGGAGCTTTCAGTCAGAAACAAGTCTCACGCTTGCAAACAATTCTTAGGGTATTGAAAAATGATTTTCACTTGTCGAAAAACAATTGCATAATGATAAGTTTTAGGTACTGTGAAATAATTATGATAAATACGACCCAAATGTAATAGCTTTGAGGATGTTGAAGACTATTGCGTAAATCATGGAATTTTAATAAGTCTTTTTTCACCTATCATTTTAATCTTCTATATAGTGAAACCTTCAATGGTGTTACTGTTTTCTATATGGAACTCGGGCATAAATGTTTCATAGTATTTAAGAGGTATTTATGATAGGTTTTTGTGTTTATATTCTTTTTTATACCTACATTTCCCCCTTTCTATCAATTTTTTCATTGCCTTGTTTATAATTACACTCTGCAATTTTTATTATAGGAAAACTTGGATGACTAATTATAATTTGATGTAGAGACAAGATTGTTATACTTTCAATATGGCTGCCATGAATACTGTGAATATTGATGAAGTCACAACAAATTATTCTCTGTCCTTTTATTGAGATTAAGTTTTTTCTCCTATGTATGTGTACTTTTCTCTTTATGATATCAAAGTGAGGCAAGACTAAGTTGAGGTACACTGTAGCTTGAGAAGCAAGTTGTTGGAGCTAAAACTCCATTGTTGTTACACAAATCTAAAAAGAATGAGTTTTTTATAATGTATATCATGATATAAGTTTTAGTGAAAGCCTAAATAAATGGTTTCAATAGCAGATGCTACATTGATTGCCTATTAAATTGTGATGGGGAAAAAGAGAATATAAGGTTTAAATCACACCTTAGCCCATCTAATATTTAGGGACACAAAAATGATCATAAAAAACTACTTGAATACTATCCTCAATGGAAGAGCCATAATGGATTATTAGGATTCTAGTTCCTTTTTAGGTAGCGGACGTGGATATGATTTAGAAGAGATGTGTGTGATGTAATAGTGAACTAGGCTAATGATGCATCTACGAAAAGATAATGAATTAAAAATTAAGTTACAGAGAAGTAGAGTGCATAGATAGAAGAACCTATCAATCAAATATGAGTTGAATCTACCTACCCTAGGGCATGGTTTCCTTAGAATTGAAACACTTACTTTTCAGATATTTGAATAGGTCTAAATAGGTTATAGTCTATAGGTCCTTCTTTTCGAAATTTACCTTTAAAACTTTATATATCAATAAATAATTCATCTTACCCTAATTTATTGAGATAGGATGCTTGAAGGTTTGATCTTTTAATTAGACCTTGAATTTTCTTCCAAATTTACTTTAGATTTATCACCTACACACAAAAGGGAGAGAAAGGGTTGTCCCCTATAGGGGCTTGCTTAGGTCGAATCCCATTTTGGTGTTCCCACCTCCACAATGGCTATGATCATGTATAGAGTGCTCACCCTCAGTCAGAGAGAGGAAAAATGGATAAACACGTGATACATTGCCAAGTGTTGAAACTTATACTTCAAATATTAGCTCCTTGATGGACTAAATTCATGGGCACATATCATGGAAGGAGGTTAGGATGCTTGATTGAAGGTATTGCAAGTGTTAGCACTTACAAAACAAATGATCATGAAAAGATTAATAATCTTACTCATAAACTAGATGCATTGCTAACATGATGCTTGACTGAAATAATGTTGTAATCATCATACTTGCTCTACTCTAACTACTTATAGGATGCTCCAATTTTGGATTCTAATTTCTATATGTTTAAGTTATGAAAAAACTTGTATTTATATGCATTTATTCATTTCTCACAAAATTAATTATGAATAGTTGACAAATAAATTTAAATTTATAACTTAACAATGCCAACAATAAAATATTTAAATTTTGGAAAAAATAAATTGTTGAAGGGTGTGGGTTCCCTAGACTTGACCTTTTTTGGGGATTTTCATTTCGTCAACTGAATATTTAATATAATTTTTTTTTATCTCATTTTTAAAAGTTACATTAAAATGGGAAAATTATAAGCACATAAGGGGGGCCTAAACCTTGTGTGAAATTTTAAAGGGTGAAAATTGATGATGCTACATTTATCTCTCACTGCTACATTTATCTCTCACTTTAGTGAGAGTATGAAATTATGCTTATTCTCATAGTAAAGTAAGGAGAAGCCAAGAAGGTTTCTTCTATCGAGGAACTGAAGAAGTAAGATGATATTGAATCTAGGAGGTTCTCTGGCCCCCAAGACTAGCATCCTAGTAAACAAAAATGAGAAGATAGAGGAACACACATGCATGAGATGCAATGCGACAAGAAAGGCATAACAACTAGACACAAATTATACACAATAAAAATACAAATCCAATATAGCACTTGTAAACAGGAGGATTATAGGAAGATACACACAACATACACAAGGGATACACAAAGTACACACATGAAAGCCATGAATAAATTACACTAAATACATTAAGAAAATACACATAAAATACAAGGAAAACAATCATAAAGCCCAAAAACACAAGGTTAGTTCACTAAAAAAAGACTGGATTTAGTAGGGTAAAGAGACCTCGGTTTGAAAATTTATCTACATACGAAACATCACCTGTCGAAAATGTTAGACATGATAGTGCTCTCTTATGACTGCAAGATGTGTTATGTTAAATCACTCATGAGCTGCTAAGATATACTAGCTAGAAAGTTGTGTTATGCTAGCTATGCATGCAATAATGTGGGTTTAATAAGGCTAGCAGGTTGTTTTATGCTAGGTGAATCATGAAACACATGGTTCCACTAAGAAGAAATTTTTTTTATGTTAGCTGGCTATGTCAAAATGGTCAAGTTCATAAGCCAACAAGCTCAATTATTCCACATCTATGTAATTTTTCTTTGAGTGCATAAAATTCTAACATCATAGGTGGGAAATTGTTAACCACGCCTAAAGATATCCATAAACATTGAACATCATGGGGGATGGAGAAATTGTTAATGTCGTAGGGGATGAATTGACAACCATGCCTTAGGGGGCATTATAAACAACACCACCACCAAGAGGGTTTGTTAATAAGAAAACAATCACAAGATGCTAAATGAAATAGATATAGTTGCTATGTTGATATTTTAAGGAAAATAAGGGGAAGAGAGGATCCTTAAAAAGGATGCACACATACAAAACTAGTTATCCTTTCTTGCAAGTGTAAATACAAGGACAAGAATGCTAAAAACTATCATTTTTCTACCATAGATGAAATATGGTTTCATGTGAGATTGTGTAGATGCTAAAATCTGCAAATGGATTTAAATTAGTTCATGTTGTTAGCACAAGTTAATTTAAATCAACAAACTCAAACATCTCTATGAAATATAGAATCATGTTAAACAATGCAACTAATAAGAACAATGCAAAAACATGAATCATTCCTATCCCATAGTGGATTGGTGCTCTTTGAATATGTAAAAGAGCCCTTTCCCAATCCTTGATAAGCAAGATTGCCAAGATGATGAGATAGACAATGAGATGCTATGAGCTCAAGTTGCCTATAGTGTAGATGCTTTCAAATGTGGATGATGAAGAGCAAGATTGATTCTCAAATCAAGAGAGTAGCCTTTCATCAAGATGTGTTGTTAAATTGTGATCCTTTTTTTGAAGGAGAGAAGTCTTCAACTTATAGTTTAACTTGAAGAGAGGAGAGGTCAATTTGATGAATGTGGGATCATTCATGGACCAATGAGAAGATGCCACTTGTCAAAGTGTGAGAGGGTGAGGAATGTGCAAGTCTTGGCCAATGTACCAATTCAAATTTGAAAAAAGGCAATAAATGCATGTGGTTGAGGGTTATTGGGGGGAATTGTCTTTGTCCAAAAAGTCAAAGATGATAGTTAATGAGGGAAAATATGTTTTTTAATAAATCAAATAAAGTGATTTTTTGTGCAAGTGGGTGGGTTAGTTAAGAGTTTAGATTTGACTCTAGTTGAGTCAAAAGCTAGAGAATGGTAATTATGATTAGAAGTTAATAATTTAGATTAATTAACTTAGGGGATTTTAGGGATTTGATATTTGATTTAAATAAGTTTGATTTATCAAATCAAATAAGAAGAAATTAGGACTTAATGAAATAATTTGATTTATTTAATTAAGGCTGATGAACCTTAGGGATTTAATCAATAAAATATTTTAATTGATTAATAGAAGAAATGAATGTTAATTAGAGCGAGATGCATGATGTTAGTTTTACATGTCTACATTTTTCCCCTCTTTGAAGCAATGTACTTGTTGCATTGGTTCAAATAATGATGCCACTAACATCGAAATTAAAAAATTCTTTGGTTTTTTCGGATGCCCCAGTGGAAATAAGTACATTAGTACATTGCCCCCTCGAAAGATCGAGCGAAAAGATTTGATTTGAGGTGGATCTCATGACAAAGAGGTTCAAAGTGGATGTATGGATGATAATGATGATGTAAATGAGATGTTTGGAAGATGCTTAAAATAACAAATCTATATTATTTTAAGCATGTTAAATGATTATGCAATGCATGTGAGATGGATGAGATGGATGATGTTGTCCTATAATGATATGACGTGATTATGCAAGATGAGAGGATGAATGCAGCATGGATGCAACATGGATGCATTGTTAGCACGAAAGAAGATAGAAGAATGAGAGGGATCAACCCTTAAATTCAAGAAGATGAAGAAGTCCAACAAGTCCTCTAGTCATCGAGAGTTTATTGGATATGATGATGAATGATGATGATGTATTGCTTATCCAAGGATGGGAAAAGAGCATACCTTTCTTTATGTTTGATAACACACATAGGTGCGATGCATCAAGGTATTAAGAACTAGGATGGTGTTGCACCTAGTGTGATGGTATTTGACTCGAAAATCAAATAGGAGTTCTCTTGTTCACACTTGACAAAAATAACCTTATTAAGAATGCAGTTCAGATATTCTAGACATCTTGGGCCAAAACATAAAAAGGCAAGCCTTCTTATGTGGTCAACAAGATACCTAAAACATTCTTCCTACAAACAAAACAAAGTATGCATGACGAAGTTATTTTACAAGAATATCCAACAAGAACAACAGATAAAAAGATAATGATCATTGCCCCATTCCTTTCTCTCTAAACCTGTTTTGTTTAGGCATCATCAAGAGGTCCTTGGAATGAGCGCAAATTAAGATAAGTCAAAAAGACCAAATAAAGTAAACAAACAAGCTAATGTTCTTCATACCACTAGCCAAGGCTAACTATTGTGGGGTACCTGATACTTATGTCCATCGTAGGAAAGCTTCATCCTAGGACATGTAGTGATTAGGGTTTTGGTGAGACTGATTTGGGTGATAAGCTATTGATACTCCAAGTTGACCAACTTGCTTGCTTACTGCTCTAGACTTGAGACTTTGACAATTAAGGTGTTCACTTTGGAACTTGCTAAACTTGTTTCTGACTAACTCACCAAAGGGTGAAGGCGACGATTTATTATGAGTGATGACAATCACGGGTGAAAGCGAGATGGAATGGATGCACCATTTTGGGTTTTTCAAATGTTTTGAGGCTGTTTTTGGTATTTTTTGAGATGTTTTACAAATTTTTTTGGTATTTTCAAGATTTATGAATGTTTTTGAATTTTGTTGTCTTGGGGGCTAATCAAGGATGGCCTTGCCTACGTTTAAGCTTAGAGACGATGTAGTTCAGACTCTGATTGACTTGACTGCTAATGAGATAGATGATTAAACGGATTACCATTGCGACGGACTCCTAAAATCCTAAAATTTTAAAAAGATGGACAAACGAATGCCCCTATGAAAGATGCCTAACTAGATGGGCAGACGGATATGATTGCCATAGATGCCTAAAATCCTAAAATGTAAACTAGATGGATAAACGGGTACCCCTGCAATAGACGCCTAACTAGATGGGTAGACGGATGTCATTGTGACAGACACCTAAAATCCTAAAATGTGAAAAAGATGGACAAACGAATGCCTCTGCGATGAATGCCTAACTAGATGGGTAGATAGATGTCATTGTGATAGACGCCTAAAATCCTAAAATGTGAAAAAGATGGACAAATGAATGCCCCTACGACGGACGCCTAACTAGATGGGTAGATGGATGTCATTGCAACGAACGCCTAAAATCCTAAAATGTGAAAAAGATGGACAAACGGGTGCCTCTGCGACAGACGCCTAACTAGATGGGTAGACGGATGTCATTGGGATGGACACCTAAAATCCTAAAATGTAAACTAGATGGACAAATGAACACCTCTGCGATGGATGCCTAACTAGATGGGCAGAAGAATGTCATTGCGACGGACGCCTAAAATCCTAAAATGTAAACTGGATGGAGAAACGGGTACCCCTAAGATGGACACCTAACTAGATGGGTAGACAGATGTCATTGCGACAGATGCCTAAGGACTGACCGTAACTGTCTCGGGGGATGATAGAAGATCAACCTTGCCTACGTTCAAGCTTAGAGATGACATAGTTTGACAAGGTGAAAGACTGACAAGACTCAATGATGAATTTTATTTTATTTTTTGAAGATTTTCTGATATTTTGACGTGTTTTTGGATTTTGGATGATTTGGATGTTTTTGGATTTTTGATGGATTTTTGAATGTTTTTGGTTTTTCGCATGATTTTGACAATTGGATATGCGATGATATCAGTGCTCTGTTTTGAGATTTTGTTGAAAACCAAGCTTAATGATGATCAATCGGATTGATCAATTGATAGTTTGACTAAGTGTGTTAAGTCAAACAAAATTGATAATGCACTTGTTAATTCTAGGAAGTTGTGTTATCCCAAAGTAAACTCGTACAAAAAGGATAATTTGGATAGGTGTGTTAAGCTAGATGAGGTGATTATGGATTTGATAATTTGGCTAATTGTGTTAAGCCAACTAGAGTGATAATTGATTGGGTTCGATTAATAAAGATTGATGAAGCTTGATTTGCAACAAATTTGTTTTGATGATTTGATGTGACATTGATGTGCGCATTAGACGCGACTGATATTGATTATTGGATTGATGTTCGGAAAAAGATAGAGCATGATAAGGAATGTCTTCTTGTCAAAATATTCCATGGGCTAGTGATTTAGATTTTTGGTTCACAAATGCTTGACCAATTTGATTTTGTGTTTTCCAATGTTTGAATCACTTCATAAGTTTGAAGATATAGATCAAGATTTATTCCCGAAGCAAGATGTAAATATTTGCCCCCAGTGTCTAACAATGTTTGAATGGCCATGGTTGGATGAATGGATGAATGGATATGGATTATCTTACGATAAGATAAGGGTGTTCAAAATAGAGGATTCTCATTCAAATAATGCTTCAAGGCTCAGATAATGTTTGGATAGGATAGGATGAATGAAAATGACCCATGTCAAGATGTTTACCATAAACAAGTATAAAGTATGCACCGAAATTTCATCATGATCAAGGTAACTTGGACCTTGGATGCAGATGGATAAAAATGGATTGGATAAATAGTTCATGGATGAACAAATGATATGGCTCAAATGATGGCTCTATTATGGATGTGATAAGATGCTTTCTCCTAAACTGGTGCATGCAGATGCTCGATTCTATGCATGATGCCTATTTGCCAGGTTTTCATCATGGTACTTGTCCAAAGTGCCACCAAAATGGTTTTCGCTGGAGGACAATTTTTTCTTTACTATTTTCAATCTTTTTTCTGATTTTTTTGGATTTTTTGTATTTTTTGAATTTTTTTTGTTCTTGCCAAGACGCCTGTTTGCCAGGTTTTCATCAAGGTGACCATTTTTTCAGGACATTTTTCTTATTTTTTTGTATTTTTTGAGAGATTTTAAGTTGATGCCGAACCACCTGGTGGTGTTGATGTTGATGCTTCTGTCATAACATGCTATCGATATCCTACTTGAAGAAGCTACTTTGCCAAGACACATGCACTTGAATGCAAATCTTTGACTAATGGAGTTTGATAGGGATAGTATTTCTTTGTAATGTTTGGTATCCATATGTATTTGATTTGTCCTTCATGCTTTAGTACTTTGTTCTTCATTCTTTGATTCGAATCTTTCTTTTGTTGTCGGTCCCAATTCATGGATAGGGTGATGGGTGGATGGAGATTCATGACATGTCTGGTTGTAGTATTGGCATCGGTTTCTCATAAGGATTCTTCGTGCTCCCTATGTTGATGTTTGCTTGTGACAAAGTTGCCCCCAATTTTGTGGACGTATCCCTGATATGTTTATATCCCTTGATTGTCGAATAACCAAGGCCTTGATGTTTAGGATTGCTGATAATTTGCACTAGTTCTAGGATACCCTATTCATGTAGGCCTAATCCTCTACCTTGATAATTCATCTGCTCAAAAAATTTTATTTGCCACAGGATATGATTTACCTTGGAAACAAGGTGTTAATCCTTCTCTTCTTTGTCGTAGATCTTCAAAGGTGCTAACTTCTTCATTGATAAGATAGCTTGCTCTAAGAAAGGTAAGTGGTCCAACTTTATAAGTGATAGGACCCTCTGTATGTGGGATGACTTCCTGATTGATATCCTTAGCTTGATTTTGTGAGATATCAGATTGTAATGCTTCTTTAAGAAGTGTTGATGCTTCACTATTCTTGTAAAAGTCTTCCTCGTGATTCATTCCTGATTTGCTTTCACATGATGTTTTTGATTTGCAACTTCTGTAGAAGCCTTCTTCATGATTTGTTTGTGTCATGTCTCCATATTTTTCCACATCTTGGTCTTGTGCACAAATGTTAAGAGTAAGAGGCTCTTGTCCCTTTGTAATGATGTCAAGAGTATGAGACTCTTGATTTGAATGAAGATCATCTACGTGTCCATCCAAAGAAAGCATCTTGTGGGTAGATGGAGGAATATGTGCTATATGGATATGATCATTATTTGCGACATCTTGTATAGATAAAAGAGTGCCCATTAGATCATTATAGTATCTTGAAGATACGAATTCTCGATCTTGAGTGTTTTTAGAACTATTTTCAACATGCTTTGGATCAAGTTCTTGACATGGGTCAATTTCAAAGGATGGATTGCTTATAGTGGGTTCTTGGATGTCATTCTTAGGCATTGAAAGTGGCTCAATATCCTTTTGAGCTTTGAGTGGATTTGGATCAAATGTTGAGATAGGGATTCCTTCAATATCTTTAACCATGAGGTCAAAGGATGTCAATATGTCGTTGGAAGGGCCATTGCTAGACCTTGATGGAAGATTTTGATCATGCTTTGGAATACATTCTTGAGATATGTCCTCTAACTCATAAGGTGATGTAGAGACATTTTCGATATGATCGTTGGTGAATGGAACGTAGCTTATGTTAATAGGATCAAATAACATCAACACTCCTTGAAATAGATCTTTGAAAAGTGGTTCTGGATGTATGTTGATTTGATCTTCAGATGATGTGGAAACATCTTCAAGGTGCTTATTGACAAATTGATCTTGATTTTTTATTTCAAGAATTGTGGTGGGAATCAGTTGCAAGCTTTGTTGAGCAAGTAATGCATGTGTTTTTTGTTGAGCCAACAACGCTTGTTGTTGGTCATGTCATTGTTGTGCCAACAATGCTTTTTTTTGGGCTTGCAATTGAGCTTGCTGAGCTTGGAATTGTGCTCATGCTTGAGTGTGTGCTTGTTGGATTGCTTGTTCCATCTTAGTGGCATGTGTGGCTGGTTGGTTTTGGAGTGCCTTTTTGCAAGAAGCTTCTTGAGCGGCTTGTAACATGGTGGAGAATGAATTGGCCATGTTGTATTTCGGTGGTGGAGGTGGTGGTGGGTTGGGGATGGTGTTGATTATTGGGATTGCTTGGATGGTTGACACCTGTTGTTGTGATATCGATGGTAAAATGGGATGATTTGGTATGATATTTTGATTTGGCATGATAGATTGACTTTGAACATTTTTGTGGTTGAGAATCATATTGCCTTGATTTAGGTAACTTTGATTTTGCATGGTGTTACTTTCACTTGGATCAACACCTAGAGTCGTCAACATATTTCTTGGATTTTCAACAAAATTGATGGGATTTGTAAACATGTATACCCCAAAGTTTACCAAGTGCAGATTCGAAATGGTCATGTTTGAAAAACTTGTATTTGACATGCATGGATTTGTTGGGATAATGTTGTTTGGAAAACTCATGCATTCACTGTTTGGTTGATAGATTTGCAGATTTGGACTTGGATTTAAATCTATCATTGGGAAAGGTGTTCCAAACTTTAGATTTCTCATACTCACATTCGTATCAGTGAAGTTTGGAGGAGATAATGATGCCATTTTTGAATTGCATAAACATGAGTTTCGATAATCAATTGGCATTGTGAGACTTGGATAGTTTGGTTGACTCAAATTTCTCATGATGGATGGATCAAGTTTATATTCCATGTCCCTCTTGTGTTGAGATCGAGTTTGAACCAAAAAATGAAGATCAATTTTCAAGAATGTAAGAGATGAACCTCTAATTATTTAGATCGGTCTAAACCTTATTTCAAAGAAGCCAAAAAATAGGATAATTTAGGGATCAAAATGATGATGAGGATGAGATAAATGAAAGATGAATGATACAGATGAATGGAACCCTTAAATAAACTTTGAAGGAAATGCTAAACCTTTGAGGGCTTTGATTAATCATGATTGGATTGATAGTTTGACTAGATGTGTTAAGTCAAACAAGAGTGATAACTGTAATCGTAAAACTCTAGGAAGTTGTGTTATCCAAGAGTGAACTCCTACAAGATGACAATTTGACTAAGTGCGTCAAGTCAAATGAGATTTGATAATTTGGCTAGGTGTGTTAAGCCAAACAAGATGAACTCGTAAACCCTAGGAAGTTATATTATCCAAGAGAGAACTTGTGTATAGGATGATGGTTTGACTAGTTGTGTTAAGTCAAACAAAGTGGTTTGATTTTGCCTAGAATTTTAGCATAATAGATGTTTACAAAGTTTCCAAGAGTTGTTGGTGAGGTGATTTTTGACTGATTTTGATGGTTGAGAAATGGATGAAAGTGATTAAGTTTGATCCTAGACTTGACCTAGAATAACACTTCTGCTTACAAGACCTTGGTGTTGAAGAACACGCTATATTTCCTATGGGAGGAAAGAAAACCTTTCAAAAAGTTCAGGATTCTCTTGATAGTAAAATTCATACAACTCAGGATTATTTCTTGAAGCTTTTCTATAAAACTTATAAACCAATCTTTCTCTAAATTCGAAAAGTCTCTCAAGACATTCCTCACAAACTTTCAGACTAATCTTCTTGAACTTTGGTTTTTTTGGGATTTTGGTCTTGCAGGAAATAATGTTAGAAAACACACGTGTAATCCAATTTTTCTTTTATCTTGTCTTAGTGAATTCCTTTTACCAAAATCACTTGCTTGATTATTTTTTCAAATTGAATGTCTAATGTCCTGCTTTCTTCTTCATCCCACAAGGTCCATTATGTGGAAATAAAGGAAAATAGGGCAAAAGTCTCCTATGTTTAACCTTATTGAAAAAAAATGATGAAAAAATTCAAGCACTTAGAAACCTCTAAGGATATGATCCCTAGGGAAAGCAAGAGTGGTTGAATTCGTGAAGGATATTTGTTTCCTCTAAGGTGTTTGAAATTTGAGGCTCTTTGTGAATTCCTGTTTTTCAATCGTTTTGACAACCAAGCAATGTATCTTTTACTTCCAAACAGTTTTTACAACCCTAGGATGATGAGGCAATATCTTGTTGGGTTCCCACTTGGATAAATCTAGCTGCGCATATCTTGTGCGAATGGCTAAATACTTCACCACACTATCTCCCCTCCACGACACTCACTTATTCAGGTCAGCCAAGAATTAGTACCCATGAATCTCCCATGGCGTACTTTCCATTTCCACAAAAATATCGCATATATAACGTGGGGTGGCTTCAAAGGACATGACCTTTTGCACCAACAAGATAGACAAAGTTTTGGCCTTTTTCTAAACAAAGGGTTCTAATTCAGGCATTCCATTTGTGGGGGATTATCCAACATCGGTGAGAGTCCATTGCTTTCCATCTCGTTGGAATAATCCTCATGATATTGGCCTTTGTTCCAATATCCACACTTATATCTCGGGTGGAAGTCGCTTGGCTTTAGCGTGTTCCCGATTGGGTCATCCCCTTGGGTGAGTACTTTTTCCCACAAGGCAGGCCCTCTAAGTTAAACAAAAGCGAGTAAAAATATTTGTAGTTCGATCAACCTTCATTTAAAAATAAAAGGGAGAAAACTCACAATAAGTTTACTCACACTCACAAAGTGTTTTGTTCAATTTTAAAATGCCCAAATTGAAGTGTGGAGGCAATGTTTTTGACAACTTAACATCACCAAAATGCTTTTGATTCTCAAGATCATTGTGAAGTGTGAGAGAAGCACATACGCATTTTAAATGATGTTAGTTTGTGAAAAAGATTGCAAAACATGGAAACACTTGTTCATTTCAAGTCCCAATAGCAGTGATGAGTTCATTTTAAAAGCACCAAAATTGAAATGTGAATTTGCCTTGTTCAATTTTAACCCAAATCGAAATCTAGTAAATGTCTAAGGTCCTTTTTAACCAACTTTGAAAAGATCAAGTCAAGTGGTTAATTTAAACCCAAAAGAAAATGTGAGTTGGTTTAAAACAGAAAAAAAAGGGTAATGAATTGAAGCTCTAAGATTTAAAATAAGCATTAAAAAATGCTTTTTCCAAGTCTCAATTTCAAAAAAGAAATCTCCAACTTCACTCTATTCGCCTTTTGTCAACCTCCAATGCCAACTTCCAATTCCAATCTTGGCGTCAACCTTGATGTTCCAACCTTCATTTGAACCTTCATGTCAACTCCTCCAACCTTCAACCTTCTAATGTCCTAATTGAAATGTGAGTTTGATTGTTCAGTTTTAGAACCCAAATTGAAATCTAGTGTGTGTTTCTAAGTTCAATTCTAAACAATTTGAAAAAACTTGAATTGATGGTTAGTTTTAAACCCAGAGATAAAAAGAGTTTGTTTAAAACAATAAAATGAAAGATGGAAATGAACTCTTCAATCTTTTACAATAGCATTAAAAAATGATTTTGTCAAGTTCAATGTGCAATACTTGAACTTAAATCTGCTTTCCTTCATTCAATTTCGATAATCAATTCCAACGCTATCCCTGGAAATAGTATAAAGTTATTAAAAATAAAGGTAACCCACCAAATAAGTTGAAATTTATTTAGAACTTTTGAAAAGAAATGATCATATGTCAAGTGCATTGGTTACCTGTGATATGATGATTGTATCTTGAAGAGAAGCTAAAGATGTGCAAATTCTTTAGTTTTAATGCAGAAATCAAGACACGATAAAAAATGGTTCCAACTTGCAACAGACTCTAAATGCTCACTTTCCCTCCTTAATGAGGTTGGGAGACTCAAACAACTGAAAGCCAATCAAAAAACAAATTTCCCTCAACTTGCAATAGTAGATGTTTAATGTGCACACCGTAAGTAAAACACAATCAAATATTTTCAAGAGGTCCACTTTGTACAGATAGTAATCAAATCATGGCAACAGAATCAACATGGACATAATTCAATTCACATCCACATCACAATTTATTGAACTATGAAAAAGATATAGTGTGGAGATTGGGGTATTGGGTCAAGTGCACACATCAAGTTGCATTTACTATTGAGTTATTTTTCTTGAACAAACTTAGATTTTTCATGTACCACTATCTATTGCCATAGTGCATATTTTGTTTTTTTTAAAATTTTATTTATTGTTTACTACTGACAGCTGCAAATAGAAAATAATTTCTTATAGATCTACTCTACTTTTTCAGAAAACACGTGCCACACCTGTCAAACTAGATATTAAATGAAGCCCAAAAAATATTAAATGTACTGTCTAGTCACCTGTTACAAGTTAGCTTGATTAAAAGCTAGCAGCTGGATATCTGAGCATAATAAGGATTATATTCAAACAAAGACAAAGATGTTTCTGTCACCAGTGCCCTTTGGATTTGTAAAAGAGCCCTTTCCCAATCCTTTCCAAGCTAAATGAGATAGATAATGAGATGCTATGAGCTCAAGTTGCCTATAGTGTAGATGCTTCCAAATGTGGATGATGAAGAGCAAGATTGATTCTCAAATGAAGAGAGTAACCTTGCATCAAGATGTGTTGTTAAATTGTGTTCCTTTTTTTGAAGGAGAGAAGTCTTCAACTTATAGTTGAACTTGAAGAGAGTAGAGGTCAATTTGATGAATGTGGGATCATTCATGGACCAATGACAAGATGCCACTTGTCAAGGTGTGAGAGGGTGAGCAATGTGCAAGTCTTGGCCAATGTGCCAATTCAAATTTGAAAAAAGGCAATAAATGCATGTGGTTGAGGGTTTTTGGTGGGAATTGTCTTTGTCCAAAAAGCCAAAGATGAGAGTTAATGAGGGAAAATATGGGTTTTAATAAATCAAATAAAGTGATTTATTGTGCAAGTGGGTGGGTTAGTTAAGAGTTTAGATTTGACTCTAGTTGAGTAAGAAGGTAGAGAATGGTAATTAAGATTAGAAGTTAATTAATTTAGATTAATTAACATAGGGGATTTTAGGGATTTGATATTTGATTTATCAAATCAAATAAGAAGAACTTAGGACTTAATGAAATAATTTGATTTATTTAATTAAGGCTGATGAACCTTAGGGATTTAATCAATAAAATATTTTAATTGATTAATAGAAGAAATGAATGTTAATTAGAGCAAGATGCATGATGTTAGTTTTACATGTCTACAGATTGTACCACCCTGAATGGTAATGTGAAAACACATGGCTAGATATTGAGGTGTAACATGATGGAAGAAAAAAATATTATTTAAATGAATAAGTGTATCAACATATGGAAGAGTGACAGAACCACAATAAAAAATATGTATTTTACTGCTCAAGGCTAGGAATTCATTTATGGAATGACCATGCACTCACTAATATGTATTTTGATGAAAATAGTTACTTGTTGCTGGAAGAAGAGTAATCATATGATCTTTGAGAAGCCTTAACAATATATTCACTATATTAGATACAGGATAAGTATTAGGAGACAATCATTTATCTTCTAAAGAAAATATTGATCGCTTACCAAAAGCAGTTATAAATATAGTAGATGATTGGGTATGTGACATAAACTATGGAGAAGGTTGGAAACCTAAACCCCTTGTTCCAAGGTACGACGTAGACTTCATATGACCCTTCACTCCTTGTTTCATGCTTTTATTATATCTAATTTTAGAAACAATTTTAAATCCAAGCCCATAATGATTTTCCAACTTAGATTGAGGAGGAGAAGTCTTGTATAAATGAGAAGAATTGATTCTTTTGCAAGAATGTAAATTATTTTTATGTGTTAAAATGTTAGAATTAGATATCACTAACACATGAGGGACAAAAGAGAAAGATCTTCCAACACTACCATGAGACGATTTCTTAGGATTTTTTGATGTAGAAGAAGATTGATCAAATGAAAAACAAGACTCTTTATTTTTATATTGCAAGATTTTGCACTCTCCCACAAAGGAGGGTGTAGAATATAGTAAACCCCAATCATCACCAAAGTATGCATTTGAAGATGAAGCATTATTTTGATCATTATTTACATTTTAAGATTAGAAATTACAAGATTGTGTTGGAACACCCTCTGATTATTTAGGATTTAATGGTGATATTTTATGCTTCCCAATGAATTAGGTGTAAAATATAATGAACCTCAATCATTTCCAAACAATGCATTCATAGTGTCATTATCATTAAAAGTTAATGGTTCAAATTTTGAATATGGAATCAAAGTTCTAAGATAGTTGGAAATGTTTTTTTCATCCTGTAAATAATTTTTTTCAGCTACTTTAACCATATGTACCTTTTTATTGTATTCATACTTCATCTCGATGTGCTACCAGAATAATGGGTTACACTTTCTAGGTCATCTTGATTTTTTAGAAAATATAATTATTTAAGCATTGAAAGGTTCCATTTAAATAATTCTAATTGAAGGGATTTTGATCAAACCCCCTTAGATCAAATCCCCTTGGGTAGAACCCCACTAGTTTTAAATCATACATATAATGGAGTCTCCTCTACACTGATCAAAATGTTGATAAAAAACCACTTTTGATTTACCTTTTGAGGGATCAAACAAATTCATTCAAAATTTATATTTTTTAAGTATTTAGTCTGTACTATAAGCCTCCCAAAAATTTGATGAGGTGGAAAATAGGGTTCACCAAAATTAATCAACAAGATGTTGAACCACTAATTTTTTGCTCACAAATCATTTGCAATTTTGGCAATTATGAAAGCAAAAAGACGCACATAACAATAAAAAAAAGATACCTAACTATTATAGCAACTATGAGGGGAGTTTTGGGAGGTTGAAATGATGTGTACCTTGTAGAAAACTTGTTGTTTTTAGGCTACAAAGGACTCATTCGCCTTCACTGGAAAATGGGTCCCTGTTAGGGTTTCTAAAACTGAGATCAAGGTCTTGTTCCTTGATGTTTGCATTCTTAAAATCCCTATTATCAGCTTCTAAAAGTATGTAGGTAATTATGTAGCTTCAAATCTTTGATTTTGTAGTTTAGATAACTTTTGTAACTTTGACACATTTTCTCCAAACTTGCTCCACTTGATCTTCAACCTGTAAATCTGTAATCACACATTCAAGGAAAGAAAAAATTTCTATTTTTTAGTGAATGGGGGTTTTCCTTGGTAAAAATCCTTGTATTTAAATAAACCAAATGATGAAATGAATTAAATGAAGCATGAAACATGAAACATGCAATTGATATCACCTTGGATGATGTCTTGTGAAACAAATCTAAAAAGGAACATCTAGTGGCCATGAAGAATGTAGATCTTAGACCCTTGAATATGATGTGAACAATTCTTGCAAGTACATCTCTAATGCTACATCCACTTCTTAGGTCAACAACATGCATGAATGCGCCAAACCCTTGTCATGATGATATTATCTTGAATTGTTGCAATAGAATCTTGAAATTTTCCTTGAAATGCCTTATGAATACTCTTGTAATGCTCTAATGCTTGTAAACTTGAATTCTAGAAGGCTTAGAATGAATTTCTAGGAGAAACAATGTGAATTAACACCTTATTTATATTAAATTATGAGATTAACCTCAAAATTCAAACAATTAAGGCTGACACAAGATCTATAGGTTAAAATTCCTAAATTCCTATGAGAATTAAAATTAAAAAGGGGGTCCTTATGAAGGGAGGACCTATTTGCCACCTAGGGCGAATGGGTCTTGGCAAGTTTTCAAGGACCTAACCTTGGGGATGGAAAGAGCATCAAAAACCCATTTTAGTTCAACTTAGAAATGGGGGTCCTATTAACGGACGACCCATTCGCCACCTAGGGTGAATGGGTCTTGGCACCATTTTCCAAGATCTAAATCTTCCCAATTAAATGTTTTATTATTTAAATTATGGGTTTCAGGATAGATCTTCGGGAGGTGTCAAAACTAATGTTTAAATTTGAATTAAAAGGTGTTAATTAACTCCAATTGACCACAACTAATTAAGACCACCCTAGACAAATGTTAAAGTTCTTTACAACACTTTACAACATTAAATAAGGTACAAATATAAATATATTTTATTAAGAAGGGGCCCATTTAGCTTAATTAAGTAAATAAATCATAACAAAGCATGAAAGTCTATTACAACAATTTACAACACCTTTGCAAAGGACCAATTAAGGCATGTTTTAATCAAATAAATGTCCTAGAATGATATGAATGTGTACGAAACATTACAACACTATTCTAAGACACCATTAATTCAATTTTATTGTTAATTATCAAACCAAGTATTGGAAAAAAGGCCACTTTTTTCATTACTACATTTTACCCCCACTTTAGTGAGAGGATGACCCCATGTCAAACTCACACTAAAGTAGACATTCAAGACACTTAAGTATCTAGAAATAAAAAAGAGACATAATCATACCCTATCAAAGGCCAAGAAAATAAATAAAAATAAAGGATCAAGCACAAGCATTCCAACACGATGTGGAACGAGACTGTTTGTTGATAACATATGCTACTCAGTCTGGGGTAGTGGAACCTCAGCCTATCCACTAGGTGAGTTGTCCCAACAAACTGGAAAATGAGAGAATCATATTAGCCTCCCATACCATACCAAAGTTATCATCCTGACAAATTCGATAAGGCACCACAATGTAATGCTTTTGTGAACGCTTTTTTGAATGTCATGTAAAATTTTGTTTAATGGGATTTTTAGTTGTTCATGTAAATGCCTTCTTCTTAGGGAACATTTTTCCTAATGTCTCCAAGATAAGACAAGTCAAAACTGTTAGATCATCACGAAAGGGATGCCTCATTCGCATCATGCCATGATATTAGATCGTACACTCTTGGATGAAATCATACCCAATGAGACAACCAAGAAGAGGACACATCACAAGAAAAGGGAAAAATCAAGCCATGAAAATTTTCCAAAATATTTCATGGATGTATGCCCCCACTTTAAAATGGCTGCTCAACCATCACTATGAGAAATTTCTTTAAAGTAGCCAATGTTTTATCCTAAGACATGAGAGCTTTCCTTGCAAAACCCTATGCCAAGTCATATGTTCTAAGATAAATTGTGTCATGAAATAAAAAAGAAGGAGGGGTTGTCCTCAGAAATATAATTCTAAACCTAGAAAGAAAATTATATCACATGCGAGCCAACTTAAGGCATGTTGTCCGCATCCCAAGCTTTCACTTACATATACATGGGAAGAATTCAACTAGCAAAAAGAGACAATCAACAAGCAACATACGAGGACCAGGATACCTAACCCCTTACCCCCACTTAGTGAAAGATAAGGATGAGACGAGAATGGATAATATGTTGCCCCTTGGAAAAAGGAAATTATTTTCAATTAATGTAAAACATGCAATAGTGAGTCTGTTATGATCCTACAACTATTATATGGAAAGGGGGAGAAGGTCATGTTATTGATTGTGGTGAGGAGACAAAATATTGACTTGATTCATATCTAATGAGATATTCCCACATGTAGTATTTATGAATTCTAGATGCACCAAAGTGACAGTCGTCTTGGAATAATCTTTTATAAGATTGTTGATATTGAGTGAACACATTTTTGATTCTTTTGTTTCTTTTGAAGGACAATAACCTAGACCACTAGTTTTTTTTGGCATGGACGTTATCTTTTCTTCTAAAGTGGTCAAAGTGGATGCTTTTAAATTTTGTGTTTTCATTACCACTTTTTTTTTTCCCTTCATAGACTCTTTTGGTATGGTCTTGTATTCTCCCATGAATGTACATATGAAATAAAAGGAATCCCAAGCATAGTCTAATAAATTTGTGACTTCTTCAATGTTCTTTTCTTTTTCTTTCTCATTATGCAAACAACTTCTACATTGAGGGTCAACTCTGATTGTATACACTTTGTTATATATATGAGCAATGTCATTGTAACTAGGTTGTGAAACAATACCATCATCAATTTTCATTTTATGTGGTTCTAAGATAATCCTAGGTTTATTTTGGACTTTTTTTTGTTGTGATGGTGAATGAATGATAATTTGAGGCTTAGGTGGTTCAATTAGAGGACCCGAGGGATTTCTAATGTTCATAAACTCAACACACTTGTCTTCATTTTTGTGATTTATTAGCGAAGGGGAATCTAATTTCACACCATCATCTTCATCTAAGGAAGCCACATCACTTTTTTTTGGAAGACATGTGTCAATGTTCATATATTTTGCACCTTGATATCTTCCCTAGTAGGAGAGTTTTTAGGAGAGCAACAAACTAGATGTTCATGAAATTCAATGTTTGGTTCTTCTAAAATATCTTCATCATAAGTAGGGGAGTTATCAATGGTTGTATTATCTTGATTATCAATGATGGAATTTTCTTGTTCAATAATAGGATTCTCATGAATTTCCTCGATTGGGTCTTCTAACATGAAAATATCTTCTTCACCCCTAGGAGAATGCCAAATTTTGTTGTCATGACTGTCGATGATTTCAAGAGAAGGAGAACTATAATTTTCATGCTTACCAATGATTGGATCCTCTTGTTCAAATCAACCTTTATACAATTTAGGGACATTACAAAGGAGAGAAATAATGCTATATCTCTCAATCATCAGATCTTTTAACACCAACATATCCTCTTTCATTAAGGTATTCTCACAAGGTAAAGTGATGCCAAAAAATGTGTTCATGGTCTCATCTTCTTGTCTCATAATATATTTCCAAGGGAAAGTAGGAGAGGCGCAAACAATATTTTCATGATTCTCAATGATTGTATCTTCTTTTAGCAAGATATCTTCATTACTACTAGGAGAGATCTCATGAGAAGAATAATCATGGTTTAAATTATTGTCTATACTTGCATCCTCTTTCACTAAAGTATTCTCACAAGTAGGACACATGAATTTTCTCTTAGCATGCTTAGGAAGGTAAGATACTAGCATTGTGTACTTAAAATTTAAAATTACTTTTATTCATCTTATGCCATGGTTCAAAAATGTAAACAATGTATATGCAAAATGAAAATTACTTTTATCAAAATCATGCAAAGCTTCATGAATAGAAACATTGTCTATGCGATAGTGCAAAATTTTAGAAATGTACCAAATGATTAAATGAATTAAATGAAGCATGAAACATGAAATATGCAATTGATATCACCTTGGATGATGTCATGTTAAACAAATCTACAAACTAACATGTAGTGGCCATGAATAATTTAGATCTTGGATCCTTGAATATGATGTGAACAATTCTTGCAAGTATATCTTCAATGCTAGTTCCACTTCTTAGCTCAACAGCATGCATGGATGCATCAAACCGTTGTCATGATGATATTATCTTGAATTGTTGCAATGGACTCTTTAAATCTACCTTGAAATGCCTTATGAGTTCTCTTGTAATGCTCTAATGCTTGTAAACGTGAATTCTTAAAGGTGTAGAATGAATTGCGAGGAGAAACAATGTGAATTAACTCCTTATTTAGACTAAACTAGGAGATTAACTCTGAAATTAAAGCAATTAAGACCGACACCTAAAACGGAAGTTAAAATCATTAAATTCCTGTTGGAATTAAAATTAAATAGGTGGTCCTTATTAAGGGAGGACCCACTTTCCACCTAGGGCGAATGAGCCATGGCTCAATTTTCTAGGGCCTAACCTCAAGGGATGGAAAGAGCATCAAAAGCCCATTTCATATCAACTCAGAAAGGGGGTCCCATTAAGGGAGGACCCATTCGCCACCTAGGGTGAATGGATCATGCCACCATTTTCCAAGACCTAAGCATTCCCAATTAAATGTTTTATTGTTTAAATTATGGGTGTGAGGATAGATCTTTGGGACGTGTCAAAAATAAGGTTTAAATTTGAATTAAAACAGGTTAATTAACTCCAATTAACCACAATTAATTAAGACAACCCTAGATGAATGTTAAAGTTCTTTACAACACTTTACAACACTTAAATAAGGTAAAAATTTAAATATATTTTATTATAAAAGGGATCATTAAGCTTAATTAATTAAATAAATCCTAGAAAAGTGTGAAATTGTGTTACAACAATTTAAAACACCTTTGCAAAGGACCAATTAATGCATGTTTTAATCAAATAAAGGTCCTATAATGATGTGATTATGTACAATAGATTACAACACTATTCCAAGACTCCTTTAATTCAATTTTAATGTTAATTATCAAACAAAGGGAAAAAGGCTACCTTTTCTATTACTACAAAAGTATTACTTTAAATATATTTAATTTGATTATTAAATTTATTTATTTTCTTGTGAATGTCAAATTGTCAATGAAAATCAAGCTCTCAGTTTTACACATGTGGAAAAATAGTATATTATCCAAAAAAAAATCTAAAAAATATTTATGCCATTGATATTAATGTCCTTCATCCAATAAAAAAAGATTGAATTTTGATACATACAAAAAAGTTATGTGTTAGCAAGTAAACCTATGTCTAAATTATGATTGGTTTCACTTCAAAACTTAATTAAGAAAAAACAATTCAATAAAACATTATGAAACCAAATGCATGCCCTATATATCGAACCTAAAAATTTAAATTCAAAAAAAAAAGGACTTTATCCTTCATAGAAACAAAGTTGTGTTAGAAAGGTCACATCACTCTTTAAAAATTTTGTTTACTATTAAAAACTATTTTTTGAAGGAGATGGAAAAATAAATCCAATTTGATTCCAAAATTTAAAAAATAATGTATTTAAAATCTATAGAAAAAATATCACAAATTGCTAGTTTGCATCATCTTAAAATTCCTCATGGTTTAGCAGCTATAGGTGCCGAAAAGTAATGATTTAGTTAAAAAAATAATTTCAATGTCAAGTTTGGCCAAATAGGGTAACCCACTATTGTAGGATCACCCCTCATGGTAAAGAGTAGATGAGACTCCCTCCATGAATTAGGTCTTAAAGAGAGATCTTGGTTGGAGGATTAAGAAGTTTCTCAAGAAATATGCACTTTATCATTAGGTCAAGGAAGACTATTTAATACACGCAAATACTAAGTTGTGGGGTGAATTAGTCTTTTCAAAACATAAACTTTTCAAAAAACTCAAACTTCTTTACCAGATCATAAACTCTCAAAACAAATCAACAATAAAGAAAGTTATAGCAATTAAGTACCTTAATTAGGTCAGAAACCCACAACAATAAAAGTTACACCACTTCAACCCTTAACTAGATTAGTAATGATGAGAAATAAAACAGCAATCACACATACACAAGATAACACCAAATTTATGTGGAAACTACAATGAGGGGAAAACCATGCTAAGAGTTAACTCATAATATATAGTAGATCACTTCTTACAAAATTACAATTAGGCTCACTTCCAAGGACTTGCAGGCTAAGGTATACAACCTTAGGGAAAAATTTGTAAGGACCTAATGAGATTCACTATATAAAAGTAGGATACATGTAGATTATAATATTTTAATATTTGTTAACAGAACATTCTGCTAACTCACTCTTCGCATTAACTCTCATCTAAAATTTCCTTGCATTTATATACACTACAATACCTCAAAACATTAATTAGGTTGTCCAAAAATAATATAAATAATGATTTCAAGTCGACAACAAGGAAGCGTGTAGAAGAAAAATATAACACCTAACAAGTCAACATAAAAACATACTTCCAATTGAATTAAAGTAATGTGGTCCCCAAAAATATAATTCAAGACCCAAATTCATCTTAACATAACTTTATATGCTAGTGAAAACCCTCAAGCACATACCACAAGCAAGATAACAAGTCCTATCATCAAGAGATCCACAAATAACCAAGAAATCCAATTCAAACATAATGAAACACCAAAAGAGATCAACCACTGATGTGTGGATCATAAAGGGATGTTCCAAGAATATCCAACACCACTTCTAGACACTTCTTTCATATTTCCATGCCACAAAAAACTAGCACAGACCAAACAAAAACATAATACTTCACCCCGAAATCATATAATACATAACCAAAATATATAACATTAACAAATCAACCTTCTTATAAATCTGATATAGATTGAATAACCAAGATGTTCTATGAGAGAGATAAGCTATAAAATTGTAAATGAAATAGGAGAATTATAGACCCAAGATTTCAAGAGATGTGCAAATCTCAAGATGACAATATTGCATTATGAGCTCAGAGAAAATATGTAGAATAATGACTACATGCATCTTCCAATGGGCATGCGGGAAAGTGCCACATGGACTGCTTCTAAGAACTTAGAAAGTTCCTATTAAAGGTACATGCAGCTGGAGATATTTTCCAAGACCGTTCCAAGATAAAAATGGCACTAAATTATTGCTAATTATTGAGCACACATGTGAAATTGGTAAAAACAATTATGGTCATTAAATCTGTCAAAAGCTACTACACGTGGGAAGGTAAAATTAAAGTAAGGCAGGGTACGGGCTAATATTCTAAAGATAAATAATTATTGTTCCACACTGTATTGCTATGATGAATTACAAGTGAGTTATTTTCTACGACCATGCGGGTAAATGTGACCTGACAGGTTTGGTCAAGAAATAAAGTGTATGGTTAATATTCAAGTTAAATTAAACGCTTATCTCACTCGATTTTATTGATTTGGGACAAGTATCAAATGCATGCATTTATTTTTGTCATCACTAATAATCTAGATTATCTAATCGTTGATTTTCTTGAAAGTATGATCAATGGTTGAGATTTAAAACCGTGATAATTAATTGTTAATGCTCCCGCACAAGCTTTCCTAGAGAATTAATGAAAACTCACACCAACTGCTCTATTTAATGAACACCACCTACTTTATTATTCTCACCTTCTAATTGTGAGAATTAGGAGCCTAGAAGAAGGCATGTTTTTGAGTTTGATATTTCTAAGTAGGGTAGTATCTTCCCTCTGAGAAAATTGGGTAAGTGGCTAAGTAAGGAAATGGGAAATGTGAGTGTGAAACTTAGCTCGATTTTTCGGTCTAAGAGGCTTAATCCTCTTGAATTTTAGAAAATTTCTCCCTAAGGTGATTAGGATATGCCAGAGATATCTATGGCACAAAATAATAAAATGAGAGTTGCCAAGAACTGAGCACGAGGTGTTCTCAAACGTGCTTATCATCTAGGAGGTTGAGCTGTCTTGGAGGAGTTAGCCAAAGGTAAGGAGAATAAAGTTGGGAGGTCAGAAAGGGAAGTTGGAAGAATGAATAGGTATCACTGAGCTTACATGGGATGCCATCATTCTCCCATTGAGGTCTTAGATGACTCCTCTGATAGTGGAAATGAGGTTTATGTTGGCTACCATCAGTATCTCATGGCTATGAAGGATTGGGTTGATTTTGAGGAAAAGGTGGTGATGGCTACTCAATTGACAATAAGGACACTGAGTGGGAACACCTACTTTGTTGATGACAAGGCAAAGTAGCATCCTATTTATTTTCCTAGTGGATGCTTGGAATTTTGGGTTCTTATTGTTAATTTTCTTTCTTTATTGATTTTTTATGAAGATGGGTATTTGTTTACTTATGCTCTTTGTGTTGATGGTGATGTTTCTCAAATTGGAATGAATTTACATGTTTTTGGTGTTGTGATAGCAACACTTTTTGAAGAATGTTGGGACTGCTCTGGTTAATGATTTTTTGAGTTCTTTTTTTGTTCTCCATTGACTTACAAATGATGGTTTTTCAATAAATTAGAAAATATTCTCACTTTCTATTAAAATTTGTTTTGAAATGAAAATGAAATATGAAATGTAAGTGTAATTCAACCCAATGCTTTTTGCTCCCTTGTCTTATAAAATAAATTTAAAGGTTGGTTATAGAAGAGAGGTCAAGTGGTTAGGAGGTCCATATGTATTTCATTCTAAGAGAGATATACATAGAAGAAAAATGTATACTAGTTTTGTCCAATAATATGTTCTAGGAGAAATATGGTTTTGATAACAATATAGATAGAAAAATGATACTAAATTTTTGTACATTTCTCTCCTATGTACAAATCATACAAACTATGAATAATATAATCAAAGGTTATCTTATCTGTCTTTGTTGAATTCTAATAGATGTGTTGTTTAATTCTTGAACATAACAGTGGGTTTGATATAGGTCTTGTGTGAGGATACTAGTAAGAATTTAGTCATGGAAATAACTTGTGGGATATTGTAATGCAATATTTTCAAGGTTGTGGGTATTTTTCTAAAATACAACATTGTCATCTAGTCATATTGGTTTATGGTTCGACTCAGTTTCCCAGAATATAGCACTGGTTTGACATAGTATTCATGCTCCAATTATGGTTACCAACTTGACTAGTGATCACAAAATATAATCAAATCATTTATGGAATTCTCTTTGGGTGTGTGGGAATGTTAAAAGAATTATATCTTCTTTTGTTTAGGTAGTCACTACTTTGAAGATTATTCAAATTGTGAAGGTATGGTTCCTCCAAAACATTTAAGGAGAACCATTTGTTTGTTTTGTGTTTGATACTAAATACACATCAGTATCTATGAACACATTTGTTTAGGATCATGCTCCTAGGTTTCAAACAGCCTAAAGTGAAGAAGTGAAGACCCAAAAGCCTTTACTTATGTGTTCGCCAATCCTTCCCCTTACTGATGATTTTCCTTGGCAAGTTTATAGGTTTGTGGTAAGAATAAGTTTGGTTCTAAAAAAAAATGAATAGTTGGAAAAGAGGGCCTATTTATTGAATGGAGTTATAACCGATATCAAGTTTTTTGGAAATGTTCATACATCGTATGGCATTAAGAAGCTTTATGGAAGATATTAGTAGCTTCACAAATTCGAGTTGTGTTTGCAGAAATGTACCTGATGGGTATAGCAAAAGATTTAGCAATTATATGATAGAATGGTGTTGACTAAATTCATACCCATTGCGGAAGGAATGTGCATATTCATAAGGTATGATTATGGAGATAACTGGAGTTCTCGTTGAGTGAATTCCACAATCTTATCATAATAAAACTAATTTTTAAATACTTGCAGAAAGCTGCCCAAATTATTTCAAATCCATAGTGTAGAAAACTATATATCATTTGGAATCCATTATTTCAAATTACTATAAAAAGAGATCTAAGAAAATATCACATTATTTTTCAAATTGCAACAAACTTAAAAGCTATCCACTAAGGGTTAAAATATTTTAGAGCTTGATCAACATGCAAAAAAATTTACACCTGATATTTCAGATTGTCTTAAAATACTTAAAAAATAGAAGTCAATCAATGGAATAAACCATATATCGTGATCTTCACGTCGGGTTAACCATTTTGTACATGTTGAGAATAATTTGAATTATAAATCCAATCAACTTCTCAACATAACATCAATGAAGTGCCTCTAAATGAAAACACATGTAATATGTAACTAACTATGCAAACTAAAACAACAGGAGCATTCAAAAGAAATTGACCTCCATTGTTATCCTTTTCCACAATATTTTGTCTTTTCTCTTAGATTATTTTACAAGAAAAAGCAAAAGAAGCTATACAGAGCTGGATTTTGATCAAAATGAGATTAGAGTTGTGTATGCTTTTTAGTCAAAATAAGAGGCTTTTATAGATGCCCTCGTGGGAAAGATCCACATCTCGGGAAGAATGTGGGATAAATGAATGAGATGGTGAAATTCATTTTGAAATTAATTGAAATGGATTAAAATGAAATTAAATAGATTTATGATATAATGTATGGTAAAAGCATAAAATAAAGTGCATTTGTGAATTTAAATTATTTATTTGATGAAAATAGATTTAATGATTAATGATTTTATGAATTTAAATTATTTAAAAAAATATGTGAATGAATAAATGTTCGTGTATGAATGAAAATGATATTTTAATGATCAAGGCAAATATCTTTAAATTAAATATGCAATATTTTAATGAATTAATGGAGCTATGAATATGCACCATATTTAATTGATTTATGAACACGTAGATGATTAATGAAATGATAAGGATTAGTGAAATATGTAAATGGATCATCTAAATAAAATGCATAAATTTTAAAATGATTTTATGGACTATATAAATGTATGATGACTAATGTGAATGCAAATGATATTTTAGTGATTAATGCCTGAATGATAAATGATTATGATTAAATGCCTATAAATGCTTATAATATTTGAATTGTTTTCTAAAGATAGAGATGATGGATAAAAATAATTATGAGGACATTTTTATGCATCTACACCTACATGCTAACCTAATTCGAGTTATTATCTTGGTGATAATAGAAGACTAAAACCTGGAGAGCTTCAATGAGCAATTGGACTTGATCTTCATTGATATCAATTATAATTTCCTAGTCAATCACTACCTTCCACATGCCTTGATATGATTGGTCCCTTGGATTCTCTCTCTTGTATTTGTCTGATCTTATCTATGCCTTGTGTTCTATAAAACGCTAAAGGATGTTTGTTAAAGTTATGTTCAAAATTTTTGGATGTCGAAAGAGCCAAAAATTCTCTAAGTTTTGTTCTTTTCTCCTATTTTTTGAATCATTCTGGTGTAAAAAGTTGTATGCACATAGAAATTATTTTATATCAGAGCCAATTTGATAGGTACCTATCTCATGAATCTGTTGTAGTTGTTTTGTTAGTTTAGCCAAACAAGATTGTATCCTACGTCATTTAAGGGTGCATATAGAACCTACTTGGTGTCCAAAATAAAACCCTCTCTTTAAAATCTCGCACTATTTTATATGTAGTTGTGAAGCAATCTGGCGAAGTATAAGGAGGTTTTCATTGATTTAATTAATTCATTAGGGCATGTGTAGAGAATAACTAGGAGAAATTTTAATTTTTAATATTTTTATACTTTATTTTAGAGTAGATGTTTAATTTTTGAAAATGTTCCAAAAAATATATGAATGGATGGAAATTTATTGAAAATCTTTCATTTTTCTATGAAATTTTTTAATTCTTGAAGCTAAATCTACTTAAGTGCTAGCAAATGAAATTGTTGATATTCATGAAATATTATTGCAAATCTTTTGATTTCATGATATTTGTTCTTAAGACCCAAATCGAAAACTCAGTGTCTAATATATATAATTCTCAACAACATATTCCCTTTGAGATTAACAACAAAATCACATCATACCCTAGAGCGAACCTAGTATGATCATGGCCTAATTACCAGAGACTTGGGATTGAACTAAGTCAATATTTTGTTCTATTAAGGCAAGTCACCCCTTTATATCGTCTTGTTCCATATATTTCAAGAAGGATAGTCTCTTCGTGGTTTTCTTGTGAAGATTTTTATTCACCCTATTACTACGAGTGAAATCATTGTCAACAAAAGTTGTTGCTAGGAGGGCATATTTTGATTTCTTTTTAATCTAATCATGAGTTTAAGAAGAAAGATTGTAAAGTGAAATTTAATAGAAGAAAGTATTTTAGTATGAAAGTTGAGAAAATTCAGAAAAAATTTAACCAGAGATTACATCCTTTGAGTTTGCTCACCTTTGGTAGAGTCACCAAGTGTAGAATTCATGATACAACTGATCACAATGAACTTGATTGTGATTTTTTTTAATTACGGTAAGCTTGGCCATGTGTAATGTAATTTTGCTAACAAAAGAAGTCATAAATTCTAGAAGAAAAGAGTCATCAGCAAAAATTGCATGCAACCCTAGTAAAACTGGAAAAATTAGAAAGTTAGCTAATACATCAAAATAGTTGGATAACTACAATTATTATAATGAAAATCATAACACGTTACAACAAAATAAATGAGAATGTTGAGATTTCAAAATGTCACATCAGAAATGAGGAAACACCATTAATGAGTCATCCTCCTCCTTATACGTGGAAAATAAAAATGAAGAGAAGGAGTGGGAAAATCGAATAGGAGACATATATTTTACCCCAAGTTGAAAATTTACAAGATATAAAAGGAAATGAACAAAGTATAGTGACAAACCATGAACCAAGGCTGGAAGAAGGTAGAGGATGGTCACATTAGATGAAGTGTATGCAATCAACCTTTAATGAGGTCATTTTCATACATATGAGCCAACTCACTAGTAAGTACACCTTGTAATTTATGATTATCAAACCCATAAATTTTAAAATAATTCATTGTTACAATAGAATTGCTAAGATTTTTCTAAATGAATTTAAAGATAAGCCTACTCTAATTCATACGAAAATTACAATGGAAATAGTCATATAAATTAGAATTAGTTGTCTTGTTAGGGTTAATTGCTTGTTAGATTAGAAGCTTGGTTAGTTAGGGTTAGATTTTTTGTAGTGTTTGTTTTGTTTTATTTACTTTTCTTTGCTTTTGTTTTTCTTTTTATTTCTATTTGGCCCTTGAATTTATCAATTCTACTTAACTTATCTTGCATGCATGAGAGTTAATCCAAACATTTACAAAATGATATAGCAAAACGCAAAATAATAAATCCATACACAGTAAATACACACTTTAAGATGTGCTACAAGTGGTGGTAGCCATTTAGTCAATATGGGACGCCTCATCTATTAGAGCTAAATACCCTATATAGGTGAGTTCCTGGTGAGTTTCTAAGTCACAAATATGGTGGTCTAAGAGGAAAAGCCAAAGATGAACTACTTCCATGTGCTCAAAGAATTGAGGAATATCATCCATTGAGGGGATTCCAATAGTCGGGTGTGCCACAGATAAAGTAGTGTCTAGATTCTCCAAGTATTTAGGACCTACTATCAAACTAGAAACTAAGTGAACATGTTCCACATAATTCCCTATATCTAAAAGAGATGCTAGAAAATGAGAAGCCACGTTAGAGTAAAAGTGAAAGTAGCAGCTAGATTCTATATACTTTTCCCCAAGGACTAAGCATAAGTTTGGTATAGTGAAACTATAAGTCCTCATGAAGGAAACCTTTTCAAGCCTTTGCAATGTGATACGTTCTATGAAAACATTATTTTCGTGAGAGAAAATTAAGAAAATTGGAGAATCGATGACCTAGAAGCAAATGAGAATAAACAAAGAAAAAGAATGCAAAACCAAAAAAGAAAGCTAAAAAAAAATGTGAAGAATTCAAGAAGAAAATAAAAATTTATAGAAAGTCGTGATGAAGTTGCAGTACATAGTTTTCTTGAGCGAATTTTTGGAAATTGTAAACAAGGTGGCAACCAAAAAATTGTCTTCAGAATGGAATGTTAAATCAAAATAATTCTTTACACATTCTTCATGATAAATTGCTTCAAATTTGAGTAGTACAAATATTACGAATCAAGCAAGATGAAGATTTATAAGTTAATAGTGGTCATTTAAAAAATAAAAATTAGACGTATTAATTGTGGAAGTGCTTGTGTGCGTAGAACATAAAATAAAATGAAGCCGATAAGATAGTACATGTCATCACCAAAGTAAGTGGAAAGAAATAATGCGTGCAAAGCCAGGCATGTGAATTTAATGAAAAATAATATGATCATGTTTTGATGGAATCGTGACAATATTGATCCATTAATGAGGTGCAATGTAATCAAATCAAAAGTGCTAGCCAAGTAGTTAGGAGTTTCTATAAGATTAATCAGAAGGGTGGTAAATAATGTTTCTAAATTTAGATTTAATTTGGTGATTAAATTTTTCGTTGCTAAATTTTAATTTCTACATATCTTTTAACACATAGCAAGTTGCAGTTAGCTAGGGTTTGGCATAAGGTGGTAAAATTTAGCCGAAAACATGCACCAATAGGGAATTATTAAGTGATTTTTTTTCAAATGGTGAATTGATGAAGGGATTTTCATTGAATGAAAAATCAAAAGGTAACCTTCATACCACTGTAATTCCCAACCTAATAGTGGGCTTCATTTCCTACAAGTTGAAAATGAGCTGTTATCAAAATATCAAAAAGTTCAAAATGAGCTATCATTGTAATATCTAAAAGAAATAGAAATAAATTCTTTAGGCTATCCAAATAACTCTATTGGGGCAATAGATGCTTGGTTGGCAGTAGAGCTATGTTTGGGGTAGTTATAGAGATAACCTTGTCGTGGCTATGGATGCTTGACTGGTAGCAAGGCTCTATCTCTGATTGGCTTTGTAGGATTACCATATTATGTAGTTCAACGTCAATGAACTCATTCTTTTTACCATGTTCCAAAATTTGGAATTAATTAGAGCACACATAGATGTTTCCAAGGGAGTTTTATTTTTTATGCCAGAATCTAGGTAAAGGTAAAGGTTATTGTTTCAAAATATGCATAAATTCTAATTTACAATTGGTGATTTAATTTCAAATTTTGTTTAAATTTTGTTTTATTGGTTGCAAGTTGTTGTGTAGTCTCACAACACACCCCAAGATTGTAAGGCTTGGGGACCCAGCAATTTTTATTTATTTTAACTCTTATGGTATGAGAGCTAGCTAGTTGGAAGATCACGAGAAGTAAAAAGTAGAGTAAATCTTTAATTAAACAGTACTTCATAATAAAGTGTTTTGGGTATCAGATACTGGGAACTAGGAATGTTTGAAAGGAGAAAAAGGGAATGAAAATATGAGCAGAATTTTTTGGTCCGATATTTGAAGTGCAGTAAGATGGATGTTTGGTAAAATTGAAGTTTGAGGAAAGTTCATGGGTAAAGCTGAATGTCAGGTACCAAGTTGCTAAGTGGGATTTTGAGATTTTGTGATTATCTAATGAGTCTGATAGTCCAATAATCTAGTATACGTAGATGATAATCATGCAAGGATTTATAATGTGCTTTGAAAGTGTGTTTTTTCTAATAAGTTTGTGTTATAACATTTGAATAATGATTTTATTTACATGAGATGTTTATAAATGTTTTTTTTTTAAAGGTATTTAATTAGTGGAATTTTTGATTTAAGGAAATACATATTGTGATGCAAAGTTTGGGTATGGATGGATAGGAAAACATGAATCACAGATATAATAATTTCGAGATCAGGTTGCATACTCTGGGAGGGTATAATGAAAAAGGCTTTGAGTCCACTAGAATGTTGGAGATCCTAGTATTTTACATGTAGTGGAAACAAAGTTCAATATCTAGGGAAGCCTATTCTCGAGAGTAGTAAACCCGAAGTAGAATCGAGTGTTGGAATAAAGTGATAAAATAATCATTCTGAATGTATAGGAATTTCCTACACATTATCCTAATTAAAGTTATTATCCTCACGATAGTAAAAGATTAAAGCCCAAAGATCTTCAATGAGCAATTGGAGTTGATATTCGTTGACTTTAAGTGTAATTTCCCAGTCAATCACTACCTTCCATGTGAATTGATATGATTGGTCCCTTGGATTCTCTCTCATGTATTGGTCTTATCCTATTTGTGCCTTGTGTTCTATAAAAGTCTAGAGGATTTTTTTTTTAAGTCAAGTTCAAATTTTGTGGATGTCAGAAGAGCAAAAAATTCTCTAAGTTTTTTTCCTTTTTCCTATTTTTTGAATCATTCTGGTCTAAAATATTGTATGAACGTAGAAAATGATTAATATAAAATCCAATCTAATAGCTACCCATCTCATGAATCTTTTGTAGATGGTTTTGTTTGTTCAACTAAACAAGACTGTATGTTGTGTCATTTAAGGGTGCATCCAAAACCTACTCAGTGTCCAAACTAAAACACTCTCTTTAACTGCTCACACCTCTTTATATGTAGTTGTGAAGCAATATCATGATATATAAGGTGGTTTTATTTTATTTAATTAATTCTTTGGGGCATGCATGGAGAATAACTAGGAGAAATTTTAATTTTCAGCATTTTTTATGCTTTATTTTAGAGTAGATGTTTAATTTTTGAAAATGTTCCAAAAAATATATGAATGGATGGGAATTTATTCAAAATATTTCATTTTTCTATGAAATTTTTGAATTCTTAAAGCTAAATCTACTTAAGTGATAGCAACTGAAATTTTTTATATTCATGAAATATTATTGCAAATCTTTTGATTTCACGATATTTGTTCTTAAGATCTAAATTGAAAAATCGTTGTCTAATATATATAATTCTAAACAACATACTCCCTTTGATATTAACAAGAAAATAACATCATACCTGGGAGTGAACCTAGTATGATGATGACCTGATTACTAGATACTTGGGAGTGAATTGAGTCAATCTTTTGTTTTGTTAAGGCATATTCCCCCTTTAGATTGTCTTGCTCCATATCCTTCAAGAAGGATAGGATCTTTGAGTTTTTCCTATGAAAATTTTTAGTCGCCCTATTGCTGCGAGTTAAAATATCATCAACACATATTTTATAACTATTCTTCACAATTTTGTATATTTCTTATACTTTACATATATTATCTCATTATAAGAAAAGTTGGGTGATTAATTTTGATTTGATATAGAGACAAGATTTTTGTACATTCAATATGACTTCCATGAACAATATGAATTTTGATGAAATCAAAACAAATTTTTCTCTCTCCTTTCATTAAGTTTAAGTGTTTTCTCTTATCTATATGTAGTATTCTCTTTATGATATTAGAGTGAGGAAATACTAGGTTATGGCACACTATAGCTTGAGAAGCAAGCTATTCATGCTAAAAATCCATTATTTTTACACAAATCTAGAAAGAATGAGTTTTTTTTTATCATGATATAAGTTTCAATTCAAGCTTGAATGAATGGTTTCAATAATAAATTCTATATTTCTTTCCCATAGAAAAAATGTACACAAGATTATACCTATGATTTTGTTTTGGTTTTATTATTTTAAATTTATTGGAAACCTAACCCTAACACTTGGACCAAGAAGTACCATGCCATGATAATAGTAAGAGTAAAAAGTATTTTTTTTCATATTAATGACCACTATTTAATAATTGTAGGATGTAAGTAGAATCCATTACATGTCTTAAAATTTACTTTTGAAATATGTAAATTTGTTTAGTTTTGAAGAATATTTTTTATTTATTAATTAATTTCTAAACAAAAAATATCATACACTACAAATGTCATATATTACTATTTTTAACCTTTTGATTTTTAGTTCTTTTATTAAATAAATTTTCTTAACTAATATAGGCATCATTATAAATAAAAAAAATAATAATGTTGCAATTTTCTTAGGTAAAGTTATTTTTTCATACATGAGCAGTTTTGAAAACAACTTAATCATAGTTAAAAAAAAAATTAAAAATGTATATTTACCAAAGACTAATAAAACTACTCTAAGAAAAAATCATCATGATATGCATCTTTCCATTAAATAATTTATAAAATACTTCCATTTACTACTTATTTTGTGGGTCATACACATGCATTTTTTTCTTTCAAAACACTTTTCTTTTAAAAGGTCACTTTTAAGCATTATATACAAAACCAAATATTACCATTTACATATTACAATTAAATATATATTTTGAAAAGTATAACTATAATATTACATTTCATACTTTTGTACCATTTTAATATTATATTTACAATTAATTTAAATTTTAACACAAACTATGATAAACTATGATTTTCAAGAAAATGTTTCCACCTTTTAGAAAAAAAAATGATCTATTATGTTGTAATTAACAATAAGTTATTGATAACTGTGCAACCCTAAAGGATATCTAGTCAACATAAACCTTTCTTCCTATCTTCTAAAGAAATATCTTACGTTTTGTTCATTATTTTCTACTATTCCTATGGCTATAATGCAAATGCTAATTAGGAACTTGTTGTCTCTAATTTTATTTTATTTTTTAAATGTTGGGTTTGCTTCTAAAATTTCTAAGAAAACTATAATTTTTGTAACTCCATTTATTCCTAAAATGATCTATTACATCTATAATTTCATTTATCATTACTTCAAGATTGCCATTATCATTTTTTGTTGGTTTAAGTGCATCAAGAAAAATATAGTTTCATTCTCATGTTGATGTGAGAGTGTAGGATAGGTAGGGTGTC
>CM021104.1:88376522-88415112 GCA_007115665.2 Sequoiadendron giganteum
TTGGCGCCTTTCGGGTGGGAGCAACCCTTCAACGCAGTTGGCGGAAGTTTAGGCTTATTTACCCACAGAACTAATAATGGATCACGTTATCAGATGATTGCTGTGGAATTTGACACTTTCCAAAAACTATATCAACGGTCAATGTTTCGCTCCGCGACTCGAGAGGATTATCTCGCCCTATCGACCAAAATCCCAACAACACAGAAAGATGGCATGCCTGGGTGGATTATGACGGTGGAGAAAAGTGTCTGCAAGTCTTTCTCTTGAATAGTTCCAGCAACACTACTGTTCGCAAACCAGAAACACCGATGCTTTCCTATCCTATAGATCTACGCAACTATCTTCCAGAAAACATCAGGGTTGGCCTCTCGGCTGCCACTGGAGACTTAGCAGAGACAAACACTGTGTACGCTTGGAATTTTTCTTCTGAATATTCGTGGGAAATTCAGCCTGCTGCTCGTCCAAGAAATTTGCTCAAACTTATGTTGATACCAGTCTTGCATTGTTGTGGGAGTATGTGGTTTCATATTTGTTGGCTGGCGGTGGCTTTTAAGGAAAAGTAAAAACGGAGGAGAGGCAAGGGAAGGAAGCGATGCGGAACTTGATGAATGCTTTTCTCATGGCCCTCGAAGATTCTCCTACTCCGAGCTCAGTGCTGCAACAAGGAACTTCTGTGACGACGAAAAGCTCGGGCAAGGCGGCTTCAGTGGCGTGTACAGAGGCATCCTGCCCAGCACGGGGGAGGCGGTGGCTGTGAAGAGAATAGCACAAGATTCCGAACAAGGACGAAAGGAATATGTTTCTGAGGTTACCATAATCGGTAGGCTCCGACACCGTAACCTTGTGCAGCTTTTAGGATGGTGCCATCAAAAAGCAAAGTTACTTCTGGTCTACGAGTACCTGCCAAATGGGAGTCTGGATAAACATATTTTTGGGAAGGAGAAAGATACTCTGCATTGGGACCTAAGATATAGTATTGCATGTGACATAGCGTCTGCTCTTGTTTATCTCCACGAAGATTGGGAACAACGTATTGTTCACCGAGATGTCAAGGCAAGCAACGTAATGTTGGATTGCAATTTCACCGCCAAGCTGGGGGATTTTGGTTTAGCAAGACTGATGGAGCGTGATCAGGCAGCCTCCCATACAACCGTGGTGGCGGGCACGCGGGGTTATTTAGCTCCCGAGTGCTACATAACGGGGAAGACCAGTCCACACAGCTTTGGGGCGGTTTCTCTGGAAATTGCCTGCGGAAGGCGGGCCATTGACCGCACCCTTGATGAACACAATTCGAGACTGGTAGAGTGGGCTTGGAATTTGTATGGAAAGAGGAAGGTCCTGGATGCGGCGGATGAAGAACTGGGTGGAAATTTCAATGCCGAGGAGATGGAGCGGCTAATGGTTGTGGGGCTGCTGTGCTCCAATCTAGATCCCACATGAAGACCCAAAATGAGAGAGGTGATAAAGATATTGAAAAGGGAGGCTGAATTGCCATACGTTCCTCTCGAGATGCCGATAGCTGCGTACAATCAGCGTCTTCATCACGATGTGACCTCAGGCTTGTCGACGTCAACGGCACTCACTTGCGCGGGTGTTCTTGAACAACCCACTTTGTCGCCAAGCTCCTCGGCCGTCAATGCGTCGGTTTTGTCGTCTTTTATGGCTACAAACAGCTCGGTAAAAATATCGAGCCCTGTATTGTTAATGACAGACTTCGCTAGTTTGGACTATCTTATGGAAGTAGGTATTTAGACTGGGAATTTTAATAAGTCTTTTTTCACCTATCATTTTAATCTTCTTATGGAAGTAGGTATTTAGACTGGGAATTTTAATAAGTCTTTTTTCACCTATCATTTTAATCTTCTATATAGTGAAACCTTCAAAGGTATTACTATTTTCTATATGGAACTCGGGCATAACTGTTCCATAGTATTTAAGAGGTATTTATGATAGGTTTTTGTGTTTATATTCTTTTTTATACCTACATTTCCCCCTTTCTATCATTTTTTTCATTGCCTTGTTCGTAATTACACTCTGCAATTTTTATTATAGGAAAACTTGGATGATTAATTATAATTTGGTGTAGGGACAAGATTGTTATACTTTCAATGTGGCTGCCATGAATACTGTGAATTTTGATGAAGTCACACAAATTATTATCTATCTTTTTATTGAGATTAAGTGTTTTCTCCTATCTATGTGTAGTTTTCTCTTTATGATATCAAAGTGAGGCAAGACTAAGTTGAGGCACATTGTAGCTTGAAAAGCAAGTTGCTGGAGCTAAAACTCCATTGTTGTTACACAAAACTAAAAAGAATGAGTTTTTTATAATGTTTATCATGATGTAAGTTTCAATGAAAGCCTAAATAAATGGTTTCAATAGCAGATGCTACATTGATTGCCTATGAAATTGTGATGGGAAAAAAGAGAATATAAGGTTTAAATCACACCTTAGCCCATCTAATATTTAGGGACACAAAAATGATCATAAAAAACTACTTGACTACTATCCTTAATGGAAGAGCCATAATGGTTTATTAGGGTTCTAGTCCCTTTTTTGGTAGCAGACTTGGATATGATTTAGAAGAGATGTGTGTGATGTACTAGTGAACTAGTCTAATGATCCATCTACAAAAAGATAATGGATTAAAAATTAAATTACAAAGAAGTAGAGTGCACAAATAGAAGAACTTGTCAATCAAATATGAGTTGAATCTAGCTACTCAGGGGCATGGTTTCCTTAGAATTGAAACACTTACTTTTCAAATATTCTAATAGGTCTAAATAGGTTATAGTCTATAGGTCCTTTTCGAAATTTACCTTCAGAACTTTATCTATCAATAAATAACTCATCTTACCCTAATTTATTGATATAGGATGCTTGAAGGTTTGATCTTTTAATTAGACCTTGAATTTTCTTCCAAATTTACTTTAGATTTATCACCTACACGCAAAAGGGAGAGAAAGGGTTGTCCCCTATAGGGGCTTGCTTAGGTCAAATCCCATTTTGGTGTTCCCACCTCCACAATGGCTATGATGATGTATAGAGTGCTCACCCTTAGTCACACAGAGGAAAAATGGATAAACAAGTGATACATTGACAAGTGTTGAAACTTACCACTTTCAATATTAGCTCCTTGATGGACTAAATTCATGGGCACATATCATGGAAGGAGATTAGGATGCTTGATTGAAGGTATTGCAAGTGTTAGGACTTACAAAACAAATGATCACGAAAAGATGAATAATCTTACTCATAAACTAGATGCATTGCTTACATGATGCTTGACTGAAATAATGTTGTAATCATCATATTTTTTCTGCTCTAACTACTTTTAGGATGCTCTAATTTTGTATTCTAATTTGGACCTTTTTTGTGGATTTTCATTTCGTCAACTGAATATTGAATATTAATCTTTTTTTATCTCATTTGTAAAAGTTACTTTAAAATGGGAAAATTATAAGCACATAAGGGGGGCCTAAACCTTGTGTGAAATTTTAAAGGGTGACAATTGATGATGCTACATTTACCTCTCACTTTAGTGAGAGTATGAAATTATGCTCATTCTCATAGTAAAGTAAGGAGAAGCCAAGAAGGTTTCATCCATCAAGGCACTGAAGAAGTAAGATGATATTGAATCTAGGAGGTTCTCTGGCCCCCAAGCCTAGGATCCTAGTAAACAAAAATGAGATGATAGAGGAACACACATGCATGAGATGCAATGCGAAAAGAAAGGCATAACAACTAGACACAAATTATACACAATAAAAATGCAAAGCCAATATAGCACTTGAAAACAAGAAGATTATAGGAAGATACAAACAACATACACAAGGGATACACAAAGTAAACACATGAAAGCCATGAATAAAGTAAACTAAATACATTAAGAAAATAGACATAAAATATAAGGAAAACAATCATAAAGCACAAAAACACAAGGTTAGTACACTAAAAATGGACTGGATTTAGTAGGGTAAAGAGACCTCAGTTTGAAAATTTATCTACATACCAAACATCACTTGTCTGAAATGTTAGACATGATAGTGCTCTCTGATGACCAGCAAGATGTGCTATGCTAAATCACTCATGAGCTGCTAAGATATACTAGCTAGAAAGTTGTGTTATGATAGCTATGCATGCAATATGATGGGTTTAACAAGGCTAGCAAGTTGTTTTATGCTAGGTGAATTATGAAATACATGGTTCCACTGAGATGAAATTTTTTTTATGCTAGCTGCCCACGTCAAAATGGTCAAGTTCATAAGCCAACAAGCTCATTTATTCTACATCGATGTAATTTGTTCTTTAAGGAGTGCATAAAATTCTAACATAATAGGGGGGAAATTGTTAACCACACCTAAGGATATCCATAAACATTGAACATCATGGGGGATGGAGAAATTATTAATGTCGTAGGGGATGAATTGACAACCATGCCTTAGGGGGCATTATAAACAACACCACCACCAAGAGGGTTTGTTAATAAGAAAAAAATCACAAGATGCTAAATGAAATAGATATAGTTGCTATGCTGATATTTTAAGGAAAACAAGGGGAAGAGGGGATCCTTAAAAAGGATGCACACATGCAAAAATAGTTATCCTTGCTTGCAAGTGTAAAGACAAGGACAAGAATGCTAAAAACTATCATTTTTCTACCATAGATGAAAAATGGTTTCATGTGAGATTGTACCACCATCAATGGTAATTTGAAAACACATGGCTAGATATTGAGGAGTAACACGATAGAAGAAAAAAATATTATTTAAAATGAATAAGTGTATCAACATATGGAAGAGTGATAGAACCACAATAAAAAAAAATGTATTTTACTACTCAAGGCTAGGCATTCATTTATGGAATGACCATGCACTCACTGATATGCATAAAAATATCTATTTTGATGAAAATTGTTACTTGTTGGTGGAAGAAGAGTAATCAAGTGATCTTTGAGAAGCCTCAACAAGATATTCACTATATTAGATAGAGGATAAGTATTAGGAGACAATCCTTTATCTTCTGAAAAAAATCTTGATCACTTAACAAAAGAAGTTATAAATATAGTAGATGATTAGGTATGTGACATAAACAATGGAGAAGGTTGGAAACCTAAACCCATTGTTCCAAAGTACGATGTAGACTTCATATGACCCTTCACTCCTTGTTTCATGCTTTTATTATATCTAATTTTAGAAACAATTTTAAATCCAAGCCCATAATGCTTTTCCAACTTAGATCAAGGAGGAGAAGTATTGTCTAAATGAGAAGAATTGATTATTTTCCAAGAAAGTAAATTATTTTTATGTGTTAAAATGTTAGAATTAGATATCACTAACACATGAGGGACAAAAAAGAAAGATCCTCCATCACTACCATGAGACGATCTCTTAGGAATTTTTGATGTAGAAGAAGATTGATCAAATGAAAAACAAGACTCTTTATTTTTATATTGCAAGATTTTGCACTCTCCCACAAAGGAGGGTGTAGAATATAATAAACCCCAATCATCACCAAAGTATGCATTCGAAGATGGAGCATTATTTTGATCATTATTTACCCTTTAAGATTAGAAATTACAAGATTGTGTTGGAACAACCTCTGATTATTTAGGATTTAATGGTGATATTTTATGCTCCCCAATGAATTGGCTATAAAATATAATGAACCTCAATCATTTCCAAACAATGCATTCATAGTGTCATTATCATTTAAAGGTAATGGTTCAAATTTTTAATATGGAATCAAAGTTCTAAGATAGTTGGAAATGTTTTTTTCATCCTCTAAATAATTTTTTTCATCTACTTTAACCATATGTACCTTTTTATTGTATTCATACTTCATCTCGACGTGCTACCAAAATAATGGGTTACACTTTCTAGGACATCTTGATTTTTAAGAAAATATAATTATTTAAGCATTGAAAGGTTCCATTTAAAGGATTCTAATTGAAGAGATTTTGATCAAATCCCCTTGGATATAACCCCACTAGTTGTAAATAATACCTATAATGGAGTCTCCTCTACACTTATCAAACTATTGATAAAAAACAACTTTTGATTTACCTTTTGAGGGATCAAACGAATTCATTTAAAATTTATATTTTTTAAGTATGTAGTCCTTACTATAAGCCTCCCAAAAATTTGATGAGGTGGAAAATAGGGTTTACCAAAATTAATCAACAAGATGTTGAACCACTAAGTTTTTGCACACAAATCATGTGCAATTTTGGCAATTATAAAAGCCAAAAGATGCAAATAACATTTAAAAAATGATACCTAACTATTATAGCAACTATGAGGAGAGTTTTGAGAGGTTGAAATGATGTGTACCTTGTAGAAAACTTGTTGTTTTTATGCTACAAAGGACTCATTCGCCTTCAGTGGAAAATGGGTCCCTATTAGGGTTTCTGAAACTGAGATCAAGGTCTTGTTCCTTGATGTTTGCATTCTTAAAATCCCTATTATCAGCTTTTAAAAGTATGTAGGTAATTATGTAGCTTCAAATCTTTGATTTTGTAGTTTAGATGATAAATTTTGTAACTTTGACAACTTTGACAGATTTTCTCCAAACTTGCTCCACTTGATCTTCAACCTATAAATCTGCAATCACACATTCAAGGAAAGAAAAAAACTTATGTTTTTTATTGAATTGGGGTTTCCCTTGGTAAAACTCCTTGTACGTAATTAAACCAAATGATGAAATGAAGCATGAAACATGAAACATGCAATTGATATCACCTTGGATGATGTCTTGTGAAACAAATCTGAAAAGTAACGTCTAGTGGCCATGAAGAATGTAGATCTTAGACCCTTGACTATGATGTGAACAATTCTTGCAAGTACATCTCTAATGCTACATCCACTTCTTAGCTCAAAAACATGCATGAATGCGCCAAACCCTTGTCATGATGATATTATCTTGAATTGTTGCAATAGAATCTTGAAATTTTCCTTGAAATTCCTTATGAATGCTCTTGTAATGCTCTAATGCTTGTAAACTTGAATTCTACTAGGCTTAGAATGAATTGCTAGGAGAAACAATGTTAATTAACACCTTATTTATACTAAATTAAGAAATTAACCTCGAAATTCAAACAATTAAGGCTGACACAAGATCTAGAAGTTAAAATCCCTAAATTCCTATGAGAATTAAAATTAAAAAGGGGGTCTTTATTAAGGGAGGACCCATTCACCACCTAGGGCGAATGGGTGTTGGCTCAGTTTTCTAAGACCTAACCTTGGGGGATGGAAAGAGTATCAAAAACCCATTTCAGATCAACTTAGAAATGGGGGTCCTATTAAGGGAGGACCCATTCACCACCTAGGGTGAATGGGTCCTGGCACTATTTTTCGAGACCTAAATCTTCCCAATTAAATTTTTTATTATTTAAATAATGGGTTTCAGGATAGATCTTTGGGAGGTGTCAAAACTAATGTTTAAATTTGAATTAAAAGGTGTTAATTAACTCGAATTGACCAAAATTAATTAAGACCACCCTAGACAAATGTTAAATTTCTTTACAAAACTTTACAACATTAAATAAGATACGAATATAAATATATTTTATTAAGAAGGGGCCCATTTAGCTTAATTAAGTAAATAAATCATAGCAAAGCATGAAAGTCTATTACAATAATTTAAAATAGCTTTTCAAAGGACCAATTAAGGCATTTTTTAATCAAATAAAGGTCCTAGAATGATATGAATGTGTACGAAAAATTACAACACTATTCTAAGACACTATTAATTCAATTTTAATGTTAATTATCAAACCAAGTATAGGAAAAAGGCTACGTTTTTCGTTGCTACATTTTACCACCACTTTAGTGAGAGGATGACCCCATGTCAAACTCACACTAAAGTCGACATTCAAGACACTTAAGTAGGTAGAAATAAAAAAGATACATAATCATACCGTATCAAAGGCCAAGAAAATAATGAAAAATAAAGGATCAAGCACAACCATTCCAACATGATGTGGAACGGGACAATTTGTCCATAACATACGCTACTCACTTTGGGGTAGTGGAACCTCAGTCTATCCAGTAGGTGAGTTTTCCCAATAAAGTGGAAAATTAGAGAATCATATTATCCTCCCATACCATACAAAAGTTATCATCCTGAAAACTTCAATAAGGCACCACAATGCAATTCTTTTGTGAACACTTTTTTGAGTGTCATGTAAAATTTTGTTTAATGGAATTTTTCTTTGTTCATGTAAATGCCTTCTTCTTAGGGAACATTTTTCCTAATGTCTCCAAGAGAAGACAAGTCAAAACTATTAGATCGTCACCAAAGGGATGCCTCATTCACATCATGCCATGATAGTAGATCGTACACTCTTGGACGAAATCATACCCAATGACACAACCAAGAAGAGGACACATCACAAGAAAAGGGAAAAATCAAGCCATGAAACTTTTCCAAAAGATTTCATGGATGTATGCCCCCACTTTAAAATGGTTGCTCAACCATTACTATGAGAAATTTCTTTAAAGTAGCCAATTTTTTATCCTAAGACATGAGAGCTTTCCTTGGAAAACTCTATGCCAAGTCATATGTTTCTGAGATAAGTTGTGTCATGAAATAAGAAGGAAGGAAGGGCTGCCCTCAGAAATATAATTCTAAACGTAGAAAGAAAAGTATATCACATGCAAGCCAACTTAAGGCATGTCGTCCACATCCCAAGCTTTCTCTTACATATACATGGAAAGCATTCAACTAGAAAAAAGAGACAATCAACAAGCGACATACGAGGACCGGGCTACCTAACCCCTTACCCCCACTTAGTGCAAGATAAGGATGAGATGAGAATGGATAATATGTTGCCCCTTGGAAAAAGGAAATGATTTTCAATTAATGTAAAACATGCAATAGTGAGTCTGCTATGATCCTACAACTATTATATGGCAAGGGGCAGAAGGTCATGTTACTGATTGTAGTGAGGAGACAAAGTATCGACTTGATTCATATCTAGTGAGATATTCCCACATGTAGTATCTATCAATTCTAGATGCACCAAAGTGAAAGTCGGCTTGGAATAATCTTTTGTAAGATTTCTTCTATTGAGTGAATGCATTTTTTATTCTTTTGTTTCTTTTGAAGGACAATAACCTAGACCACTAGTTTTTTTCACATGGATGTTATATTTTCTTCTAAAGTGGTCAAAGTGGATGCTTTTGAATTTTGTGTTTTCATTACCACTTTTTATTTTCCCTTGATAGACTCTTTTGTTATGATCTTGTATTCTCCCATGAATGTATGTATGAAATAAAAGGAATCCCAAGCATAATCTAATAAATTTTTGACTTCTTCAATGTTCTTTTCTTTTTCTTTCTCAATATGCAAACAACTTCAAGGTTGAGGGTCAACTCTGATTGTATACACTTTGTTATGTATATGAGCAATGTCGTTGTAACTCAGTTGTGAAACATTACCATCATCAATTTTCATTTTAGGTGGTTCTAAGATAATCCCAGGTTTATTTTGGACTTGTTGTTGTTGTGATGGTGAATGAATGATAATTTGAGGCTTAGGTGGTTCAATTAGAGGACCTGAGGGATTTCTAATGTTCATAAAATCAACACACTTTTCCTGATTTTTGTGATTTATTAGCGAAGGGGAATCTAATGTCAGGCCATCATCTTCATCTAAGGATGCCACATCACTTTTGTTTGGAAGACATGTGTCAATATTCATATTTTTTTGCACCTTGATATCTTCCCTAGTAGGAGAGTTTTTAGGAGAGCAACAAACTACATGTTCATGAAATTAAATGTTTGGTTCTTCTAAAATATCTTCATCACATGTCGGGGAGTTATCAATGGTTGTATTATCTTGATTATCAATGATGGAATTTTCTTGTTCAATAATAGGATTCTCGTGAATTTCCTCAATTGGGTCTTCTAACACCAAGATATCTTCTTCACCCCTAAGAGAAGGCCAAATTTTGTTGTCATGATTGTCGATGATTTCAAGAGAAGGAGAACTATCATTTTCATGCTTACCAATGATTGGATCCTCTTGTTCAAATCAACCTTTATAAAATTTAAGGATATTACAAAGGAGAGAAATAATACTATATCTCTCAATCATCAGATCTTTTAACACCGACATATGCTCTTTCATTAAGGTATTCTGACAACGTAAAGTGATGTCAAAAAATGTGTTAATGGTCTCATCTTCTTGTCTCATAATATATTTCCAAGGGAAATTAGGAGAGGTACAAACAATATTTTCATGATTCTTAATGATTGTATCTTCTTTTAGCAAGATATCTTCGTCACTACTAGGAGAGATATCAGGAGAAGAATAATCATGGTTTAAATTATTGTCTATACTTGCATCCTCTTTCACTAAAGCATTCTCACAAGTAGGACACATGAATTTACTCTTAGCATGCTTAGGGAGGTAAGATACTAGCATTGTGTACTCGAAAATGAAAATTACTTTTATTCATCTAATGCCATGGTTCAAAAATGTAAACAATGTATATGGAAAATGAAAAGTACTTTTATCAAAATCATGCAAAGCTTCATGAATAGAAACATTGTCTATGCGACAATGCAAAATTTTAGAAATGTACACATTTTCAGATCTAATGAATTTTTTTCTTGAAATGATTTAAAAAATGGCTACCATAAATTGATGTTTTTGACCTAGATACATAAAACAAAAGTTTAGAAAAATTTTCAGACTGATACTATAGGTTACCAACAAGATTAGAAAATATAGAAACAAGGTTTTGAATGCTTTAAAAGGTAGTTTCAAGCTTGATCAGGGACACATTCTCCTTTGCTGGTGAATGGGTCTTCGATGAGGATTTTTGAGATGTTTTCCCTGATTTCTAATTATTTTTTAGTGAGTTTTAGATGCCAAAAAGTTTAGGTCAAGGCTGATCAAGGACACATTTGCTAGTAGGGGCGAATGGGTCCCAAATTAGGGTTTTGAAAAGGTGAAAACTACAATTGTTAGGGTTTTTTATGTGCTTTGTGTACCCAATTTAAAACTAAAACTCTTATAACAAAAATTTCTTGAATTTGATGATCTAGTGCAAGTGAAATGAAGGGAAAATGATGACCTATATAACACCTTCTAAAATGATTTTTTTTTTAAATTTTCAAATTCAGATGTATGAGATCTAAATGATATACAAAATGAGTACTTTATTTTTGTATTCTCCAGATTTAGAGAGATGTAAAAAAATGAAAATATAAACCGTGTATAAGAAGTAAGTTTGAGTGCAAAGTAAGAAACCCTAAATGAGATATAATTCAATGCAAATGAAATGAAAATGAATAAAAGATCTAATCTAGGATGCAATGAAAGACTTCAAAATCAGAAAATTGCAATATTCAATGAGTTGGGTTTACCATTTATGATGAGGTGTAAAATAGGGTTCGCCAAAATGAATCAACAAGATGATGAAACAATAATATTTTCCACATAAATTATGTGTAATTTATGCAATTATAAAAGCCAAAAGATGCAAATAACAATTAGAAATAATTAGCCAATAGGCTATTTACGTGGGGGAACCCAACCAGCATTTCCAGCAGTCTGATGCCGGCGGGAACCCCACTAACTCTACAACAAGGAATTTCTGAGAAATTTGTTAAAGTGGATGAGTTGGAGCACCCTTTGTAATTACTGTGTGAGAAGCTTTATGATTTGATGATTTTTTTGTTTTATTGCATGCGGTATTCTTTCTTGCATACGACTGACCTAGCGTTGTAAATGATTGTCATTGATGTTGACCTCCTTTCTAATCACATGAGCTGTATTTCACTGGGACTACGCAGGTAACCAAATCGAGGCGAAGATTTAGTCAGATGCTAAGATTGTTTCCATTTAATGCCTTAAATTCTTCCTTCTTGAATACCTGCTCATGCAATTTGTAGCATTTTTGTCAATGTACATTTTTGTTGTCGTGTCTCTTCCTATTTGCAGATCGTAGTATGAGGCCCAGCCAATGAATTTACTTCCCCACCAACCTATATGTTTTCAAGCTCATTAGATCTTATTGGAAGTTATGAATGAAATTGTAGTTAGTTTTAGGGGTGTTGGTAAGTCCTATCTGCTAGTCTATCAAACACAATAAACCCTAAATCTGACATCTCCTCTTATTAAATGTTTTCTTGTTTAGTGAAGCAACTTAGAAAACTATGGATTGGCGAGCTATGAACGTCTGAATTAAAGATTTCACTTTTACGTTGGAGAAGAAATCAAGAGCAATCAAATATGTACAAACTGTATTAAATTTGATAAGATGGAAATAAATTAATAACTTGAATTGCTCTAGTCAACGTAAGGTATTAATTAGTCGATACTTGCTTTGTAAATTGTGGCCTTCAAATTGATAGTTGTTGCCTAGGTGTAGGTGGAGATAGGCCATTACGGGTGCTGGGACAGTCAGTCACATGGGCCTCTTGTCATGTCATAAGCTCTGATGGGCAACAACATTAATGGTGAGGTGCCTCAACTTTTCTTTAACAAATGATGATTCATTGTTGTTTTACGTTCTTTGGCGGTCATTGATTTTTTCCGTCACTAATTCCTCGTCAAGTGATTGTTGTTTCACATTCCCGCCCTTGGAGAATTGTGTCCATGTATCGACAGACGCTTCTCAATAATAGGTGGTAGGTGCATGTGATTTCTCTAGATCGTCAACTGGACGGCATTGAAAATGATTCTCCTAAGAATTTTTTTCGTGCTCATGTCACCAGGTATGGCTTGAGTGTGCCTGCACTATTTTATGCCATTTCTTGGGGTCTCCGTGTTTGGTCTGCAATAAATAATAGCCAACCTTCACTGTATGCAATAAATGTGAAGCAATTTTAAATAGCTCTCAACTGAATGAGATTTGCTACATGTTTAAAATCTCTGTGGCGAACAACTAGGCAGAATTTTGTCAAGCAGCTCATGTGCCTTGTCTACATTTTCCCCCTTTGCATACAGGTCTACCACTCTTAATCTTTTTTTTACTCTTTCTACATCTCTAATCTTCAATATTTTTGATTTTGATTTGAGTATTTTTATTTCAAGATTTCTTTTATTATTTATAATGTAGAATGACGGGTTAATTATTCTTTTGTTCTTTTCCCATTGCTCGCCTTCTAAATAATTGAGCCCACTTACTGCAAATTGCCTCGTTATATGGTTTAGACGAGGCTTTTCATAGTGTTTGAACCTAGTGGAAATAATTTATTTAATGAACTCCATGTCTGGGATATTCACCCTGGCTTTTGGACCAAACCAGTATATGAAGAACCGACCTGTGTTCAAAACCCACCAACTTCAACACAAATGCTTAAAATTTTACAAATATGTGTGATTGTTACGTAGGACTAATTTCAACTAATCATTCCATAAATTGTAAAAACAAAGATAAGAGACAGCCACACCATATTTGTTAACACTGGGGTGATAATGTGGCAAAACTCGAGGTACTATTCAATTATGAAGCTCCATTGGCTTCGATCTGGCTTCATCCATCATCTTCATAATCTCTGGCTTAATTTATATAATAAATAAAATAAATTATCTTTTCTTTTTAATTAAAAATTTGATGTTGCATCTTTGTATTAAAACTGTATTGATGATAAGCTATTTATTTTATATTTGTTAAACAAGGTTCTATTTTATTTATTTTAGTTAATCTAAATAATTTGATGAATAAATCTATATTTTAATTATATTTTTCTCCCATTTAATGAATTCATTTAATTATGTTTAAAGAATCTTCATAAATCAAATATACCCATTATATTTTAATTATAGAAACCTTTTTTCATAAGCAAAAGGGAAAAAAAAATTGTTTATTATATTAGTATTTTTACCATAAAGATTTCATTTATTAGATATAATGTGGAATTTATTTAATAGTTAATAAAGATTAAAATTAAATAAATATAATAAAATATTATATATATTATTTAGATTTGGGGTTAGTGAGTATGTGAAAATAGTTAAATTAGCATGATATTATATATCAATAATATGGATTTAAAGTGATTATAAAAAAATCTTTTTAGAATATCTTATTTTTCAACTAACAATTGAAATTATATAATAATCTTTAGACTTTTCTAGATCAAAATGCCTTTGTAATTTTTATTCCCTAAAATGTGTAGGAAATTAGTAATAATGATTAACATAATAAAATAATAATTGAACATAAAATATTGAATGAAACAAACTTGAGAATTTATGAAAGGTGAGATTTACAAGAATTAGATTTGACAACTTTTGTGGTTGGCAATGTAAGCTTTATTTGTTATATCATGGATCCTTACACACTATTAGAAAAAAAAATGACACACTCCAATAAGATGGCACACCTCATAGGGTCGATTATGGAAAGAAAAATAGGGTGTAATGGTGTGTGTAATATGCTTGTAGTTTGGGTCTTATTGAATAATATTTTTAATATTATTATTGCTATTTTGAATTATATTTTCAGGATATGGCTAATGTACGAGCACCTCAAGATGTTATTACTATTTCAAGCAGTGACTCTAAGTCCAATACACCCTCATCACAAACCCATGACTTACCTCTATGAACAACTGACTCGACATTTGTGGATTGGTTGGGTTTTCCTCACAACAATGTTGAAGCTTTTTCAAACAATATCTTGACAAGTTGCCGTGAAATTTTTGAAGAAGCTATGCAAACAAGCCAAGATGTATGGGATGTGTAGGATCATGAAGTTGAATTGGTGCAAGAAGTTGTCCAAAAATTTCATGCGACCTATGAAGCTGTTGAGCTATATTACGATTTCCTGCGTGAATTAAAATACTGTGAATATTATGGAGTGGCCAATGCATTTGAACTAAAGTGTGAATTCCAAGCTCTATTGACTAATATATGGTCTAAGAAGTTCAACTAACTTCTTGGAAGTTAGCTACTTTTTTGTGATTGTCGATTGAGATTACTAGCATGATACAAATTAGATGCTTTTGTGAAGCCAACTGAAGAAGCCAAAATAGTTATATGTAGAGCAAAATGGATTTAGTGGGATTTCAAATAACTTCTTGGAAGTTACTTTTTTGTGATGTCGAAAGATGCCAAAATAGCTATATGTAGAGTGAAATGGATTTAGTGGTTGACCTTATATTCCAAACCTTAGTTGTCATAGATTATGTTTATATTGTAATGCTATTGTACATATTGATCTCTATAGTTCTAATTTTAATGAAGAGAACTTATTGTAATACTTGTGTCCCCTTATTTTCAATATTATTTTGAACTATAACCTTAAGTCTAACAAATGTATAGTGCAATGTTATAAAAAATTATGATATATTTAAACATCATTGTAAAAATTCACCCTTGCAACATTTACCTATGTACAACATTGCGCTTAATATTGAGAATTTTGAGGAAGCTATGTGAACAAGGCAAGGTGTATGTGATGTGTAGGAAGATGGAGTTGAATTGGTGCAAGAAGTAGTTTGGAAATTTTATGCAACAAGTCAAGCCCTTAAGCTATATTACGGTTTCCTTTATGGGTTAAAGTATCATGAATATTTTGGAGTGGCCAATGCATTTGAGCAAAAATGTGGTTTCCAAGTTTTATTGAGTGATATTTGGTCTTAGAAATTCAACTAACTTGTTGGAAGTTAGTTACTATATTGTGATGTTGACCAAGATCACTAACATTATACACATTAGATTTTTTTTGGAAACCAAATGAAGATTCCAAAATAGTAATATGTAAAGCGAAAAGGTTTTAGTGGTGGACCTTATATTTGAAACCTTAGTTGTTATATATTATGTTTGCATTATAGTGCGATTGTGGAAATTGTTTTGAATAGCACTAATTTTATTCAATATAGATTATAGGACATATTCAAGGAAAATATTTCTCCTCACAATTTGATATTTTTTGACTATTACGCACTTCAACACTTGTGTATTCTTATTCTCAACAATATGTTGAGGTATATGTTTTGTGAAACAAAAACACATGCCACTCCTATTCAAGCACCATCTTACACATGATATAATTTTGCAGGGTTAGTCAACTTCCATAGACCATGGCTACAATATTAACCACAAATGCAATTAAACTTATCCATGATGGGAATCAAGGGTGCAAACCTAATGTGCAAATTTTATCTATTTCTAACTTTAGGCATGGCCATGAATGCAAAAACTGCTACAAGGTAGAAATGTCTGATGGGGCCTACAAACTAAAAGCATCGTTACCACAAAAATACAATCATTACATAGCCTTAGGTGAAATTTCAGTTGGAACGATAATACGGTTGACAAAATATATTTGTCCCAAATCGAGTGGGTCTCGGTGAGTAAAGGAATTGTTAATTTTTGAAAAGAAAATATTATGAGCTTTTTAGCTTGTTCCTTATATTGCTAATTCTTATTCTTGTGTTGCACATGTATAGGTGGATTGTCATTGTGAACCTTGAGATTGTTTCTACAAACCAGGATATAATCGGTGAACCTACTTCACTTTATATGGAACAAGAGCACCATATAGAACAGGTAATGGGAAATTCCTCAGATCCACATGTGAAACCTGAGACACTTAGCACTACTAGAGTATAACCTCCTATGAGAAGATTATTTGGCATGAATCCTTCTAGGGGTGAAATGAAAGCACCAGTCACAGTTACACCTATCAAAAGTTTGAACTCTTTTCAACAAAGATGGACTGTCAAAGGTCATGTGACTGCCAAAAAGGATATTTGCTAGTACAATACCTAGAAAGGTACAGATCAACTTTTCACCTTCAACATCATTGACATAGAAGGGGTTGAAACACATGTGACTTGTTTCAATGAAGTTGTTGATCTTCATTATGAAAATATTACTATTGGAAAAACCCATATGTTATCTGGTGGTGTAGTAAAGGCTGCTAATAAGCTTTACAACAAGTTAAATAGTGGGCTAGAAATTTCCTTGTCAATAGACTCAAAGGTCACTCTTTGTGAAGATGACCATTCTATTCCAAAACACTTATTCTCCTTTACACCTATCAATGAACTTGCAAAGAAGAGTAACAATTCAACTATTGATGTTATTGGAGTTGTCACTTGTGTTAGTCCAAGCTCGAAAATTAGGAGAAGAGATGGATAGAGGTCCTAAGGTGCACAATATCCTTGTTGGACATGTTTGAGGCAATAATAGATATCACTCTATGGGGCACAATAGCAGAGAAGGAAGGTGCTCGTCTTCAAGAAAAATATCACCTACAAGAAACAACTATTCTCACTATTAAAAATGGACGATTCTGCGAGTACAATGGAAAGGTCTTGAGCACATCAAGCAATACAAATTTATTTATAGACCTTGACATACAAGAGAAAGAACAACTACAAACTTGGTTTGAATGAAGTGGGGCTAATATTCTATCACCTTCAACAAAGTTTAGCAATCCATCCATGCCTGCCACAAGAATAACAATTAGGGATGTTCAAGAACAAATGCTACATAGAGTGCATCATCTCCAATGTACAATAAATGCAACATTGTTGTTCATAAAATCTGAATCATTTTGCTATCCAGCATGCCCTAATGTAACGAGGGGAAAACAATGCAAGAAAAAATTGGTGCAAACTAAAGATGAAAAGTGGTTTTTCTCAAAGTGTCACATAGCATGTACCTCTTGTAATTATAGGTACATACTACAAATAAGGCTGTAGGACCACATAGATATGCTATGGGCAGTTGCATTCGATGAAGGAGCATCAGAACTCATGGAAATGTCTGCAGAGAAGCTATACTCTCTATAGTTTGAGGATGACATAGAAAGGGATACTCAGTAGGTAATAAGAAACATGTTGAACAAAAAATACTTGTTTACTTTGACAAATAGAAATGAAACATACAATAATGAAGAACGTTTGAAGGCAACTATCACAAAGGTTGAGCAGGTTGACTTCACTGCAGAGAGCAATATCTTACTTTCTAATATCAAAGAAATGTGTAGTGACAAGAATGACCAACAACATTATACGGTTGAGAAGAAATCTGAGCAACATAGGAGTCTTTCTGTGGTTGTTGATTTGGAATCATAGGGTCTAGGGGCATCCTCTCTAGGTATCTCAAATGGTGGGCTTGATTATGTTGTGCAAGATTACCATGTTGGTGGGGTAGCACAAGTGGAAGAGGATTGGATTTCTATAAAGGGAAAGGAAGCTAAATCTTCTAAGCCTTCTTTTGACATGACTCTCCACTCCCACAAGAGTAGCTCTAAATGTAAATCTTGATGGTTCTTGTTTGGGGTCTACTTTTTGGCTGGTTGTAAGTTATTTTCCTTGCAACTTTCTTTTTGGTTGTGGTTCGTTGGCTTTCAATGCCTTTTTGACCCATGGTTCTCTATGCTCTCATGGTCTTTATGTTAGGACAAATTTTTGGTTCAGGGTTCTAGATCCTTTCAAAATTTGTTTGTATAGGGTTTCCAGTTCCTTCAAAACCTGCTTTTTCCTTAATCAAAAACCATACGATCAATATATTCTATTATAAGATAGCATTATAGTTGATGGTTTTGTTCAAGTGACAAAATGTATTCAATTATCCAACCACATGTGTCTTGTCCAAAAAATAATTCTGCTCCCTTCAATATTGTGTGTTTGAAGTATAACTATAATAGTAAAATCTCAGTAAAATAAAAGTAGCAATCTGTATGTGTTTTCTTATGTCTATATATATGTGGAATCTACTTCTTCTACCATTGTAGGACTTGGTTATTTTGACATGATGTGATCTACAACTATCTTAAAACTAAAATTTAATAGATATTAGTTCTAAAAACTATGAGTTGAATATGTAGTTATTGATTTTCTATTTTTTAAATTTTATTTATATAAATATATTTAATTGGGTTGCTTAACTAAGAAATTGTATTCTTTTACCTTAATATACCTTCCTTCAATTTTATTGAATTGTGTGGAGAACATTAAATTAGGATAATTTCCATTATATATATGTATGGGTGTGTGTGTGTTTGTTTGGATGTATAAATATTCAAAATGTACTTCTTTTAGCATTGTACACTTTACATATGTTGTGTTCATGCCACATATAGTTGTTCAAGTGTGTTTATGCTTCCCTTATTACTAATTCAGCCTTACATTCCCACAATACAAATGGCAGACCAATGCCCCGAAACAAGCCAAGCTTGCTTGTAACAACTAGAGATTATAAGACAACAAACCCAAAAAAGAAAATGGGATTGCTATGCTCGACATAAAGAAGTGATAGCCACCCGAAGGTGGATGAAAAAATTTCACTCTAGCCAAATTGACCCCCACCAAAGAGAAGCACAAAGGCTAGACAATCGTGAGAGAAACCACAATTACTATGCTCATCATAGAGAGGAGATAACGGCACAGAAACATATTAAACATTTACAGAAACATACATGTCAAGGTCAACATATGCAAACACAACAAGATATAGAAGATCGAACATCATTCAGCAAAACTGCTACCTTCATAAAAATAATGAAAAGCTTTCGACAAAAGATAGATGCACTTTCCAATAGGAAAACTACCCAAGCATGCTTCTTAATCCATCGAACACTCATGCTACTTGCAAAATATGTTTTAATGAGAGAGGTATACATCGATTCTCCTCACTCAACAACATGGACCCAGGAGAGCAACCTGTTGTGCTGAAAAGACTGACCCAAGTGGAGGAAATGCTCATTGCTAGAGTGAACCCAATACTACAAGTAACCCATACTCCTGGAGGGTAGTATAAATATAATGGTCACACAATTAGCTTCCCACAAGATATCAAAAACATTGCAAAAGTTCTCCCTCGAAGCATAGAAGACTTGGATGTGCTCATAGTTCAAAGGCTACACACTATAGGAAATTTCTATGATTGTTATGTAAGTAGATGTCACATTAGAGATGCATTGCAATACAAAGTGAAATATGACCCATACTATAATGATGTTTCCATAAGTGTTGATGGCTTGGCTCAAATTCCTGAAGTTAGCACAGACATTTCAAGCGTGTTGAATACCATTGCTACTAGTGAATGTACAGGGGTGCCAAATAGTGGGAACACCATTGATGAAGATGAAATTGAGGAGAGCATAGTACACACATCATCATTTATGGCTAAGTTTCCAAATAGACATCGTGAGATAGAAATTATTAAGCAAGCACTAGACCTTGAGGACAACACAAATACCACTATAGATTGGCCTGAGATGAACTCATCACAAATAAATGAATACAATACCAAAGGCTTACTTGATATGGCATTTCCAACACTCTTGCCCAATGGTGTTGCACTACAAATGCAACCACAGATTAGGGAAGTCTGAATGCATGAGTATGCATTGCACTTGATGAGGTTCCATGAACAAAGGTTTGGGAGGCATCCAAGGTTTCAATATTTTATGCTCAATCTTATGTTGTGACATCATGGCCAAGGGCTTGCAACAGTTTTCATTAAAAAAAATGTTGAAGAAAACATCCCCACAACTATTGAAAACCTTTGTGCACACTTGAAAAACCTCCCTGACACACAATTAGCTGAACAACTCATGCACTTTGGATCTTCAATTCGAGGCACAAGACCATATTGGAACAAGTGTCATTATGAGCTAACAAATATGATCAACCAGATAGGGTCTCCCACTCTATTCTTCACATTGAGTGCAGCAGACACAAAGTGGCCAGACCTACAATGATTGCTCTCAAATGATACAATAGTGGAAATGCAAACAAACAAAAAATGCTTGGACAATGTAATCAATAATCCCTACACCACATCATTATATCTGCACCAATGATTTACAGTATTTCGTGAAGAGGTCATCCAAAAACTTCTTGGTGAGAAAGATTATTGGTATAGATATGAATGGAAACATCGAGGCACTGAACATGTGCATGGATTCCTCTAGCTTGAAAATTCACTAGACATGGATAAAATTGATTGGGAGAACAACACAAATGTTGAACAGGCAAGGAAATTCTTTGACAGGTATGTAAGTGCTTGGAACCCTCACCTTGCTTCACTTAGAAACAACACAGTCTACCATCCTCAACATGATGACCCATGCATGCTAGACACAACTCAGATATTAGCTACAGATCCCTCTCATTACTATGAGGAGATAATCAACCATGTCCAGAGGCACACAAAATGTAGAGAGGGAACATGCTTACGCAAAAAGGGGAAACAACTATAGTGTTGATACAAAGCTCCATGGAAAGAATAGATTGTATCTACCTTATCATGTGAAGATAATGGGAAGAAAGAATATGAACCTGCAAGAAATGATGATACGCTAAACATACATAATCTAGAAATTCTTTTGATATGGAGAGCCAACATAGATTGCCAACCAGTTATCTCACGAGCACTTGTACTAAAATAGATTGCCAAGTATGCGTCAAAAGCAGAGAGAGCATCTGAGTCTTATACTAATATGTTAACAAGAATATCTGCATGCTAGAGAACAGATGACCTATTTGTCATAAAATTTCAAAAATTCATGATAGAGCTTGTTGCAGAGCGTGATATAGGAGCCCAAGAAATATGTCATGCTTCACAAATTACCGCTTGTTGTTTTTAATCAACTATTCATGTCTTCTAATTTTGGTCGAAAAGTGTTCCAATGAATAACAAGACAAATAGGTGAAATCCACCTCCATACGACCTACCTGCATTCCTACATTAATCGGCCTGAAGAAATGGAAAGAATAACGCTACTTGAATTTGTAAGATCTTTCTCCTATTCTGCAAGGCGCAAAGGATGCAAATAGAAAGAGAGAGAGGTAAAAGCGATTGTTAAAGTTTTCCCAAAGTTCTACAACATCCCAAAGGAGGACTCAGACAACTTTGAAACTTTTTGCTGGAGTGAGCTACTATTATACAAACATTTTCAAAGAATAGAAAGTGAGGTAGGGCTTACTAAAGATACAATAATTGCAAATTGGAAGAAAATGTATGCAACCAAATATGATGTATGGCATGTTAATTGTACAGTTGAAATGGAAGCAACCACTAAAGAAGAAGATGAGAGTGATACAGAGATGGACACAATGGATACAATAGAACTTAACGAATGGGAATTGTTTTCACAAATGGGTCCCTCAAACAATGTAAGTCTAAATGAACTTTAGATGCTTGGTAGGCGTGAGTTTGATAGCAACAATAAATGGGATCAACTAGCAATACCCCAAGATCTTCATGAAATTGCCACCAAGTTCATACCCATGAAAAAGACATGTAGCCAAGAAGAGACTATGGTAGGGAACTTGGATATCCCAGACTATAAACTATCAGCACAACAAAAACTAGCACTCACAATTATCATTGACCATATTCAATGCCCCTCAGAAAAATTGTTACACATGGTTATTCAAGGAACAACAGGGACAAGAAAATTGTACCTGATTGCCCGCATAAGAAAAGCACTCACAAGTATGAGCCCAGAACAAAAAAACTATTTTCTCACATTAGCTCCTACAGTGGTGGCTGAATTTAACATTCATGCATCAACTATACATTGAATGCTCTAAATCCCTATTAAAGACATGAACCCACTACAAGGACACACATTAACAAGATTTCAAGAAGATATGAAACATATAAGATACATTTTGATAGATGAGATGAGCTTCATAGGTCCAAAGTTGCTACTGAAAATAGACACAAGACTTTGTGAGGCATACCCACACCAACAACATGTACACTTTGGTAGAGTGTCTATAATATTGATCGATGACCTCGCCCAATTGCCACTTGTAATGGACAAACCTCTATACACATCCCACTCAACTGCAAAAAACATTGTGGAACTGATTTACAACTGTTGTCACCTTACAAACAGTCTTTCGTCAACAAGGTGAGACTTCAGCACAACAAATATTTCATCAACTATTGCAAAACATACATAATGCAGAAGCGACAGAAGAAGATTGGCACCTTTTAATGACATGAACAGACAAGTAGCTCACATCAAGAGAAAAAGAAGAGTTTGACAATTCAATGCACTTGTTTGCTACAAATGATTTAGTTAGACTACATAACAGAAGAATGTTAAAATCATTGAATTGTCCAATTGCAATCAGCATTGCAACAAGCACTCGATGTGGAATGGATACTGTAGCTAACGATGAACAGCTTGAAAAAGAAGTATTGCTTTATAAAGGGTAATGCATAATGCTCACATCCAACATATGGACACAAGTAGGACTAGTGAATGAAGCTCTTGGCGAAGTTGTTGAAATCATTTATGGTCTAGGTTCCAAACCGCCAAATGTTCCCATGTATGTTGTAACAAGGTTCGACACCTACAACGGGCCACCATGGAATGGGCTTTACCCCAAGAGAATACCAATAATACCTATTTCCCTAGGAAATAGAAAGAAAATACCTCTCACAATGGCGTGGGCTATTACCATACACAAAGCTCAAGGCCTAACACTACAAAAAGCAATAATTGATATTGGTAAAATAGATAGGCAAGGACTAACATTTACAGCCATATCTTGAGTTCAATCATTAAATGATCTTCACATTCAACCACCATTCTCTTTTGAAAGATATTCCAAAATGCAAACCAATCGATTCGCAATCATAAGGGAACGAGAGGAGGCCCGCTTACAACAACTATGTCTCTCCTAAACCAAGGTACACACCTCTCATTCCTATCTATCTACTGTCTCTCCTAAATTCCCATGGTTCATCAATACCATTGTTACAAATTTCTCTCTTGCAAAAATCTCCTTCGAGCACTTACAAATCATTGCAAAATTCACACTTCTAAGCTTAAAATTGGTGCTACAATTTGATTGCAACAATGCCTTATCTACACACCTAACCACCCCGTTGCTTTCATTATGCAAACCTTGAAGACAAATCCTTCAGATCACAAAAGCTCATTGCCACAAAAAAAATACACCGCTTCTACATGTACATGATACAATACTAGTGTATGTTGGCCTATCGACATAAGTATTGCACCTCATTGGGGTGCAAGTGCTAGTACCTAATTGTTATAGAAACTATGAGGGGAGTTTTGAGAGATTGAAATGATTTGTACCTTGTAGAAAAATTGATGTTTCTATGCTACAAAGGACTCATTCACCTCCAATGATGAATGGGTACCTAAGAGGTTTTTCTGAAACTAAGATCATAGTGGTATTTATTCATGTCCGCACTCTTAAAATCTCGATTATCAACTTTTAGAAGTTTGTAGGTGATTTTGTACCTTCAAATAGTTTACTTTTCACTTTAGATGACAACTTTTCCAATTTTCATACAGACTTGCTCCACCTTCTCTTCAACTTGTTTTTAGTGAATGGCGGTTTTCCTTGGTCAAACCCCTTGTAGGTAATTAAACCAAATGATTAAATGAATGAAATGAAGCATGAAACATGAAATATGCAATTGATATCACCTTGGATGATGTCATGTTAAAAAAATCTACAAACTAACATGTAGTGGCCATGAATAATATAGATCTTGGATCCTTGAATATGATGTGAACAATTCTTGCAAGTATATCTTCAATGCTAGATCCACTTCTTAGCTCAACAACATGCATGGATGCATCAAACCATTATCATGATGAATTTATCTTGAATTGCTGCAATGGACTCTTTAAATCTACCTTGAAATGCCTTATGAGTGCTCTTGTAATTCTCTAATGCTTGTAAACTTGAATTCTTCAAGGTGTAGAATGAATTGCTAGGAGAAACAATGTGAATTAACTCCTTATTTATACTAAATTAGGAGATTAACTCTGAAATTCAAACAATTAAGACCAACACCAGAAACGGAAGTTAAAATCATTAAATTCCTATTGGAATTAAAATTAAATAGGTGGTCCTTATTAAGGGAGGACCCACCTTCCACCTAGGGTGAACGGGTCATGGCTCAGTTTTCTAGGGCCTAACCTCAAGGGATGGAAAGAGCATCAAAAACCCATTTCAGTTCAACTCAAAAAGGGGGTCCTATTAAGGGAGGACACATTCACCACCTAGGGTGAATGGATCCTGGCACCATTTTCCATGACCTAAACTTTCCCAATTAAATGTTTTATTGTTTAAATTATGGGTGCCAGGATATATCTTTGGGACGTGTCAAAAATAAGTTTTAAGTTTAAATTAAAACAAGTTAATTAACTCCAATTAACCACAATTAATTAAGACAACCCTAGATGAATGTTAAATTTCTTTACAACACTTTACAACACTTAAATAAGGTAAAAATTTAAATATATTTTATCATAAAAGGGCCCATTCAGCTTAATTAATTAAATAAATCCTAGAAAAGTGTGAAATTGTGTTACAACACTTTACAACACCTTTGCAAAGGACCAATTAAGGCATGTTTTAATCAAATAAATGTCCTAGAATGATGTGATTATGTACAATGGATTACAACACTATTCCAAGACTCCTATAATTAATTTTTAATGTTAATTATCAAACCAAGGGAAAAAGGCTACCTTTTCTATTACTACAAAAGTATTACTTTAAATATATTTAATTTGATTATTAAATTTATTTATTTTCTTGTTAATGTCAAATTTTCAATGAAAATCAAGCTCTCAGTTTTACACATGTGGAAAAATAGTATATTATCCAAAAAAAAATCTAAAAAGTATTTATGCTGTTGATATTAATGTCCTTGATCCAATAAAAAAAGATTGAATTTCAATACATACAAAAAAGTTATGTGTTAGCAAGTAAACCTATGTCTAAATTATAATTGGTTTCACTTCAAAACTTAATTAAGAAAAAATAATTCAATAAAACATTATGAAACCAAATGCATGCCCTAGATATCGAAGCTAAAAAATTAAATTCAAAAAATCTAGGACTTTCTCCTTCATAGAAACAAAGTTGTGTTAGAAAGGCCACATCACTCTTTAAAAATGTTGTTTACTATTAAAAACTAGTTTTTGAAGGAGATGGAAAAATAAATCCAATTTGATTCCAAAATTTAAAAAATAATGTATTTAAAATCTATAGACAAAATATCACAAATCGCTAGTTTGCATCATCTTAAAATTCCTCGTGGTTTAGCAGCTATAGGTGCCCAAAAGTGATGATTTAGTTAAAAAAATCATTTCAATGTCAAGTTTGGCCAAATAAGGTTACCCACTATTGTAGGATCACCCCTCATGGTAAAGAGTAGATGAGACTCCCTCCATGACTTGAATCCATGGTCTATGAAGAAGTACATATATGGAACAGGTGTAGGCATGAAATGGATAAGGATAGGAAAATCCATTTTTCATACCTTAATGAGTAGCGTAATTGTACCCAATGATTTCCTACCAACATTATCAATTCCATAAATAGAAATATTATCAATTTTCATATGTGGTTTATCCACACCCATCGTATCTAAAAGATCAATTCTATAATTATTCAAATTTGATCTATTATAAATTAGAGTAAACTTAATTATTTTATCATTAATGATGATAACAATCATGAGAGAATGAGTTTTATTTTGGATCATAGTACAGGGTAATTCATGTTGAGGAAACATAATATCCAACTTTTTGGTCTTCATACCATCTAACAAGGTTGCTACATAATTTAGTAGAATACAAGGTCGTACGATAATCTTCTACAAAGCCTCTTGTAGGTTAGTGAAATTTGAATTAAGTCTTAAAGAGAGATCTTGGTTGGAGGATTAAGAAGGTTCACAGGAAAATATACACTTTATCATTAGGTCGAGGAAGACTATTTAATACATGCAAATACTAAGTGGTGGGGTGAACTAGTCTTTTCAAAACATAAACTATTCAAAAAACTCAAACTTCTTTACTAGATCATAAACTCTCAAAACAGATCAATAATAAAGAAAGTTATAGCAATTTAATATCTTAATTAGGTCAGTAACCCACAACAATGAAAGATACACCACTTCAACCCTTAACCAGATCAACAATGATGAGAAATAAAATAACAATCATACATACACAAGATAACACCAAATTGATGTGGAAACTACAATGAGGGGAAAACCATGCTAAGAATTTACTCATAATATAGTAGATCACTTCTTACAAAATTACAATTAGGCTCACTTCCAAGGACTTGTAGGCTAAGGTATACAACCTTAGGGATAAATTTGTAAGGACCCAATGAGATTCACTATCTAAAAGTAGGATACATGTAGATTATAATATTATAATATTTATTAACACAACATTCTGCCGACTCACTCTTCTCACTAACTCTGATCTAAAATTTCCTTGCATTTATATACACTGCAATACCTCAAAACTTTAATTATGTTGTCCAAGAATAATATAGATAATGATTTCAACAATTCAGCCACAAAATCATAATGCGGTCCTATCCAAAATATAGAGGGAGAAAAATCAATCTTATTACATCTTCCAATGTGATCCAAAATATCTCACACGTTGGTGCACATCAACTGAAGTTGACAACAAGGAAGTGTCTAGAAGAAAAATTTAACACATAACAATTCGACATAAAAACATACTTCAAATTGAATTAAAGTAATGTGGTCCCCAGAAATATAATTCAAGACCCAAATTCATCTTAACATAAATTTATATGCTAGTGAAAACCCTCGAGCACATACCACAAGCAAGATAACAAGTCCTATCATCAAGAGATCCACAAAAAACCAAGAAATCCAATTCAAACATAATGAAACACTGAAATAGATCAACCACTGATGTGTGGATCATAAAGGGATGTTCCAGGAATATCCAACACCACTTCTAGACACTTCTTTCATATTGCCATGCCACGAAAAACTACCGCAGACCAAACAAAAACATAATACTTCACCCCAAAATCAAATAATACATAACCAAAATATATAGTTCATTAACAAATCAACTTTGTTATAAATCTGAAATAGATTGAATAACCAAGATGTTCTATGAGAGAGATAAGCTATAAAATTGTAAATGAAATAGGACAATTGTAGACCCAAGATTTCAAGAGATATGCAAATGTCAAGATGACAATATTGCATTACGAGCTCAAAGAAAATATGTAGAATAATGATTACATGCATCTTCCAATGGGCATGCGGGAAAGTGCCACTCAGACTGCTTCTAAGAACTTAGAAAGTTCCTAGTAAAGGTGGATGTAGCTGGAGATATTTTCCAAGACGTTCCAAGATAAAAATGGCACTAAATTAGAGCTAATTATTGAGCACACATGTGAAATTGGTAAAAACAATTATGGTCATTAAATTTGTCAGAAGCTACTACACATCAGAAGGTAAAATTGAAGTAAGGTAGGGTAAGGGCTGATATTCTAAAGATAAATCATTATCGTTCCACACGGTGTTGCTATAATGAATTACAAGTAAGTTATTTTCTACGAGCAGCGAGTAAATGTGACATGACAGGTTTGGTCAAGAAATTAAGTGTATTGTTAATATTCAAGTTAAAGTAAATGCTTATTTCACTCGATTTTATTGATTTGGGACAAGTATCAAATGCATGCTTTTAGTTTTGTCATCAATAATAATCTAGATTATCTAGTCATTGATTTTCTTGAAAGTATGATCAATGGTTGAGATTTAAAACTGTGATAATTAATTGTTAATGCTCCTACACAAGATTTCCTAGAGAATTAATGAAAACTCACACCAACTACTCTATTTAATGAAGACCACCTACTTGATTATTCTCACCTTCTAATTGTGAGAATTAGGAGTCTGGAAGAAGGCATGTTTTTGAGTTTGATATTTCTAAGTAGGGTGGTATCTTTCCTCTGAGAAAATTGGGTAAGTGGCTAAGTAAGGAAATGGCAAATGTGAGTGTGAATGTTAGCCTGATTTTTCAGTCTAAGAGGCTTAATCCTCTTGAATTTTAGGAAATTTCTCCCTGAGGTGATCAAGATATGCCAATGATACCTATGACACAAAATAATAAAATGAGAGTTGCCAAGAACTCAGCACGAGGTATTCTCAAACATGCCTATCATCTAGGAGGTTGAATTGTCTTGGAGGAGTTAGCCAAAGGTAAGGATAATAAAGTTGGGAGGCCAAAAAGGGAGGTTGGAAGAATTAATAGGTATCACTGAGCTTAGATGGGATGTCATCATTCTCCCATTGAGATCTTAGATGACTCCTCTAATAGTGGAAATGAGATTTACTCAAGTTACCATCAGTATCTCATGGTTATGAAGGATTGGGTTGATTTTGAGGAAAAGGTGGTGATGGCTACTCGATTGACAATAAGAACACTGAGTGGGAACACCTACTTTGTTGATGACAAGGCGAAGTAGCATCCTATTTCTTTTCCTAGTGGATGCTTGGAATTTTGGGTTCTTTGTGTTAATTTTCTTTCTTTCTTGATTTTTTATGAAGATGGATATTTGTTTACTTATGCTCTTTGTGCTGATGGTGATGTTTCTCAGATTCGAATGAATTTACATGTTTTTGGTGTTGTGATAGCGACACTTTTTGAAGAATGTTGGGACTGCTCTGGTTAACGATTTTTTGAGCTCTTTTTTGTTCTCCCTTGACTTACAAATGATGATTTTTCAATAAATTAGAAAATATTCTCACTTTCTATTGAAATTCATTTTGAAATGAAAGTGAAATATGAAATGTAAGTGTAATTCAACCCAGTGCTTGTTGCTTCCTTGTCTTATAAAATAAATTTCAACATTGGTTATAGAAGAGAGGTCATGTGGTCAGGACGTCCATATGTATTTCATTCTAAGAGAGATATACACAAAAGAGAAATGTATATTAGGTTTGTCCAATAATATGTTCTAGGAGAAATATGGTTTTGATAACAATATAGATAGAAAAATGATACTAAATTTTTGTACATTTCTCTCCTATGTACAAATCATATAAACTATGAATAATATAATCAAAGGTTATCTTATTTGTCTCTATTGAATTCTAATAGATGTGTTGTTTAATTCTTGCCTATCCATTTAATGAATATATGTAAATTCTTGAACATAACAGTGGGTTTGATATAAGTCTTGTGTGAGGATACTAGTAAGAATTTAATCATGGAAATAACTTCTGGGATATTGTAATGCAATATTTTCAAGGTTGTGGGTATTTTTCTAAAATACAACATTGTTATCTAGTCATATTGGTTTATGGTTCGACTCAATTTCCCAAAATATAGCACTAGTTTGGCATACTATTCATGCTCCAACTATGGTTACCAACTTGACTAGTGATCACAAAATATAATCAAATCATTTATGGAATTCTCTTTGGGTGTGTGGGAATGTTAAAGGAATTATATCTTCTTTTATTTTGGTAGTGACTACTCTAAAGATTAGTCAAAATCGTCAAGGTATGGTTCCTCCAAAACATTTAAGGAGAATCATTTGTTTTTTTTGTGTTTGATACTAAATACACACTAGTATCTATGAGCACATTTGTTTAGGATCATGCTCCTAGGTTTCATAGAGCCTAAAGTGAAGAAGTGAAGACCCAAAAGCCTTTACTTATGTGTTGGCCAATCCTTTCCCTTATTGATAATTGTCCTTGGAAATTTTATAGGTTTGTGGTAAGAATAAGTTTGGTTGTAAAAAAATAACCAACAGTTGCAAAAGAGGGTTTATGTATTGAATGGAGTTATAACCAATATCAAGTTGTTTGGAAATGTATATACATCGTATGGCATTAAGAAGCTTTATGGAATATATTACTAGGTTCACAAATTTTAGTTGGGTTTGCAGAAATGTACCTGATGGGTATAGAAAAATATTTAGCAGTTATCTGATAGAATGGTGTTGACTAAATTCATACCCATTGCGGAAGGAATGCGCATATTCATAAGGTATGATTGTGGAGATAACTGGAGTTGTCGTTGAGTGAATTCCATAATCTTATCAAAATAAAACTAATTTCCAAATACTTGCAGAAAGATGCCTAAATTATTTCAAATCCATAGTGTAGAAAACTATATATCATTTGGAATCCATTATTTCAAATTACTGTAAAAAGAGATCTAAGAAAATATCACATTATTTTTCAAAATGCAACAAACTTAAAAACTATCCACTGAGGATTAAAACATTTAAGAACTTGATCAAGATGCAAAAAAAATTACATCCGATATTTCAGATAGTTTTAAAATACTTAGAAAATAGAAGTCAATTAATGGAATAAACCATATATCGTGATCTTCACGTCGGGTTCACCATTTTGTACATGTTGAAAAATTGAAACTTAAATAATTTGAATTATAAATCCAAATCAACTTCTCAACATAACATCAATGAAGCACCTCTAAATGAAAACACATGTAATATGTAACTAACTATTCAAACTAACACAACATGAGAATTCAAAAGAAATCGAACTCCATTGTTATCCTTTTCCACAATATTTTGTTATTTCTCTTAGATTATTTTATAAGAAAAAGCACAATAAGCTATACAGAGCTGGATTTTGACCAGAATGAGATTAGAGTTGTGTATGCTTTTTGGTGAAAATAAGAGGCTTTTATAGATACCCTCATGGGAAAGATCCACATCTCAGGAAGAATGTGGGATAAATGAATGAGATGGTGAAATTCATTTTGAAATTAATTGAAATGGATTAAAATGAAATTAAATAGATTTATGATATAACATATGGTAAAAGCATAAAATAAAGTGCATTTGCGAATTTAAATTATTTATTTGGTGAAAATAGATATAATGATTAATGATTTTATGAATTTAAATTATTTAACAAAATATGTGAATGGATAAATGTTCATGTATGAATGCAAATGATATTTTAATGATCAATCCAAATATCTTTAAATTAAATATGCAATATTTTAATGAATTTATCAAGATATGAATATGCACCAAATTTAATTGATTTATGAACATGTAGATGATTAATGAAATGATAAGGATTAGTGAAATATGTAAATGGATCATGTAAATAAAATGCATAAATTTTTAAATGATTTTGTGGACTATATAAATGGATGATGATTAATGTGAATGCAAATGATATTTTAGTCATTAATGCCTAAATGATAAATGCTTATAATATTTGAATTGTTTTCTAAAGATAGAGATGATGGATAAAAATAATTATAAGGAAATTTTTATGCATCTACACCTACATGCTAACCTAATTCAAGTTATTATCCTGGCGATAATAGAAGACTAAAACTTGAAGAGCTTCAATGAGCAATTGAAGTTGATATTCATTGATTTCAATTATAATTTCCTAGTCAATCACTACCTTCCACATGCCTTGATATGATTGGTCCCTTGGATTCTCTCTCTTGTATTTGTCTGATCTTATCTATGCCTTGTGTTCTACAAAAGGCTAAAGGATGTTTTTTAAAGTTATGTTCAGAATTTGTGGATGTCAAAAGAGCCAAAAATTCTCTAAGTTTTGTTCTTTTCTCCTATTTTTTGAATCATTCTGATCTATAAAGTTGTATGCAAATAGAAATTATTTTATATCAGAGCCTTTTTGATAGGTACCTATCTCATGAATCTTTTATAGTTGTTCTGTTAGTTCAGCCAAACAAGATTGTATCCTATGTCGTTTAAGGGTGCATATAGTACCTACTTGGTTTCCAAAATAAAACCCTCTCTTTAAAATCTCACACTATTTTATATGTAGTTGTGAAGCAATCTGGCGAAGTATAAGGAGGTTTTCTTTGATTTAATTAATTCTTTGGGGCATGCGTAGTGAATAACTAGGAGAAATTTTAATTTCTAACATTTTTATGCTTTATTTTAGAGTAGATGTTTAATTTTTGAAAATGTTCCAAAAAATATATAAATGGATGGAAATTTATTGAAAATATTTCATTTTTCTATGGAATTGTTGAATTCTTAAAGCTAAATCTACTTAAGTGCTAGCAAATGAAATTGTTGATATTCATGAAATATTATTGCAAATCTTTTGATTACATGATATTTGTTCCTAAGATCCAAATCAAAAACTCAGTGTCTAATATATATAATTCTAAACAACATATTCCCTTTGAGATTAACAACAAAATCACATCATACCCTAGAGCGAACCTAGTATGATCATGACCTGATTACCAGAGACTTGGGATTGAACTAAGTCAATATTTTTTTCTATTAAGGCAAGTCACCCCTTTAGATTTTCTTGTTCCATATATTTCAAGAAGGATAGTCTCTTTGTGGTTTTCTTGTGAAGATTTTTATTAACCCTATTACTACGAGTGAAATCATCATCAACAAAAGTTGGCACTAGGAGGGCATATTTTGATTTCTTTTTAATCTAATCTCGAGTTTAAGAAGAAATATTGTAAAGTGAAATTTAATAGAAGAAAGTATTTCGGTATGGAAGTTGAGAAAATTTGGAAAAAATTTAACCAGAAATTACATCCTTTGAGTTTGCACACCTTTGGTAGAGTCACTGAGTGTAGAAGTCATGATACAACTGATCATAGTGAAATTGATTGTGATTTTTTTTTTTAATTAGGGTAAGCTTGGCCATGTGTAATGTAATTTTGCTAACAAAAGAAGTCATAAATTCTAGAAGAAAAGAGTCATTAGTGAAAATTACGTGCAACCGTACTAAAACTAGCAAAATAAGAAAATTAGCTAATACATCAAAATAGTTGGATAACTACAATTATTATAATAAAAATCATAACACGTTACAAAAAAATAAATGAGAATGTTGAGATTTCCAAATTTCACATCAGAAATGAGGAAACACCATTAATGAGTCATCCTCCTCCTTATATGTGGAAAATGAAAATGAAGAAAAGGAGTTGGAAAATCAAATAGGAGACACATATATTTTACCCCAAGTTGAAAATTTACAAGATAAAAAAGGAAATGAACAAAGTATAGTGACAAACCATGAACCGAGGTTGGAAGAAGGTAGAGGATGGTCACATCTAATGAAGTGTATGCAATCAACCTTTAATGAGGTCATTTTCATACATATGAGCCAACTCATTGGTAAGTACACCTTTGAATTCATGATCATCAAACCCATAAAGTTTAAAATAATTCATTGTTATAATAGAATTGCTAAGATTTTTCTAAATAAATTAAAAGATAAGCCTACTGTAATTCATACGAAAATTACAATGGAAATAGTCATATAAATAAGAATTATTTTTCTTGTTAGGGTTAATCGCTTTTTAGATTAGAAGCCTGTTTAGTCAGCGTTAGATTTTTTTAGTGTTTGTTTTGTTTTATTTACTTTTCTTTACTTTTGTTTTTCTTTTTATTTCTATTTGGCCCTTGAATTTATAACTTCTACTTAACTTATCTTGCATGCATGAGAGTTAATCCAAACATTTATAAAATGATATAGCCAAATGCAAAATAATAAATCCATACACAGTAAATACACACTTTAACATGTGCTAAGAGCTCTATGTGTGTGTGTGTGTGTATCACATATATACATGAGTATCAAAATTCTTGCTTCAAAAGATCAAAAGGTCATAAAAAAAGAGTAAGCCTAGCTATAGGTGGTGGTAGCCATTTATTCAATACGGGACGCCTCATCTATCAGAGCTAAATACCCTACATAGGCGATTTTCCAGTGAATTTCAAAGTCACGAATATAGTGGTCTAAGAGGAAAGGCCAAAGAGGAACTACTTCCCTGTGCTCAAAGAATCAAGGAATATCATCCATTGAGGGGATTCCAATAGTCGGGTGCGCCACAGATAAAGTAGTGTCTAGATTCTCCAAGTATTTAGGACCTACTATCAAACTGGAAAGTAAGTGAATATGCTCCACATAATTCCCTATATCTAAAAGAGATACTAGAAAATGAGAAGCCACGTCAGAGTAAAAGTGAAAGCAGCAGTTGGATTCAATATATTTTCCCCCAAGGACTAAGCATAATTTTTGTATAGTGAAACTGTAAGTCCTCATGAAGGAAACCTTTTCAAGCCTTTGCAATGTGATACATTCTATGAAAACATTCTTTTGGTGAGAGAAAATTAAGAAAATTGGAGAATCTATGACCTAGAAGAAAATGAAAATAAACAAAGAAAAAAGAATGGAAAACCAAAAAAGAAAGCTAAAAAAACTTGTGAAGAATTCAAGAAGAAAATAAAAATTTATAGAAAACCATGAGGAAGTTGCGGTACATAGTTTCCTCGAGTGAATTCTTGGAAATTGTAAGCAAGGTAGCAACCAAACTATTGTCTTCAGAATGGAATGTTAAATCAAATTAATTCTTTACACATTCTTGGTGATAAATTGCTTCAAATTTGAGTAGAAGAAAGATTACGAATCAAGCAAGTTGAATATTTTCAAGTTAATAGTGGTCATTTCAAATATTTGTTTTAGACGTATTAATTGTGGAAGTGCTCGTGTGTGTAGAATTGAAAATAAAATGAAGCCTATAAGGCAGTGCATGTCATCACCCAAGTAAGTGGAAAGAAATAATGCGTGCAAAGTCAGGCATGTGAATTTAATGAAAAATAATGTGATCATGTTTATATGTAATCATGACAATCTTGATCCATTAATGAGGTGCAGTATCATCAAATCGAAAGTGCTAGCCAAGTATTTAGCAGTTGCCATAAGATTAATCAGAAGGGTGGTAACTAATGTTTCTAAATTTAGATTTAATTTGGTGATTCAATTTTTCATTGCTAAAATTTAATCTATGCATATCTTTTAACACATAGCAAGTTGCAGTTAGCTAGGATTTGGCATAAGGTAGTAAAATTTAGCCGAAAACATGCACCAACGGGAATTATTAAGTGAATTTTTTGGAAATGGTGAATTGATGAACAGATTTGCATTGAATGAAAAATCAAAAGGTAACCTTCATACCACTTTAATTCCCAACCTAATAGTGGGCTTCACTACCTACAAATTGAAAATGAGCTATTATCAAAATATCAAAAAGTTCAAAATGAGCTATCATTGTAATATCTAAAAAAAAATAGAAATCAACTCTGCAGGCTATCCAAATAACTCTATTGGGGCTATAGATGCTTGGTCGGCAGTAGAGCTATGTTTGGGGTAATTATAGAGATAACCTTGTCAAGGCTATGGATGTTTGACTAGTAGCAAGGCTCTATCTCTGATTGGCTTTGTAGGATTACCATATTATGTAGTTCAATGTCAATGAACTCATTCTTTTTACCAAGTTCCAAAAATTGGAATTAATCAAAGCACACACAGATGTTCCCAAGGGAATTTTATTTTTTATGCCAGAATCTAGGTAAAGGTAAAGGTTATTATTTCAAAATATGCATAAATTATAATTTACAATTGGTGATTTAATTTCAAATTTTGTGTAAATTTGGTTTTATTGGTTGCATGTTGTTGTGTGGTCTCACAACACACCCCAAGATTGTAAGGCTTGGGGACCCAATAATTTTATTTTTTTAACTCTTATGGTATGAGAGCTAGCTAGTTGGAAGATCGCCAGAAGTAAAAAGTAAAGGAAATATTTAATTAAAGAGTACTTCATAATAAAGTGTTCTGGGTATCTGATACTGTGAACTAGGAATGTTTGAAAGGAGAAAAAGGGAATGAAAATATGAGCAGAATTTTTTGGTTCGATATTTGAAGTCCAGTAGGATGGAATTTTAGTAAAATTGTACTCCGAGGAAAGTTCATGGGTAAAGCCGAATGTCAAGTACTAGGTTGCTAAGTGGGATTTTGAGATTTTTTTATTATCTAATGAGTCTGATAGTCTGATAATCCAGTATATGTAGAAGATAATCATGCAATGATTTATAATGTTCTTGGAAAGTGTGTTATTTATGATAAATTTGTGTTATAACATTTGAATAATGATTTTATTTACATGAGATGTTTATAAATCTTTTTTTTAAAGGGATTTAATTAGTGGAATTTTTTATTGTAGGAAATACAAATTGTGATGCAAAGTTTGGGTATGGATGGTTAGGAAAAAATGAATCACAGATATAATAATTTCAAGATCAGGTTGCATACTCTGAGAGGCTATAATGAAGAAGGTTTCGAGTCCACCAAAATGTTGGAGTTCCTAGTATTGTACATGTAGTGGAAACAAATGTCAATCTCTCAGGAAGCCTATTCTCAAGAGTAGTAAACCCGAAGTAGAATCGAGTGTTGGAATAAAGTGATAAAATAACCATTCTGAACATATGGGAATTTTCTACACATTCCCCTAATTCAAGTTATTATCCTTACAATAATACAACATTAAAACCCAAAGATCATCAATGAGAAATTGGATTTGATCTACGTTGACCTCAATTGTAATTTCACGGTCAATCACTACCTTCAACGAGACTTGATATGATTGGTCTTCTGGATTCTCTCTCATGTATTGGTCTTATCCTATTTGTGCCTTGTGTTCTATAAAAGACCAAAGGATTTTTTTTAAGTTAAGTTCAAATTTTGTGGATGTCAAAAGAGCCAAAACTTCTTTAAGTTTTTTTCATTTTTTATATTTTTTGAATCATTCCGACCTAAAATATTGCATGAACATAGAAATTGATTAACATCAAAGCCAATTTGATAGCTACCTATCTCATGAATATTTTGTAGCTAGTTTTGTTAGTTCAACTGAACAAGATTGTATGTTGAATTGTTTAAAGGGTGCATGCAGAACCTACTCGGTGACCAAACTAAAACCCTCTCTTCAAAAGATCACAACACTTTCTATGTAGCTATGACATAATATGGTGAAGTATAAGGTAGTTTGCTTTCACTTAGTTAATTCTTTGGGGCATGCGTGGAGAATAACCAGAAGAAATTTTAATTTTAATCATTTTTATGCTTTATTTTAGAGTAGATGTTTAATTTTTAAAAATGTTCCAAAAAATTTATGAATGGATGGGAATTTATTAAAAATATTTCATTTTTCTATGAATTTTTTGAATGCTTCAGGATAAATCTACTTAAGTGATAGCAAATGAAATTGTTGATATTCATGAAATATTATTACAAATATTTTGATTTCATGATATTTGTTCTTAAGACCCAAATTGACAACTCGGTGTCTAATATATATAATTCTAAACAACATACTCCCTTTGAGATTAACAACAAAATAACATCATACCTTGGAGTGAACCTAGTACGATGATGACCTGATTACTAGAGACTTGGGATTGAATTGAGTCAATCTTTTTTTTTGTTAAGGAAGATTCCCCCTTTATATTTTCTTGCTCCATATCCTTCAAGAAGGATAGGCTCTTTGTGTTTTGCCTATGTATATTTTTAGTCACCCTATTGCTATGAGTTAAAACATCATCAACAAATAGTTTATAACTATTCTTCACAAATTTGTATATTTCTTATACTTAGCATATATTATCTCATTATAAGAAAAATTGGGTGATTAATTTTGATTTGATGTATAGACAAGATTTTTGTACATTCAATATGACTTCCATGAACAATATAAATTTTGGTGAAATCAAAAAAAAAAATTTCTCTCTCCTTTTATTAAGTTTATGTGTTCTCTCTTATCTATATTTAGTATTCTCTTTATGATATTAGAGTGAGGAAATACTAATTTATGGCACACTATAGCTTATGAAGCAAGCTATTGGTGCTAAAAATCCATTATTTTTTACACAAATCTAGAAAGAATGAGTTTTTTTTATCATGATAGAAGTTTCAATTCAAGCTTGAATGAATGGTTTCAATAATAAATGCTATATTTATTTCCAATAAATTA